>OV839568.1:73345058-73730058 GCA_929447395.1 Epistrophe grossulariae | reverse complement strand
CTATCTATCTATCTATCTATCTATCTATCTATCTATCTATCTATCTATCTATCTATCTATCTATCTATCTATCTATCTATCTATCTATCTATCTATCTATCTATCTATCTATCTATCTATCTATCTATCTATCTATCTATCTATCTATCTATCTATCTATCTATCTATCTATCTATCTATCTATCTATCTATCTATCTATCTATCTATCTATCTATCTATCTATCTATCTATCTATCTATCTATCTATCTATCTATCTATCTATCTATCTATCTATCTATCTATCTATCTATCTATCTATCTATCTATCTATCTATCTATCTATCTATCTATCTATCTATCTATCTATCTATCTATCTATCTATCTATCTATCTATCTATCTATCTATCTATCTATCTATCTATCTATCTATCTATCTATCTATCTATCTATCTATCTATCTATCTATCTATCTATCTATCTATCTATCTATCTATCTATCTATCTATCTATCTATCTATCTATCTATCTATCTATCTATCTATCTATCTATCTATCTATCTATCTATCTATCTATCTATCTATCTATCTATCTATCTATCTATCTATCTATCTATCTATCTATCTATCTATCTATCTATCTATCTATCTATCTATCTATCTATCTATCTATCTATCTATCTATCTATCTATCTATCTATCTATCTATCTATCTATCTATCTATCTATCTATCTATCTATCTATCTATCTATCTATCTATCTATCTATCTATCTATCTATCTATCTATCTATCTATCTATCTATCTATCTATCTATCTATCTATCTATCTATCTATCTATCTATCTATCTATCTATCTATCTATCTATCTATCTATCTATCTATCTATCTATCTATCTATCTATCTATCTATCTATCTATCTATCTATCTATCTATCTATCTATCTATCTATCTATCTATCTATCTATCTATCTATCTATCTATCTATCTATCTATCTATCTATCTATCTATCTATCTATCTATCTATCTATCTATCTATCTATCTATCTATCTATCTATCTATCTATCTATCTATCTATCTATCTATCTATCTATCTATCTATCTATCTATCTATCTATCTATCTATCTATCTATCTATCTATCTATCTATCTATCTATCTATCTATCTATCTATCTATCTATCTATCTATCTATCTATCTATCTATCTATCTATCTATCTATCTATCTATCTATCTATCTATCTATCTATCTATCTATCTATCTATCTATCTATCTATCTATCTATCTATCTATCTATCTATCTATCTATCTATCTATCTATCTATCTATCTATCTATCTATCTATCTATCTATCTATCTATCTATCTATCTATCTATCTATCTATCTATCTATCTATCTATCTATCTATCTATCTATCTATCTATCTATCTATCTATCTATCTATCTATCTATCTATCTATCTATCTATCTATCTATCTATCTATCTATCTATCTATCTATCTATCTATCTATCTATCTATCTATCTATCTATCTATCTATCTATCTATCTATCTATCTATCTATCTATCTATCTATCTATCTATCTATCTATCTATCTATCTATCTATCTATCTATCTATCTATCTATCTATCTATCTATCTATCTATCTATCTATCTATCTATCTATCTATCTATCTATCTATCTATCTATCTATCTATCTATCTATCTATCTATCTATCTATCTATCTATCTATCTATCTATCTATCTATCTATCTATCTATCTATCTATCTATCTATCTATCTATCTATCTATCTATCTATCTATCTATCTATCTATCTATCTATCTATCTATCTATCTATCTATCTATCTATCTATCTATCTATCTATCTATCTATCTATCTATCTATCTATCTATCTATCTATCTATCTATCTATCTATCTATCTATCTATCTATCTATCTATCTATCTATCTATCTATCTATCTATCTATCTATCTATCTATCTATCTATCTATCTATCTATCTATCTATCTATCTATCTATCTATCTATCTATCTATCTATCTATCTATCTATCTATCTATCTATCTATCTATCTATCTATCTATCTATCTATCTATCTATCTATCTATCTATCTATCTATCTATCTATCTATCTATCTATCTATCTATCTATCTATCTATCTATCTATCTATCTATCTATCTATCTATCTATCTATCTATCTATCTATCTATCTATCTATCTATCTATCTATCTATCTATCTATCTATCTATCTATCTATCTATCTATCTATCTATCTATCTATCTATCTATCTATCTATCTATCTATCTATCTATCTATCTATCTATCTATCTATCTATCTATCTATCTATCTATCTATCTATCTATCTATCTATCTATCTATCTATCTATCTATCTATCTATCTATCTATCTATCTATCTATCTATCTATCTATCTATCTATCTATCTATCTATCTATCTATCTATCTATCTATCTATCTATCTATCTATCTATCTATCTATCTATCTATCTATCTATCTATCTATCTATCTATCTATCTATCTATCTATCTATCTATCTATCTATCTATCTATCTATCTATCTATCTATCTATCTATCTATCTATCTATCTATCTATCTATCTATCTATCTATCTATCTATCTATCTATCTATCTATCTATCTATCTATCTATCTATCTATCTATCTATCTATCTATCTATCTATCTATCTATCTATCTATCTATCTATCTATCTATCTATCTATCTATCTATCTATCTATCTATCTATCTATCTATCTATCTATCTATCTATCTATCTATCTATCTATCTATCTATCTATCTATCTATCTATCTATCTATCTATCTATCTATCTATCTATCTATCTATCTATCTATCTATCTATCTATCTATCTATCTATCTATCTATCTATCTATCTATCTATCTATCTATCTATCTATCTATCTATCTATCTATCTATCTATCTATCTATCTATCTATCTATCTATCTATCTATCTATCTATCTATCTATCTATCTATCTATCTATCTATCTATCTATCTATCTATCTATCTATCTATCTATCTATCTATCTATCTATCTATCTATCTATCTATCTATCTATCTATCTATCTATCTATCTATCTATCTATCTATCTATCTATCTATCTATCTATCTATCTATCTATCTATCTATCTATCTATCTATCTATCTATCTATCTATCTATCTATCTATCTATCTATCTATCTATCTATCTATCTATCTATCTATCTATCTATCTATCTATCTATCTATCTATCTATCTATCTATCTATCTATCTATCTATCTATCTATCTATCTATCTATCTATCTATCTATCTATCTATCTATCTATCTATCTATCTATCTATCTATCTATCTATCTATCTATCTATCTATCTATCTATCTATCTATCTATCTATCTATCTATCTATCTATCTATCTATCTATCTATCTATCTATCTATCTATCTATCTATCTATCTATCTATCTATCTATCTATCTATCTATCTATCTATCTATCTATCTATCTATCTATCTATCTATCTATCTATCTATCTATCTATCTATCTATCTATCTATCTATCTATCTATCTATCTATCTATCTATCTATCTATCTATCTATCTATCTATCTATCTATCTATCTATCTATCTATCTATCTATCTATCTATCTATCTATCTATCTATCTATCTATCTATCTATCTATCTATCTATCTATCTATCTATCTATCTATCTATCTATCTATCTATCTATCTATCTATCTATCTATCTATCTATCTATCTATCTATCTATCTATCTATCTATCTATCTATCTATCTATCTATCTATCTATCTATCTATCTATCTATCTATCTATCTATCTATCTATCTATCTATCTATCTATCTATCTATCTATCTATCTATCTATCTATCTATCTATCTATCTATCTATCTATCTATCTATCTATCTATCTATCTATCTATCTATCTATCTATCTATCTATCTATCTATCTATCTATCTATCTATCTATCTATCTATCTATCTATCTATCTATCTATCTATCTATCTATCTATCTATCTATCTATCTATCTATCTATCTATCTATCTATCTATCTATCTATCTATCTATCTATCTATCTATCTATCTATCTATCTATCTATCTATCTATCTATCTATCTATCTATCTATCTATCTATCTATCTATCTATCTATCTATCTATCTATCTATCTATCTATCTATCTATCTATCTATCTATCTATCTATCTATCTATCTATCTATCTATCTATCTATCTATCTATCTATCTATCTATCTATCTATCTATCTATCTATCTATCTATCTATCTATCTATCTATCTATCTATCTATCTATCTATCTATCTATCTATCTATCTATCTATCTATCTATCTATCTATCTATCTATCTATCTATCTATCTATCTATCTATCTATCTATCTATCTATCTATCTATCTATCTATCTATCTATCTATCTATCTATCTATCTATCTATCTATCTATCTATCTATCTATCTATCTATCTATCTATCTATCTATCTATCTATCTATCTATCTATCTATCTATCTATCTATCTATCTATCTATCTATCTATCTATCTATCTATCTATCTATCTATCTATCTATCTATCTATCTATCTATCTATCTATCTATCTATCTATCTATCTATCTATCTATCTATCTATCTATCTATCTATCTATCTATCTATCTATCTATCTATCTATCTATCTATCTATCTATCTATCTATCTATCTATCTATCTATCTATCTATCTATCTATCTATCTATCTATCTATCTATCTATCTATCTATCTATCTATCTATCTATCTATCTATCTATCTATCTATCTATCTATCTATCTATCTATCTATCTATCTATCTATCTATCTATCTATCTATCTATCTATCTATCTATCTATCTATCTATCTATCTATCTATCTATCTATCTATCTATCTATCTATCTATCTATCTATCTATCTATCTATCTATCTATCTATCTATCTATATATCTATCTATCTATCTATCTATCTATCTATCTATCTATCTATCTATCTATCTATCTATCTATCTATCTATCTATCTATCTATCTATCTATCTATCTATCTATCTATCTATCTATCTATCTATCTATCTATCTATCTATCTATCTATCTATCTATCTATCTATCTATCTATCTATCTATCTATCTATCTATCTATCTATCTATCTATCTATCTATCTATCTATCTATCTATCTATCTATCTATCTATCTATCTATCTATCTATCTATCTATCTATCTATCTATCTATCTATCTATCTATCTATCTATCTATCTATCTATCTATCTATCTATCTATCTATCTATCTATCTATCTATCTATCTATCTATCTATCTATCTATCTATCTATCTATCTATCGTATTCAAGCTGAGAATAATAGGATCTGTCTATAGAGGACCGTCCTTCACCAATAAATGAATCACGCAATTTTTCATCAAGAACCCTTATAATTTTGTGTAATTCCGTTTTCAACTGGTACATGTTCCTGGTTTCTAGATTTAGAGGGCATTCGTTTCTTTCCGCCAGCTCTTTCCATTTTTCAAAAAAGGATGTTTTTTTGTCAAGAGCAAGGGTTGCTACAAATTTGGGTAGACGCGATTCATTCATATTAAGAACTTTAAGCACATAATCAACGTGGAGTTTTAATGTCGTAATAAATATTGGTGGTAAGCCTGTCTCTATGTGTAGCATATAAGTGGGAGTGGTGACTGGAAGCTTCAGTATACGTTTTAGAAAGAAACGCAACAGTTGCTCCAAAGCATCGTTTTGCAAATAACCCCATACTTGTGATGCATACAGTATAACTGCTCTTGCTGTTGCTTCAAAAATCTGGTATTTCGCTCGAAGGCTTATATTTCTATTCTGCATGCATGCTCTCCAAGTTGTATTTATTGCAGTTTTAGTTTTTTTAAGTTTTTCTTCGAAATGACGCCTCATGTTGTTTTGTGGTGTTAATATCAAGCCTAGGTACTTGTAATTTTCTACAATCTCTACTGGTTCCCCTTTGTATCTCCATATGTAGGTTCCACGTCGCTGTCTTTTTCCTCTACCTAAGATCATGATTTGCGATTTCGGATAATTTGCAGTAGTCTTCAAGTTTAGTAATCATCATTTATTGGTGAATCCGCTAAAAGAACGATGTCATCTGCATAAATAAGTACTTTAATTACAATGTATCGAAGTGCAACCCCTCCATTAAGGAATGTGACTATATCATTTAGGTATAAAGCGAAAAGAAGGGTACTCAGGGTCATCCTTGTCGTAGTCCAGTGGGTGTCGGAAAGTTTTCCGAAAGTATAGTTCCATCCCAGACCTTTGCAGTACAATTTTTATATAATTTTTTTAAGGTTTTCAACATTTTGGTGGGTATTCCTAATGCAGCTAGTTTATAGAACATTAATTCTCTATCTACATAGTCGAATGCGGACTTGAAATCAACAAAGTATGCATAAATATTTTTCCCTTCTGCGCGGTTGATGTCAACAATGGTACTAAGCGTAAAGATTTGGTCCACAGTTCAGTATCCTTGACGAAAACCAGCCTGACATTCACTAAGTATCTTGTTTTCGTTCACCCAGTTTGTGAGACGTTTGAACAGTATACTTCCAAAAAATTTTCTAACTGTGTTGAGCAAAGAAATTCCTCTATAATTTTCGAGCAAGTTACGATCTCCTTTTTTGAAAATTGGAAGTATTACTGCCGATTCGAAACATGCAGGGGAAGTGTCGTTTTCATACAGGTCGTTGAAAAGTTGAAGTAAACAGCAGACGAATCCTCACTGCAGTACTTATAGAATTCATGTGGGATGAGATCTTCTCCTGGTGCTTTTGCATTCTTCAGCTCTTCTAAGGCTGCTTTTAGCTCAAATATTGTGAAAGGTTGACCCATGCTTCGGTCTTCGACTTGATTGTCACTTGTTCTTTGGATGTCCAAAAGGTATTGGAAATGATTTTTTAGGTCGTCGGTATCCATTTTAACTCGTACTCCTTAAAATGTCCCTAAACTCAACTTTATTATCTTTCAATACAAATGTTTCAAATAAAAAAAATATGTTATATGCCTTGACAAAGTTAAAAAAATTTTCTTTTTAATCCATTTACATTATAGCTTAAAATATTTAGAAATGTATCATAAAAATAATAATTATTAGTAGGCGACTGACAGACGGCTAAATTTTAATTACTAAAATGGTATTATTTTGACGGCCCTGGTCGACCAGCTGGTACCTTTTGCTGCGAACGTATGGATGTCGCAGTTGTCGATAGACGGATGTTTTGTCGTTCAGCCAATTGACGTTTATCATTATCAGAATTGACAGATATCTCCACGATATCCCACGGCAGCTCAGGAAACATTGTTCTCAAAACAAAGAAACCATTTTCTTTTCCGCATTTCAATCCGTGTTCGGTGTTCCATGTAAATATTTTTCCCATAATATGTAATTTGTCATCCCTTAATTGTGTTTTCGTACCTGGTCTCTGCGTTGCTAGTGATTTCTTTAGCCTAATTAGTGGTGATGGTGGATAATCTTTATGACAACTTATTCCGGTGCCTTTTGGTTTAGAAGAGCCTCTCAAAACATTGTAAACATCAGAACTGTGTTTTAGTGTGACCAATAAGTGGTTGATTCCGTTGTTTTCACTATTATTCAGACGTACTGAATCCACTATATTTTCAGAGCCTTCTGACAGATTCTGGCAAACTTCTTTAGCTTGTTTCAGAGGATCCACTGACTCTTGACTGGGCAAGTGAACAATGATATTTTTTTCGTTGGCCTTCTGCATAAGGCGTTCGATTTTATTTATACTGCAAGATCAATGAGTTTAGAGAAGTATTTGGGGCATCAAATGTTGATGTAATCTGTGTTTCCGAGACCTGGTTTTCTGATAAACAAAACGATAGGTTGTATAACTTGCCAGGTTATAAAATTTTTCGTGCAGATCGAGTTGGAAGAAGAGGGGGAGGTGTTGCTATGTATGTTCGGAATGATATACCCTGCAAGTTCAATTGTAGGTCTGCATTGGGTTGTGAGTTTGATTACTTATTCATAAATATCTTAGGTTGTGGTGGAACTTTACTTGACAAAGCACAAACAAAATGTATATTTACTTGTTGGCACAGTTTATAGACCAAATAACAGTGTAGATATAAACCCCTTCTTAAGTCTTTTAGAAACAATTACTTTGGGTCGAGATAAAATTATTATATGTAGAGATTTGAATAGCAATTTGCTAACAACAAATTTTCTCATTGACGCACTTCATACATTCAGTTTATTTCCCGTAAATACTAGTCTTGCTACTCATTTTACAAGAGAATCTAGCACATTACTTGAGGTTTTTTTCATCGATGATGCTAGTGAAGCTTTACTACTTTTCTAAACACGACCTGATTTATCTGACTTTCAACTTCAAGGTAGAGTGGTCCTCTGTGAAGTATGAGTACAGAGACTTCCGAAACATTGATTATATTAGACTAGAACAATTCACTTGGAGCATAGAATGAGAACAAATTTACAGAAGGCCTTCATCCAATGATCAAATTGAATTCTTAAATAATAATGTTTAATAATTTTGTTCCTTTAAATACAAAACTTTGAATTTAGGAGATCGCTACTCGTTTACCAACGACATTCGAACGCTTTTACTCCAACGCATACAAGATCTGGAAACGATTTAGATTTCACCATCAGATTTTTCGGAGCCTTCGAAACCGAAAATAAGAACTGCAAAAACTAACTTATACAAGCAAAAGCTCAGTCCCACAATCAACGACGAACACTATGGAATAACCTGAAGGCTTTAGGTATAGGGAAACAACCCACAATTCAAGAAAAAGTCGATGTCAACTCAATCAATCAGAATTTTATCTCTTTACCTCTTTCAACCCTATCAACGGAATCCGAGATCTCAGAGAACAGCCGCCATCGATGCTTATCGCCATTGTTTGAGTTTTCTCGTGTTGAAAGTACTGACATAGTGCAAAGTTTGTTATCAATTAAGTCCAATGCCGTAGGTATTGGTGGAGTTAACCCAAAATTTCTAAAGATTATTTTACTGATTGTCTTACCTACTCTCACTCATATATTCAATACCATCATTATGACCATATATCCAAATCATATATCCAAATGAGTGAAAACTCGCGAAAGTACTTCCTATCCCTATGGAGCAAATTGAATTCTCGAAAAATCTTGTCAAATAAACAATTTGGCTTGCGTCAGAAGCACAGCTGCATCACTGCTGTTACAAACATTGTTGAAGACGTCAGACGAGCTGTTGATGATGATCAAGTTACCTTTATGGTTCTACTAGATTTTTCAAAGCCTTTGATTCCGTTGATTATGACAATTTGTGTTACAAACTTGCAAATATATATGTGAACCTAATTTCATCATATCTCCGTGACCGAAAGCAATGTGTGAGTGTTGGCAATCAAAAATCTTGCCTTCGGCCAATTTCAAGAGGGGTACCCCAAGGCTCGATTTTAGGACCATTACTTTTCTCATTATATATAAACGAACTACCTGACATAGTAACTAGATCATCCATTCAAATGTACGCCGATGACGTTGAACTCCATAAAAGTTGTGCTCTAGGTATGATCGAGGACTGCACATACTTGATTAACAAAGACCTCGAAGAGATTTCGAACTGGTCAATACGTAATGGTCTCAATCCCTTAAAATCCAAATGCCTTATAATATCTAAGAATGCCTTAAGCTTTGATTATTTTCCTAACCTGTGCCTACGTTCTGTAATTCTCGAATCGACAAAATTAGTCGAGAAACGATGAAAATTGAAACAAATCGTATGAATTTTGTTTCATTTTTCAACGTTTCTCGACCAATTTCAGCAATGCGAGAGTTACAGAACGTAAGCACTGTATCTGAATAATTTACCACTCATCTATGTATCAAACGCTCGTATTCTTGGAATGCTGTTCAACAAGAGATTAGTGAGTAAGGTGTTTTACGTACGCTCTGGCCTATTCAACGTTACCCATACATACTTACATATGGTTGTGAAATATTCTTTAACTGTGATTCAATAAGCAGGCGAATATTAAATGTTGCTTTCAACAACGTTACGCGTTATATTTTTGGGCTGCGCAGATTCGATCACGTTTCTAGTTACTCGATTCAGGTTAACAAATTATCCTTTGATCATTTTATGCGCTTTCGTACTCTAGTTTTGCTGTTCAATGTTATTCAATCGCAACAACCCCATAGTGTATTTAATAGGATACAGTTTTCTTCCTCAAATAGAACTCATCAACTCATTCGGCCGCTTTACTCCTGTTAAGCTTTGGAGAGACAATTCTTTATCAATGTTGTTGGGTTGTGGCACCCTTTGCCTTGGCGCATTAGGGGGTGAGGGAACAAAATCAGTTTCGCAGGGAGTTGCAGCTATTTCTTCAAAATTAAAGTAACTAAATTTTCGCTTTCTCCTCCTTCTATATTTTTCTTCCTATCTGTCTTTTATCTATCTCATACCTCTCTTCTTTCTCATCTGATATTTATCTTTTATTTTTAAATCAAAATAATAACACTAAATTTTGTATCTCAATGTTTGGTTTCAAAAATATTGTTCCTAAATCTTCTATCGAATTATTTTCTTTATTATAAAAATTATACTTATTATCAGCCTTATGCAAAATTATAAGAATTATCATTCTTAATGTATAGGCATACAAAATTAAATAAATAAATAAATATTGAGCTCCATTGCCATTTTCGTCTTAGAAAAAATATGGACCAATGGAACCACCATACCAACATTTAAACCATAACTACACCATACCTACCTATCCATAGGCGCCTTTAGACATTTGGGGGCCCTAGGCCCAAACCCATGCACTCCGAAAATTTTTTTTTTAGGTTGGGATCCATTTCCTAAGGTCCTTTTTTTAAATGACATCACACACAAATGGTTTTAGTTTCTAAGTGAAAAGTTATTCGACCACAATTTTAAACAATATTCTAGGTCTAAAACTGCCGATGAGCTGAAAATTTTTAAAAGAGCAAAAACTTCAAATAAATAAGTGTTACAAAAAAAAGTAGGCATTTTTATAAAGATAGGTACTTTTAATAAATAGATTTGTATGGTTTGCACTTAAAAAAGATATTATACAAGATTTACTTCTCTGACTTCTTCATTTATTATTATAATGAATGAAAAATACCTACTACAAACGTGCATGGTTTTTATTGCACACACTCCACCCTCTTTAGAAGGCCTCTCTCCTTCCAACCAGTAAAATTTTAGTAGCAAACTTTTTTTGTTGTATTCCTCTTCCTCGTTCCATTTGTCTCGGTAAAATGTATTCTCAAAAAATTGTCCCAACGTTTTTAGTATGAAATTTTGAACGGTTTTGGAGCTGATTCAAGCCTGTCATTCTGGCTTTAGTTACGTACTTCAATTCTGAAAATCCGTTAATTGGATCGAAAGATATAAGCATTAACTGAACGCAAATCGGGTGTTTCGGATTTTACAAAAATTGGACGAATTGGAGATGCAATAACTAAATAGTTATAGATAAACCAAACAACAGAAATATGTCAATATCTCGGTTGAAAAAAATTTGAAAAATCTAAAAATTTTACACAATCTATAAATCAATAATATCTAGTAGTTTTTAAATAAATTCAAAATTGAAAATTCAAAATTGACTCAAAAAATTAAGTGTTTTTGAAACATGAAATATGGTGTCAAAAAAAAAATTTCAAAATTTCCTGAAACAGGGATAATTTTTTTTTTGTGTTTTTCTTTTTTACCTCAGATAAATCAGAGCACATAAGCAGTGTTTCTTTTTTCCATCGGAGCTAACTCGGAGCATGCTCTGTATGACTAAAAAAAATGGAGCAAAACGCTGCGCGAAGCCAAATTCATAAAATTTGACAGATTATTAAGCATATGACAGTTCAGTGCTCAAGTTTGTTTCATAATTAAATCTGAAGGCTCTGATCATAATCTCTTCAGAGCTTTGCTCTGATCTCTCAGCCTCTGCTCAAAGCCAAAAAAGAAAAACGCCGTTTGATTACCTTTCCGGAGGTGTAAAATTTATTTCAATCGGACTTGACCCTGATTTTTAGGAATTTTCTCGCTTTTTAGATTTTATAATTTTTTTTTTTAATCAGTCAAGTTCTGGAATTTTAAATATCTTTTGATAAAAAAAATAAATAAATACTCAACTACCTTCTGTTTAGAAGTTAGATTTTGGATCCTTGACCAGTTAATCTATTTTAATCTACTTAAAATTAAAATTTCAAAAATTCCCTCTTTATGATCTGTATTAGGGGGCCCCCAAAATTGCGGGGCCCTGGCCCACCCGGCCCATACCTAAAGATGCCTGTATTCGTGAATAATTTTTCCAAGGAATTTTTTCTTTATGTCAATGCAAAATTTCCCCAAATAAGTTCCTGGGTAAAGATTATTTGGTGGGAGAATCGCGATTCGAAATATTCTTTCCCCGGCATTTTTTTTTGTTTTTCCGGAAAAAAAGTTCCCATTAAGGCTGATTAAGGCGATAAGTCTGATTAACTTTTGAACGAAAAAATCAGTCGAAACAATTATTCAAAAAAGGTCAAAAACGACCAAAACTAAAATGCAATAAATTCAAAAGAACAATTATAGATAAAACATAACAACAAAGATTTTTTTCCGGGAAAATAAGTATAATAGGTATATGTAGATAATCGGCATCCTTAATCTGAAAATGAAACCCATTTTCACCCATCAGCTTTAGTTTTTACGATATGACATACATTAACTACGGATTCTCCTATAAAAAAAAAAACTTGCCATGCGGCGAACAAAACTAAAAATTTTCTTCAGAAGCAACCAAAAATGATATTTTCCATGAAAGTTGGTCGTTTGGCAGATGGTACATTCGAATAAATCCATTTATTGCGGTTATTTGAGTTAATACCATTTAAATTAACGAGGCAAAAATAACAATCATCATCGGGATTTTTTTATTTTCGCTAGTTCATTGGGGTATTGAGCTTCAAACAACGTCTTGTTCTAGTTTTAGGCACCCAGATCTTATCTAAATTACACATTTGCATTTTGCAGTAATCAAAATAAGCTGTTTTTACGAATTCTGTCACCAATTTTTAAAATTTTTTAGCCTCATTCACCGCAAATGTTACAAAAACAGTGTCGGATATTAAAACAACTTATCCGTGATGTAGATGTTGTTATAATTTCTTCATAACTGGATATTAACACTGTACCAAACTGCTAAATGTGCGACTACTCTAACTAAAATACAATAAAGCTTTGTAGGCAAAACTAAAGCTTATGGATTAAAACGGATGGTAGATTAAAATTTACCGTTTTTGAATATAAAGCCGAGTATACAGTTCTTAAAAAAAAAAAAAAAAAAAAATATAAGTGGTAAGAAATTTTTTTTTTTCGAAAGAAAAAAAAAATCTGAGTTGAAATAAAAAATTTGTATTCGCTGTCCTCTTTTTTTCCACAAAACAACGTCACCAACATTGTTTGCGCGAAAAAGTTTCCGTGGTGAATTAAAATTTTTTTCAACAGGTTTGGTTAACAGTTTGATAGTAAAATTTTAAACGTCCAAATTTTTGTTTGCGATAAAATCACTCCCATAAGAAGTACATGTATTTTTTTTTTCGAGTAGGAACTGCATACTAGGCTTAAGAGGCCTCCACCCAAAATGTCGAAGTCAGATTCGAAGATTTTTATCTTCGAATAAAAAACGAGAATAAAAAAACTCACCCCTAACAACATGTTTGAACTTCGAACAAACATCAAAAATATGAAACAACAACAAAAATAGAAGTCCCCTATTACACGATGATTCATTGCGTCTGACTCTTTTTTCGAATTTCTCTTTGAAAATCATCCTGTGAGTCGCACGCTATTACACGATGATTCTTTGCGCCTGACTCTTTTTCGAATTTCCCTTTGAAAATCATCAAAATAAAGTTATATAAAAAGAAACGTCAAAAAGAGTCTCAGAAAACTTGGCCCACGACTCACAGGGCAACTGGTCTTCCGTCTCATCTTTTTTCTCTTTCGCACTCGTTATGTTCGAAAAGAGTCAGACGCAAAGAATCATCGTGTAATAGTCCCCGAAGCTATGTCCCCTATTACACGATGATTCTTTGCGTCTGACTCTTTTCGAACATAACGAGTGCGAAAGAGAAAAAAGATGAGACGGAAGACCAGTTGCCCTGTGAGTCGTGGGCCAAGATTTCCGAGACTCTTTTTGACGTTTCTTTTTATATAACTTTATTTTGATGATTTTCAAAGGGAAATTCGAAAAAGAGTCAGGCGCAAAGAATCATCTTGTAATAGCGTGCGACTCACAGGATGATTTTCAAAGAGAAATTCGAAAAAAGAGTCAGACGCAAAGAATCATCGTGTAATAGGGGACTATACGTTCACAGCGCATACAGCCTTTTTTATTTGTTTGTTTTTGTTGCTTTGCACTATACTTTTACTTTGTTATGAAGAAGAAGAAGCAGTGCAGGTATAGATTTTTATTTTTTTTGTTCAATATTTCGTTTTGGGTATAGGGAGTAAAGTGTTTGTAAATGTATTCGTGTGTTGGAAAGGGATATTATGTGTTGTTTTTGCTTTTGTATCGTGGTGCGCGAAGAGCTATTTGTGAAGTTTTTTCTGTGGAGGAAAACTTGTGTTGAAATTTTTTTTCTCAATAATATGCATATATTATTTTTTTCATTTCAAATTATTTGTAGGTCACTTTATTGGAATGGGGTAGTTTTGTTCAACTTGAATGATTTTAGATTTTAGGATATTGTTATGGTAGGTAAAGGATAAAGTATGTAGGTAGGTATGTACAATATGCATTTGTATGTTTCCAAATTCCGAAATTAACAAAGAAGTGATTAATTTTAGGGTGTTTTTTACTTTTTGTGTGGTTTCAAGAGTTTTTTTTCTTCTAGGTAGGTATTTGAGTGTAGGTAACAAAAGCGATTCGGAAGGTATTTGTGATTTTATTTGATTATGAAGATGTAGGTATTATTTGTTATAAATTCCCGAATTACATACCAAAAATAGGTATCGTTTCTTGAGGAAATTATTAAATTAATACAAATACCTACCTATTGTTAGATTTAGATAGATATAATTGGTAGGTACCTGTAGGCTGTAGGTAGGTTATACACTAAAAATAAATAGGTATGTAGATAGGTACATACTTACTGTCAAATAACTTTCGACTATGTAGATACCTACCTATACTTTTTTTGAAAAATAAAAACAAACAAATCCTAATTAAAAAAATTAAATTTTCTTCCTTTATACTATGTACGGCAAGAGTACGTAACTTAGGCGCCAAGAAATGATAACGGTTTTTGTAGAACAGTTCAATACAAGCATTTTTTGCAATGGGAGGAGGCTCTATCTCCCCCGTTTGGGCGGGAAGGGCAAATTTATAAAAAAAAACTAAATAATGTTAAAAAAATATTGAAACATAACGGTATTATTAACAATTAAGTATTATATTTATATTTAAAGCCAATACTCTGTTCTATTAGTACATTTAAAATGATCAGGTATGAAAATGTAATGCATTCTAAAAAATTCACATTACCTAGGTTCTACCGTACGACTGCAGCAAATTAATATAATTTCTTAAATTGTATGTATTTTGAAATAAATGGGTTTTAACCTTTTTTTTTTCATTTTTTCATAAATATTTTGAGTTTCCAGGCGAATTTTTCAAAAAAATTTGACATAAATAATTTAATTCAGATTTAAGATTAAAAAACAAATTTCTGGCTTTCAAAACCAGTATATTATTTCATTGTAAATGTTGCCGTTGTTTTTTAATAATTTTGTTTTCATTTTAAACCATTTTTTTGTAAAATTTCCCCTACCTTCTAAACGGGGCTAGATAGACCCTCCTCCTATAATAAAAAGTGCTTGTTTTTGACCTTCCATACATACCTCGCTGCTTATACGCCGTAATGCTGGGTGGTAGGGTAGCACTGTAATTATGTAAGAAAGCAAAAAACAAAAATCTCGTAATAAAGTAGTTATAAGTAATTTTCAATTTTCTGAAAAACTAACTTTTTTCTAAAAGTACCCCTACCTCCTGAACGGGGTGCGATAGAACCCCCCTCTTATAGTAAAAAATGCTTGTATTGAACTATTCTAAAAAAGACCGTTATCATTTCTGGGCGCCTAAGTTATCGTACTCTTATCGTACATATTATGTAGTATAAAGGAAGAAAATTTAATTTTTTTTAATTTGGATTTGTCTACAACAAAGCCACCAGAACTCATAATCTCTTCCATTGGATCGTCGGAATTGGGAAAATGGTTGTCAATTGTCACATTCTCTTGGTTCACTTCTTGCACCTCTTCAGGGAAAGTAATTTGTTCATTGTTGCATATTTCGGTAGGATTTTTTAAACTAAATAAAAAAATTGTCATATCAGAGCCATTGGTACATACAATATTTCCCGCCTGGGGAAGTTATTCTACCTTTAAATTATATACTCAATCAAAAAATAGAAAAAAATAAAACACTTGAATGTTTTTTTGTTGCATCATATGACCATTTTTCACAAAGGCACAGCTCTTGAAAATACTGCATTTATCTACAAAAATCTCTCTACATGAAAATGGTCCCGAAATTGTTGGATTTTTTCATAATAAAAAATGGCCCCATTTCCAAATAGGAAAAATTGCCCCTAAAATAATGAAAAAAGCCCCCAAAAATTTAACCATAAAAATTAAAAATAACCCCACAAAATTTGTATGTAGGTAAAATAACAACAAAAGACGTCGATTTATGTATGTTGTTCGGGTTGATTTTTCATAGTTTTTGAGCATTTTTTTATTTTCAATTTTCAGTTTGGGATGAGACTTCATTATGAAAAAATATACCCCAATCTTTCAATCTTAAAGAAATAAATTTATTTCAAACCAAGTATTAAAAAATTTAAACAGTTCATTTTGATTTATTTAATCATATTAACGCACGATATTTTTACATTTTTAAAAATTAAAAAGTTCAAATTATTTTTATCATCATGTCACCCTAATTCAATAAATGTAAGACAATGTTGGTGTTGTTGTTTTACACATATATTTTTGGGGTCATTTATCATATTTGGTTTCAAGCAATTTTAAATTTCGGGGCCTTGTTTCATCTTATTTGCATTTTAAAAATTGGGCGATTTTTCATTGTGAAAAAATGCCCCCATTTTGGGGTCAGTTTTAATTTTTTATTCAAGATAAAAAAATGTATGGGGCCTTTTTTTGTAATGAAAAATTACCCCAAAATTGCGTTTTTCCTTCATATTATTTCTTTTAATCATGCCACGGGAAATGTCCTAAAATAAACTTTTCGTATATGTATAGGTTTATAAATTTTTTTTTAATTCGTTAGCGGGCAGAAAGCGGTTTTTAAATAAAAAACACTTTTTTGAAAACAATTAAAAACTATTTTTAAAACACCATTGTTAACAAAAATTAAATGAAAATTTGGGTATTGTACATAATATGAAAATTAAAAATGGTGACTTGAAGATTCATTTTGATAAAAATTGATATCAAAGTTCGAATCAGCGCGAAAAATCATTTTAAACAGATGTGTATGTAGGTATGTGCTTTATAAAAAAATATCCATGTTTTTTTTTTTAATAAAAAAAATGGTAGGTACATATACATAATATGTAGCGCTAACTTGATATTTAGTTAGCATTACACTTTTAGAAATTAAAAAACTAAGTAAGCAATTGTAACTTTTTTTACTGTATCTAAAGAAGTTGCGAAAAGAAAAAAAATATAAAAATTTTTTGGGAGAAATTTAAAATTCAATTTCAATTCAAATTTATGTGATTCCATAAAATTGTTCATGTTAGGTACCTACTTACATATTTACATGAATGACTTGCTTATTTTGTAAATTTCTCACTAGTTGCCATTTTTTAACAAACTTTCCCCTTAGTTTTGGTTGTTTTCTACCCATTTTTTCACTGTTTTTCACTTCACTGAGAAAAAAAAAATATATACAAAAAATTGCATCACATCACCAGACCTACCTCAAACTCTTGTTCAGGCCATACAATACAAGATACATTTCACTCACATTATCTATATGTCTTACCTATAATTATATCTTGTCGATCATGTTTGATTTCCAAATTTCAACCCTGCTATGAAGCAATGCAAACAAAATGTCGTTCGGTTTATTGCTCCGGTATAAAGCTTATTGTATCTAACACCTGTATCTACCCCACTCCTGGTTTCTATATTATGATAGGTGTTCACTGTTCAATGAATACAAAAATGGACTTTGGTTTATTTTTTTTTGGAAAATCAAATCAAAAAAATCTTAGCTTAAAAATATTTCTTTGTATTCTATGCTAATAAAAAAAAATAATAAAAAAAAATCCTGA
The DNA here is from genome assembly GCA_929447395.1 of Epistrophe grossulariae. Taxonomy (NCBI): domain Eukaryota; kingdom Metazoa; phylum Arthropoda; class Insecta; order Diptera; family Syrphidae; genus Epistrophe; species Epistrophe grossulariae. Next base: position 73,711,594 of record OV839568.1, on the reverse strand, counting down.
TAGCATAAGCTTCTTGGACAACACAAATATGGTACCTACCTACCTACCTACCTACCTACCTACCTACCTACCTCACATTTCATTCTCATAATAAAAAAAATGGAAACCAAATTCTCATATTTTTGCTTGCTCATAACTATTTTGTCAGTAGTTGAAATTATAATTTACATAGATTCTGTTTACAAACGACCTTCGCATACAAACAAAAATCAGTTTGACTTGACCTACAGACATTTTTTTCTCTTTATTTCTTTTTGACATTACCCACAAAATAAGTGGATATAGCTATATGGTAGAGCGCAGCGGTCGCTTAGCAGTACCCACAAAAACACTTTATTTTTATTTCATTTTATCATCAACACATTCTCATTCTATAATGCTGCCTCTGGTTCATGTTTGATTCGATCTACAACATTCATTTTCGAAGAAAAGCCATCATGTGGCAGCTAGATTTACTAAAAATTCGAAATATTTGAAAATAACGACTATTTATTGCAAAACAGACCTTTGAAAAATTTGTTATTTCTAACAAAATTTAAGTTTTTGTGCTAGTTTTTTTTAGTGAATTTGTTTATTAGAAATTTTTTGTCATTATGAGAAAGTTTTGGGTTATTTGGTTTATTTCTTGTTATTTAAAAATACAATTGAAAAATAGAAAATTTGTCACTTTTCAAAAGCAAATATTTCAAAAAAAAGGATCAAATTCAAAAATCGGTGCCCAAGGCATTGAAGCCCTAATCAATACCTTTAAAATGATATACATTTTATATATGTACTCCTCTCCTGTTCTGAAATCGTTAAGCATCCATTTGGCAGTTTTGCGTGATTTTTATAAAACCTCTTACTGGATTTTTGAAATAAGACGAAAACAAAATCCAAAATCAAAAATATAGCCCCAAGACTTTGAAGCCAAAATGTCATTCTTTCATATGCAACTTAAATTTTGGCCATATATGGTCCCGTGGCGGAGATCCTTCGGAATCCATTTTGCCAATTTTCCATATTTCTCAAAAATTTGGGTAGAGGCCTCTTAAAGATGTGAATACCTATACTGTCAAACGAACTCCTCGACCAATACTTTTTCCGTCATTAATTTAGACTCGACTCCACTCAGAAAGTGGGATTGAGACTTGAGCCGAACGAAATTATTTGAAATCATCTTGTGTTGAGCTGGCTGGCTGCCCCTCGTATGAAAAAAATCCTAACTACGCCAATGCCGCAGTGCTCTCTTTTTCTGTCGGGAAAATAAAAAAACTATACTGCAGATCCAATAATATTGAGAATTCCATAATCGACATGAATATCTAAAAATAACAAAGCTAGGAATATGAAAATATATTATGGTAGGTATATTATAATATATAACATATAACTCTTAAGAGGCCTCTACCCAATTTTTTGAGAAATATGGAAAATTGGCAAAATGGATTCCGAAGGATCTCCGCCACGGGACCATATATGGCCAAAATTTAAATTGCATATGAAAGAATGACATTTTGGCTTCAAAGTCTTGAGGCTATATTTTTGATTTTGGATTTTGTTTTCGTCTTATTTCAAAAATCCAGTAAGAGGTTTTATAAAAATCACGCAAAACTGCCAAATGGATGCCTAACGATTTCAGAACAGGAGAGGAGTACATATATAAAATGTATATCATTTTAAAGGTATTGATTAGGGCTTCAATGCCTTGGGCACCGAATTTTGAATTTGATCCTTTTTTTTTGAAATATTTGCTTTTGAAAAGTGACAAATTTTCTATTTTTCAATTGTATTTTTAAATAACAAGAAATAAACCAAATAACCCAAAACTTTCTCATAATGACAAAAAATTTCTAATAAACAAATTCACTAAAAAAAACTTAAATTTTGTTAGAAATAACAAATTTTTCAAAGGTCTGTTTTGCAATAAATAGTCGTTATTTTCAAATATTTCGAATTTTTAGTAAATCTAGCTGCCACATGATGGCTTTTCTTCGAAAATGAATGTTGTAGATCGAATCAAACATGAACCAGAGGCAGCATTATAGAATGGGAATGTGTTGATGATAAAATGAAATAAAAAACACTTTTTTGTGGGTACTGCTAAGCGAGCGCTGCGCTCTACCATATAGCTACATCCACTTATTTTGTGGGTAATGTCAAAAAGAAATAAAGAGAAAAAAATGTCTGTAGGTCAAGTCAAACTGATTTTTGTTTGTATGCGAAGGTGGTTTGTAAACAGAATCTATGTAAATTATAATTTCAACTACTGACAAAATAGTTCTGAGCAAGCAAAAATATGAGAATTTGGTTTCCATTTTTTTTGTTATGAGAATGAAATGTGAGGTAGGTAGGTAGGTACCATATTTGTGTTGTCCAAGAAGCTTATGCTATCAGGATTTTTTTATTATTTTTTTTTATTAGCATAGAATACAAACAGATATTTTTAAGCTAAGATTTTTTTTGATTTGATTTTCCAAAAAAAATAATAAACCAAAGTCCATTTTTTTATTCATTGAACGGTGAACACCTATCATAATAAAGAAACCAGGAGTGGGGTAGATACAGGTTTTAGATACAATAAGCTTTATACCGGAGCAATAAACCGAACGACATTTTGTTTGCATCTTCATAGCTTATTACAAATTACAAAAAATATTGGAATATAGGTATGTAGATAGGTACATACCTACTCTCAAATAACATTCGACTAAGTATACCTTTTTATAAAATAAAAACAAACAAATCCAAATTAAAAAAATTAAATTTTCTTCCTTTATACTACATAATATGTACGATAAGAGTACGATAACTTAGGCGCCAAGAAATGATAACGGTCTTTTTTAGAATAGTTCAATACAAGCATTTTTTACTATAGGAGGGGGTTCTATCGCACCCCGTTCAGGCCCGTTTAGAAGGTAGGGGAAATTTTACAAAAAAAAGGTTTGAAATGAAAACAAAATTATTAAAAAACAACGGCAACATTTACAATGAAATAATATACTGGCTTTGAAAGCCAGAAATTTTTTTTTTAATCTTAAATCTGAATTAAATTATTTATGTAAAATTTTTTGAAAAATTCGCCAGCAAACTCAAAATATTTATGAAAAAATGAAAAAAAATGTTTAAACCCATTTATTTCAAAATACATACAATTTAAGAAATTATATTAATTTGCTGCAGTCGTACGGTAGAACCTAGGTAATGTGAATTTTTTAGAATGCATTACATTTTCATACCTGAACATTTTAAATGTACTAATAGAACAGAGTATTGGCTTTAAATATAGGTAGGTATAATACTTAATTGTAAGTAATACCGTTATGTTTTAATATTTTTTTTACATTATTTAGTTTTTTTTTATAAATTTGCCTCTCCTGCCCAAACGGGGGAGATAGAGCCCCCTCCCATTGCAAAAAATGCTTGTATTGAACTGTTCTACAAAAACCGTTATCATTTCTTGGCGCCTAAGTTACGTACTCTTGCAGTACATAGTATAAAGGAAGAAAATTTAATTTTTTTAATTTGGATTTGTTTGTTTTTATTTTTCAAAAAAAGTATAGGTATCTACCTAGTCGAAAGTTATTTGACAGTAAGTATATACCTATCTACATACCTATTTATTTTTAGTGTATAACCTACCTACAGCCTACAGGTACCTACCAATTATATCTATCTAAATCTAACAATAGGTAGGTATTTGTATTTATTTAATAATTTCCTCAAGAAACGATACCTATTTTTGGTATGTAATTCGGGAATTTATAACAAATAATACCTACATCTTCATAATCAAATAAAATCACAAATACCTTCCGAATCGCTTTTGTTACCTACACTCAAATACCTACCTAGAAGAAAAAAAACTCTTGAAACCACACAAAAAGTAAAAAACACCCTAAAATTAATCACTTCTTTGTTAATTTCGGAATTTGGAAACATACAAATGCATATTGTACATACCTACCTACATACTTTATCCTTTACCTACCATAACAATATCCTAAAATCTAAAATCATTCAAGTTGAACAATAAAGTGACCTAAAAATAATTTGAAATGAAAAAAATAAAATATGCATATTATTGAGAAAAAAATTTCAACACAAGTTTTCCTCCACAGAAAAAAACTTCACAAATAGCTCTTCGCGCACTACGATACAAAAGCAAAAACAACACATAATATCCCTTTCCAACACACGAATACATTTACAAACATTTTACTCCCTATACCCAAGACGAAAACTTGAACAAAAAAAAATAAAAATCTATACCTGCACTGCTTCTTCTTCTTCATAACAAAGTAAAAGTATAGTGCAAAGCAACAAAAACAAACAGCGCTGTATGCGGGGAGTTTTTTTATTGTCGTTTTTTATTCGAAAATAAAATTCTTCGAATCTGACTTCGACATTTTGGGTGGAGGCCTCTTAAGGCTCACGGGGTTGTTAGACATAAATCTATCTGTATTTTTAGGCTCCATTATGTTTCCTAATTTGTCTTATCACTCTTGATTGTTATTTTGAATCCATATTGGGACAAGCGACTCATAAAAATGAATAAATGATCGAAAATAAAACATTTGAAAAATTTAACAAGCCGTTTTGAAATGGAAATACACAAACAAGATCACAATAGAGGCTTCTAGTTGCATTATCATCGTAGTCATCGCGCCGCCCTCGTATTATCTTTGCCAGTAGTCCACGAATTTTTTTTTAAATTTTATAACGTGTAACAACAAAGGAAAATATGTACCAAAATACCTACGACTTACGAGAAAACAAGTAATCTACAAAACTCAGAGAAAATGAGATACGCTCAGCGCATGTACCTACCAGGGATGGAAAATTCGGTGCAATTGTATCGATTTTGATACAATTGAGTTTGGTCAAGTACAAAAGTAAAATTTGCCTTATTTCAGTACAATTTTATGAAATCTGTTTTCTTCAAATTTCAAAATTTTCTAAATCTTTAATTATGTCGAATTCCTTTCAACAAAAGAATCGAATTTTTTTCTAAAAAGAATCGAATTTTTTCTGTCGTTGAAAGGAATGCGAAAAAATCGATTTTTTCTGTGTTTGTGTGTGTGACACTTGACAGCAGCAATTTTGAAGTAAAACGTCAAAAAAATATTCAATTTGAAAATTATGAGGAACTTGTTTACAAATCAACTTACCTGTGTTGAAATTTCACTAATCACGTAATAATCTAAAAATTGATTGGTACAAAAAACCCACCTCATTTAACCTCATTAATTTTCATGCCAAACAACCAAAACAAATAATTATCAATACGGCACAAAATTTTATTAATCGCGTTCTTGATGTAAGCGATTTTTCTTTTCACCAAAAAAATAAAAACATTATCCGGAACACCTTATATTTAACTCCTTCCCGCCCGCGATCATCGAGAAGCTCATCAAAAATCATGACCATGTTCTTAGACAACAATATGGAGATGATATAGAAAGGGAAAAACAAACGGTGATATACAAGAGCATGTTGTTCATTCCTCACCTCTAGAACCGCATCAACACAGCACTTTTCAGAGAAAAAACAAAAACGAGAATAGCATTCAAAACTGCAAATTCTCTGCGCAACCATATTTTTACTAACACCAAGAGTAAAATGGATACGATGGAGAAAACTGATACTGTATATAAGATCGACTGCTTTGGAGGGAAGGGGGAGGGATGCTCTTCGACATATCGCACCCTTAGAATGAAAGTGACCTAACTAAAAAATTCGGCATCTTTTTTACAACCTGGTTTTAGAGTTCATTTCGGTTTCTAAGGTCAGTTTATTGAAAAATAAGAAGTTGCGAAAATTTTGAGTTAGGTCACTTTCATTCTAAGGGTGCGGTCCAAACAAAAACTTAAAAGTCGGCTCTCTGGACACAAATCCGGTATGAGCAGCGGGGGTACACAAAAACGGCTCTCGCCTTACATTGTTTGCAAGAGGGTCATGTACCAGATCTACAAAATGTTGAAGTTTTTGAAGTTGAGCAACATTATTCAAAAAGAATGTTGCTTGAGATGTTGCATATAATCCGAAACAAAATCTCAATTATTCGCAGATCTGATTGTGGCAACCTTAGTAACAATTACAGTCAGCTTGTAAATAAACACAGCTATAGTTACAAGACAAAAGGTGTGTTTTTTTGCAAGCCCGGGGGTTAATGGTTGAAAAAAACGACAACGGGGATTAGCGACGCCATCATAGAAAAAAACGTGGAGTTTTCGTACAAACTATCGATAACATGTATGTAATTCATGCCGGTAACACAGTTTTTCTGTGCTCTTAAATTAAGCCTCGAGAATTCTCTGTTCTTGTTGTTGCATTTTACATGTACATTTTTTAGCACCGACGTCGTTTTTTTCATCCAATTCCCCCGGCTTGCAAAAAAACACGCCTAAAGTATATGTGATTGTGAAAAAAGTAGGGGGTGACATTTTTAATGCTGCTATTGCATGTAAAGTAAATTTAAATTAACTAAATATATTTTTTACTTTAGTTTTTTAAAAATGAAAAATGAGTGCTGAAAATTGTTTTTAGTATATTTGAAGCTAAATATTTTGCAATAATTCTGTAAGTTTTTTATTTTGTTGATGTTAATTTCGACTACTAATGTATGTATGTTGTTTTAATGTATTTTGTGAATAAAGGCCTGATATTGAGCGTAAACCTGCTCGAAACGTCGCATAAAAATAAATAAATAACATCTTTAACTTGACCTATAGCCCACTTAACATATGAAAAAAAAAACATCAACAAAATATCAAGGTGAGCGCTTTGAATGGTAGGTATTTTGCGACGAGAATTTCCCGCAATGGACGATGAATTGCAAGACGACAAATGGAAATATTAATATTTTAACAAAATCGGTTGGTCTGGTTGTCTACATCGTGACGTGAGACTTCATATGAAAGGAGTTCTCTTCCAAAACAATATTCTTTGCCCATGAACAGCAGAATCACTCACGTTGATTGAATATCGGGAAAATTATTTCCACTATCTTTTATTGCATTTTTGAATTTCATTTCACCGATAACGGCTTAAAAATGCACTGAAGAAAGTAATTATTTACCTTATTTGTTAAATGAAACTAAACTTATTACTGTCTGTGATTTATTTGTTATTATTAATTGAAAAACAACGCACAAATATTTAATATACAATTCACCGAAAATTCCTTGTACAAGCCGTTCTTTCCATTCCCTATTCGTCCGAAAATGTCGAGCGAATTTTTTGATATCAGAATATTAAAAAGTCGAAATGTCGAAACAAAATGCAAGTTCAAACGTGTTCTGCCTTGATAGCAACAAAAAACTTGTTAAAGAATTCATCGTGCTATGATTTGATATAAATGGAAATATTTTGAAAAATAACGTGCAAGCATTTTGATAGAAGAACTTTTACTGAAAAATAGTTATATAAATAATTTTCACTTCTGTTAAAGTTGCATTTTGTACGTTTTTCAACTTTTTTATTATAAAGTAGTTATTTATTATTATAGTTAGTATTTATATATATAAATATTTATGAATTGTTTTTGGTTATGTTTTAAAGAATAAAATATTTTCGTTACATATAAAATATTTTTTCATTAAAAAAAAAAAAAATTCAGTATAATTGACTTCATTTCAGTACAATTTTAAAGAAGTTTTCAGTACATTAAAACAATGTCATTTTCCATCCCTGGTACCTACTATTTCTTAGAAGGTCGACTTAAAATAAAAAATATTGATAAATCAATTAGAAACGCCTTTTCAGCGCTCACTCTCAGGCAGTAGCAATAGCCCCTAACAAATATATATATAAAGTTTTACTGTCTTTTGATTTAGAATAAGAAACATATACATAAGTACATAATATGTATGTATTTTCAAATGCTGATATTTTGTTTTAGTTTTCCGACACATAAGCTCCATAACGGTTGTTTAACGGGAGTGTATAGTTTTAAATAAGAAATATTCAAAATATTATTCATCTCAACAATGAAACAGTTTATTGTAATCGTTATTTTATCAGCTATCGTGTCAATTAGTGGATTGCAGTTTAAAGATTGCGGTAATTTAAAATAAAAACTGAAGAATTATTCGTTGCTGTTTTAATTCCTTAGTGATGGTTAGGTATCTTTAGAAGAGAATGGGTGTAGCTTTAATTAAATTAATACTTCCGGTAGCCAGAAATATGTAGATGTGCATTGTTTTTGAGGTCGAATCCAATTACGCATTGCAACATGAAGTTAATTTTACTGAAATATTTAAGTCGTCGCTAAATTTGATTATTAGTAGGGCCCAATATTTTATTGTTATAACTCGTCTCTTATGTAAACCAATGCAATGCAGATATTATTGCGAATTCTCATAGTGTTATAATAGATTTCCATGACCTGTTTTATGACAAAAATAAGTATAAAACGGCATCAATGCATCAATGAATACAGCATTACCACAGCTTGGATTGGCTATATGTTTATTCCTACAAGATTTTTTGAAGTGAAATTTGTTTAAAAAATAGTCGCTCGAGGTCTTTATATAAACGAATATGACGAAATACCCCAAAATATTATTTTTTAATTAATCCAGCATTACCGCAACTTTGATTTGAGGGTGCGACAAATCTTTTTTTCTTTCACAACAAATTTACGACAAATTCACGAAAATTAATCCAATTATTAGAATATTCAAATTTTGAAATGGTAATGCCAACTTGACGGACATGGTCTATTTGGTAATCAAATATGTAGATCAATTAACACAGTTTTTTTTTATAATGATGCTCTTCATGCGGCCCCGCAGCAGTGCTGCCAACCGTATGATAATTATGCTACATGTATGATAATTTCTGTTCTGGTATGATGTATGATTGGAAACCATTATCATACGCGAAATGTATGATAATTTCAATATTTGAACGAAATAAATAAACTTTTGAAAAATTTAAAAAAACGAAAAATTTCCATAATATTGAAATTCTTTATCAATATTTTATGATCAATTTATAATACATTAATCATCAGTGTTGAATCTAGATTGAACAACCCCTCGACCTCTTTATATATGTGGAATGATTGGAATTTGAAATAGACTTGGTTCGACTTGATTGCGCTCGTTCAGTGAAGTTCAATTTTCAACTCGATTCTTAAGGGTAGTACACATTAGCCCCCCTTTACACTATAAAAAAAAGTTGTTTGAGGTTTTTTAATGTTTTCTTTTAATTTCCAATATCCGTTCACTCCTCTTACTTGGTGTTCTTCTCACCTAAAAACTTAAAGTTGCTGGAGTTTTCCTCGTGTGAAAAAGGAATTATCGATAATGAATAATGACTGACAATCTTAAATTGAGACTTTGATCTTGGTCTGATATCAGAAAATGTATTTGACTGACGGGCGACGGCCAACAAAACTGATAAATATGCATACTATGAAGCAGACCCTTTTACAAATAAATTGAGCATTTGCTTTTTTTGATTAAATAAAATTTTACACTTGTCAAGGTTTCCACAACCGATTTTGTTGTTTATTTATAAAATTTTTTTAGCTGGTTTTGAGATTTTTCTAACCACTATATTCAGTTGAAAATATTCGTTCTAAAATCTGAATTAAGTCCCCTTTCACACGAGGAAACAAGTTGCTGAAGATTTTTTTTTTTGGCATTTTCTTTTAATTTCCTTAAACATTTCTTTCAGTGAAACAAAATCGTAAGAGATTTTCTGTAGTTTCCGTTTAAAGTAGCTTAGTTGAACACACACTACTGTGTGTGTGAAGACTGAAGAGAAATCTAGATAAAATATCCTCAACTCCTTGACCGGTGATATTTCATTTTCCCTTTTACTTCGTGCCCTTCTCACCAGCAAACTGAAAGTTGCTAGAAACTCAGTTACAACTCATCGTGTGAAAGGGGACTTAAGGCTCTTCCAGACCAACGCGAAACATTCTTAGCGAATATGTCAAAGATTCGAATCGTGCCAGTGTGGGTACTCATTTACTCATTAAAGTGCGAGTTATACATAGCTTTAATTGAAAACGATCATTGGAAATTTTAATTGTTAAATTTGAGGTTGTCAATGTTAATAACACGTTATTATTATTGTTTTCGTCGTCGCCACGACAGATTTGCGTTAACTCCTCCCAAAAAACCTTGGTCGACTCCTCATGTAGATTTATGTAATACAGATAAGTTTCAAACATTACTGGACATCTGAAAGTCTAGGTAGGTACTGAACGTGTTCATTTCCCTAAAATTTTTTAGATACTGTTTTAAATTTTGTTTTAACCTTCTCGAATCCGAAAATTTTTTGTAATATACTAATTTTTTCCATTCTCGAATTTATTAAATAATAACAATTGAATTCTAAGTGGACTCCAGGTCAACCTTTATTTTTGTGTTTTTTCATATTTTAAATTAGATGACACTTTCGTATTTGTAATTAAAATATATTTTTATTTAATAAATCATGTCGATCATGGAATCCGCAATACAGGATCCGCAGTGATTTCCACTGCAGTTCCCTCTTTGCTCTTTAGCCATTTGTCATGGAAAGAAAAGAAAACACATGTACTTAGAATCACTGCGGATCCAGTATTGCGTATTCCATAGTCGACATGAATACTTACATTTAAATAATCCTAAAACTTATTTCAAAAACTTGAAATGATATTTATCTTTCAATGACATATTTGCAAATATTATTTTTTAGAGATCTTAAGGAGTACCACGTACTAAACCTCATCAAATTTAAAATATTTAACAAAAAACACAAATACAGAATGTTTTAAAGCCCTCTTGGGACTCAATCATAATTAATTTGGAAATATCACGAAAAATTACTGAACTAATTATAGTGTTGTATTGTACACAATAATTTTTCTTATAAATATAAAACCTATATAATATTATTTATGTTTTATCCTAAAATAAAAAAATCTAGTTTTATGTTAAATGAAAAATCTTTAATGAAAAACTTGTTTTTTTTTTCAAAAAATAAAACTGGAATAATTTTTTTCAGCTCTTCAAAAGCCCTTAAAAATATGCAGTAATAATTTTATTAATTTAAACAAGTCAACTTTTCATAATTTGAAAAATAAAAAATAGACATTAAAAATTAAAAAATAGGGGTTAACTTTTCAAAATATCGTAAGAACAATTTTCGTCTTCCATTCAACATAAATCAATTTTTTTGTTTTGCGTATGATAATTTTCCCTCTGGTATGATTGAAATTAGCGCATTGTATGATAATTCAGTTTTAAGGATATGGCAGCACTGCCCCGCAGTACTAAACAAATTTGTGAGTGAATTATTTGAAATGTGAAGTCGAAAAAAAATATGCAAACGAACCTTAAATCTCTATACAAGAGTTTGCGTATAGTGTGTACGTTTGATTTCCGACTCTAGAGAATTAATGCCAATTTATAACAGTTTACCGCTTTTAACAGTACCACGACTTGACAAAAAAAAACTCTGGGTTTCCGAAATAAGCCCACTAGCGCTGCAGAGGACTGTTATAAATTGGGTATTTCTTTTGTCATTTTCTGTTTATAAACAAATGTTAAAAAGTTAGCCAAGTTCTTCTATATAAAAAACTATATGTAAAAAATCAGCCGTAAAAAGTAGTGAGATCTAAAAGTACGCCAAGCTCTTATTTTATGAAGGTTTTATATCAAATATTTACAGTAGAGTAATAGCCGTTATTTGTTATAAGAATTGATCTATATGGATCATCAAATAACATATCATAACAACAACAACACATGAACCAGCTCTTTATCGGGTTCACGTTTCATGATCCGAAAACAGGCTGCTGATACTCGCCACTGTGAGGTTGTTTTATTTTCGCAGGATGATCCCTATGGATCATGAGTCATAATAAAAACGGCTAATATTAAAACAGCTCCAAATGATGAGAAAAATTTACTATTTAATTACTAAAATTTGGCGGTCCACTGGGTAAGTTTTCAAAACGTTTTAAATCGTGAGTAATAAAAAGAAAATTTGCCAAGTAAACCGCCAATTTTGTTCATTAAATAATAAATTTGTCTCATCATTTCGAGTTGTTTTAATATTACTCTACTTTAAACATTTGATATAAAACCTTCATAAAATAAGAACTTGGCGTACTTTTAGTGTTATAATAGATTTCCATGACCTGTTTTATGACAAAAATAAGTATAAAACGGCATCAATGCATCAATGAATACAGCATTACCACAGCTTGGATTGGCTATATGTTTATTCCTACAAGATTTTTTGAAGTGAAATTTGTTTAAAAAATAGTCGCTCGAGGTCTTTATATAAACGAATATGACGAAAAATGACGAAATACCCCAAAATATTATTTTTTAATTAATCCAGCATTACCGCAACTTTGATTTGAGGGTGCGACAAATTTTTTTTTCTTTCACAACAAATTTACGACAAATTCACGAAAATTAATCCAATTATTAGAATATTCAAATTTTGAAATGGTAATGCCAACTTGACGGACATGGTCTATTTGGTAATCAAATATGTAGATCAATTAACACAGTTTTTTTTTATAATGATGCTCTTCATGCGGCCCCGCAGCAGTGCTGCCAACCGTATGATAATTATGCTACATGTATGATAATTTCTGTTCTGGTATGATGTATGATTGGAAACCATTATCATACGCGAAATGTATGATAATTTCAATATTTGAACGAAATAAATAAACTTTTGAAAAATTTAAAAAAACGAAAAATTTCCATAATATTGAAATTCTTTATCAATATTTTATGATCAATTTATAATACATTAATCATCAGTGTTGAATCTAGATTGAACAACCCCTCGACCTCTTTATATATGTGGAATGATTGGAATTTGAAATAGACTTGGTTCGACTTGATTGCGCTCGTTCAGTGAAGTTCAATTTTCAACTCGATTCTTAAGGGTAGTACACATTAGCCCCCCTTTACACTATAAAAAAAAGTTGTTTGAGGTTTTTTAATGTTTTCTTTTAATTTCCAATATCCGTTCACTCCTCTTACTTGGTGTTCTTCTCACCTAAAAACTTAAAGTTGCTGGAGTTTTCCTCGTGTGAAAAAGGAATTATCGATAATGAATAATGACTGACAATCTTAAATTGAGACTTTAATCTTGGTATGATATCAGAAAATGTATTTGACTGACGGGCGACGGCCAACAAAACTGATAAATATGCATATTGCATTAAGGTACATATACATATACATATATCATTTCTTAAACTATGAAGCAGACCCTTTTACAAATAAATTGAGCATTTGCTTTTTTTGATTAAATAAAATTTTACACTTGTCAAGGTTTCCACAACCGATTTTGTTGTTTATTTATAAAATTTTTTTAGCTGGTTTTGAGATTTTTCTAACCACTATATTCAGTTGAAAATATTCGTTCTAAAATCTGAATTAAGTCCCCTTTCACACGAGGAAACAAGTTGCTGAAGATTTTTTTTTTTGGCATTTTCTTTTAATTTCCTTAAACATTTCTTTCAGTGAAACAAAATCGTAAGAGATTTTCTGTAGTTTCCGTTTAAAGTAGCTTAGTTGAACACACACTACTGTGTGTGTGAAGACTGAAGAGAAATCTAGATAAAATATCCTCAACTCCTTGACCGGTGATATTTCATTTTCCCTTTTACTTCGTGCCCTTCTCACCAGCAAACTGAAAGTTGCTAGAAACTCAGTTACAACTCATCGTGTGAAAGGGGACTTAAGGCTCTTCCAGACCAACGCGAAACATTCTTAGCGAATATGTCAAAGATTCGAATCGTGCCAGTGTGGGTACTCATTTACTCATTAAAGTGCGAGTTATACATAGCTTTAATTGAAAACGATCATTGGAAATTTTAATTGTTAAATTTGAGGTTGTCAATGTTAATAACACGTTATTATTATTGTTTTCGTCGTCGCCACGACAGATTTGCGTTAACTCCTCCCAAAAAACTTTGGTCGACTCCTCATGTAGATTTATGTAATACAGATAAGTTTCAAACATTACTGGACATCTGAAAGTCTAGGTAGGTACTGAACGTGTTCATTTCCCTAAAATTTTTTAGATACTGTTTTAAATTTTGTTTTAACCTTCTCGAATCCGAAAATTTTTTGTAATATACTAATTTTTTCCATTCTCGAATTTATTAAATAATAACAATTGAATTCTAAGTGGACTCCAGGTCAACCTTTATTTTTGTGTTTTTTCATATTTTAAATTAGACGACACTTTCGTATTTGTAATTAAAATATATTTTTATTTAATAAATCATGTCGATCATGGAATCCGCAATACAGGATCCGCAGTGATTTCCACTGCAGTTCCCTCTTTGCTCTTTAGCCATTTGTCATGGAAAGAAAAGAAAACACATGTACTTAGAATCACTGCGGATCCAGTATTGCGTATTCCATAGTCGACATGAATACTTACATTTAAATAATCCTAAAACTTATTTCAAAAACTTGAAATGATATTTATCTTTCAATGACATATTTGCAAATATTATTTTTTAGAGATCTTAAGGAGTACCACGTACTAAACCTCATCAAATTTAAAATATTTAACAAAAAACACAAATACAGAATGTTTTAAAGCCCTCTTGGGACTCAATCATAATTAATTTGGAAATATCACGAAAAATTACTGAACTAATTATAGTGTTGTATTGTACACAATAATTTTTCTTATAAATATAAAACCTATATAATATTATTTATGTTTTATCCTAAAATAAAAAAATCTAGTTTTATGTTAAATGAAAAATCTTTAATGAAAAACTTGTTTTTTTTTTTCAAAAAATAAAACTGGAATAATTTTTTTCAGCTCTTCAAAAGCCCTTAAAAATATGCAGTAATAATTTTATTAATTTAAACAAGTCAACTTTTCATAATTTGAAAAATAAAAAATAGACATTAAAAATTAAAAAATAGGGGTTAACTTTTCAAAATATCGTAAGAACAATTTTCGTCTTCCATTCAACATAAATCAATTTTTTTGTTTTGCGTATGATAATTTTCCCTCTGGTATGATTGAAATTAGCGCATTGTATGATAATTCAGTTTTAAGGATATGGCAGCACTGCCCCGCAGTACTAAACAAATTTGTGAGTGAATTATTTGAAATGTGAAGTCGAAAAAAAATATGCAAACGAACCTTAAATCTCTATACAAGAGTTTGCGTATAGTGTGTACGTTTGATTTCCGACTCTAGAGAATTAATGCCAATTTATAACAGTTTACCGCTTTTAACAGTACCACGACTTGACAAAAAAAAACTCTGGGTTTCCGAAATAAGCCCACTAGCGCTGCAGAGGACTGTTATAAATTGGGTATTTCTTTTGTCATTTTCTGTTTATAAACAAATGTTAAAAAGTTAGCCAAGTTCTTCTATATAAAAAACTATATGTAAAAAATCAGCCGTAAAAAGTAGTGAGATCTAAAAGTACGCCAAGCTCTTATTTTATGAAGGTTTTATATCAAATATTTACAGTAGAGTAATAGCCGTTATTTGTTATAAGAATTGATCTATATGGATCATCAAATAACATATCATAACAACAACAACACATGAACCAGCTCTTTATCGGGTTCACGTTTCATGATCCGAAAACAGGCTGCTGATACTCGCCACTGTGAGGTTGTTTTATTTTCGCAGGATGATCCCTATGGATCATGAGTCATAATAAAAACGGCTAATATTAAAACAGCTCCAAATGATGAGAAAAATTTACTATTTAATTACTAAAATTTGGCGGTCCACTGGGTAAGTTTTCAAAACGTTTTAAATCGTGAGTAATAAAAAGAAAATTTGCCAAGTAAACCGCCAATTTTGTTCATTAAATAATAAATTTGTCTCATCATTTCGAGTTGTTTTAATATTACTCTACTTTAAACATTTGATATAAAACCTTCATAAAATAAGAACTTGGCGTACTTTTAAATCTCACTACTTTTTACGGCTGATTTGGGACATACGGGTTTTAATATAGAAGAACTTGGCTAACTTTTTAACATTTATGTTTTTGTTTTGATCTCACTCTAGACCGAGAGCTCGCAGCAGATTCTTGGCGTGAAAGGAAACCAAACGATACTTATACCATACGTAGTCTGAGGAGGGTGATAACGAATACGTTCGTACGTTCTACAGTACGTAGTGGCAGCGTTTCCGAGAAAAGGTGCATCAAAAGTAAAAACTTTCTGGAAATAGAAATAGTGAGGGAAACCATTTCAAATGCATCGCATCCCAACGCCCTAGATTCCCTGATTACCACCGTCAGACTTCGCCGAAAATGCATTTTTTTTTTTTGCGTTTTTAGACTTTTGCGAAACCACTTAAAATCGATGGCATCCAAAAGTCCTCGACTCCCTGAGTGCGAATATGGCCGCGACAGATGTCTAAGTGGCCGCCAAACCCCCGCAGACGTCGCCGAAAATGCATTTTTTGGCATTTTCAGAATTTTGGGAAACCACCTGAAATGTATCTCAAATGAAAGGTCTTGACCCCCTGAGTACAAATATGTAAACTGTACACGACAGACGTCTAAGTGGCCGCAAATCCGCAATAGACGCGATTAAAATCGCGGATTTTTTATTGAAATTTTTATATAAGTGGTAAAACACACCAAAAAGGAATGCAATGGTAGAGCTTGCCAACAGGAGTATAAATATGTAAAATAAAGACGTGTTGTGTTCCACCTAACAGCTGGAAAGCGCGATAAAAATCGCGGATTTATTAAATTAAATTTTTATTAATGGGCTTTTGGAGGAAACCACTTGAAATGTATCTTAAATGGAAGGTATATTGACTTCAAAAAAATTAAAATATAAGGGACATACCTTGGGGTGGTGACAAATTGACGATAGTCGCGATAAAAGTCACGGATGTTATTATTATTTTAACAGTTCAATTTTAAAGGTAACCTTTTCAAAATTAGATCAGTCAAAAGATTTTGACTCCCCAAAAAAGAAAATGTCAATGAAAGACGTTTTGAGTTACGCCAAACTATTTAAAACCGCGATAAATGTTGCGGATGTTATTATTATTTTGTCCGTTCAATTAAAATGGTAATTTTGTAAAATAGGAATTATACTATCAACAAAATTACTATAATATATATGTTATAAAATAATAAAAGAATAAAACTCTATTATAAAATTGTTTTCCAAACTCTCCGGACTTATTTTATTTCAATAGGTTATGGGCTCAGATAACGTTCAAGCAAATTAAAATACAAGTCCTATTATTCGCATTATTGAGTTCCTTTGAAGATTTGATTTGGCAATTTGTTGCATAATTATTTAAAAAAAAATTGGCAGGTTCAATGAAAACGGAGTTTGTTATGGATAAACTGAAAGGAACCGAAAATTTTCAAAACTGGTCGTTTGCAATCGAAAGCTTTCAAGAACTTTAAAAATTTAGTAATTTTATCAAACCAAAACCAGTTGATACAAATACAGCAGTAAAAGAAAATGAAGATAAATTAAGTTCGGCAAAAGCATATTTGGCTCTCAGTCTCGAATCAGATCTATTTGTTCACATCAGGCCATGCAAAAGTGCATTGGAAATTTGGTCGAAATTAAATGCTATGATCGAAGTCTCATGATCAAGTGAAAATCACAGCAATGAATTATTGGAGATTACCTATTCATTCGGATTTAGTGGAACAAATGCAATCAAAATCAATTGGAGGAGGCAAATTCCTTTTGACATTTATTGATAATTTTTCGAAGAAAATTTTCGTCTATTTTTTTAAAGAAAAATCTGAAGTTCTCAATATATTCACAGATTTTAAAACTTTAGTTGAGAATCAAACAGGAAAAAAATCAAGATTTTGCGTACGGATACTGGACATAGTATGAGTATTGTTCACCTCAATTTGATATTTTCTGTCGAAAAAATGGAATCCAGCATCAACTAACAACGACGTACGCACCAGAACAAAATGGCGCAGCTGAACGAATGTACCGCACCATAATTGAACGTGCCAAGTGTATGTTATTCGATGCAATATAGAAGGATAATTTTGAGCCGAAGAAATAAATATGGCATCGTATTTAATAAATCGCTCAGTATGTGCTTCGTTAAAGACAAAATACTAGGGGCCTATTTAACGGAACATACATCACATACATTGTATGACTGTATGTACCTTAAAGAAGTCGCCAAATTTGGCTCATTGTAAAATTTGAATTTTTAGATAAACTATGCGTCAACTTGAAAAACGCACATTTGCGCATATTCGGTTCTCCTGTCATGGTGCATGTTCCAAAGGAACGTCGAAGGAAACTTGACAAAAAAATGCAATCAAATGATTTTTGTCGGCTATGATAGTGATAAGAAGGGGTATCGCTGTATCGATGAATATAAAAAAAAGTTGGTTGTAAGTCGAGATGTAATTTTTCACTAGGCAATTGAACCATTGCCATCGGTTATAAATCTTGTTATAGAAGATGATGAAACCGGTCCAGAGCAAGTGAGGGAACTAACGCAACAAGTAGAAAATAATAACCTTAATAACACATTAGAATATTTACCGGATGGAAATATAAATGGAAATGAAAGTTTCACAACTGAGATTTTTGATGATGTGTTGCACTTTTTCTTGTCGTTGGGGGAAGTGGGTATTCGACCCTTCTTTTCAATAATTTTTATTATTGCTTTTTTTTTTTTTATTTACAATAATAATTAGCAAATCGAACTTAAAAACCGCGAATTGAAATAATAAAATTATATAAAACACTATACTCGAATTAAATACACGACGCGAATGATTTGACAGATAGGTAAGTCAAATCAACAAGAAAGAAGCGACAAAAGATACGATGAAAAAGTGCACCCAAGCAGCACGATAAAAAAAGCTGCCAACCACGGCTGCTCAGCTGGGGTGGGTTCAGTGGAAGAATTTCACGAAATAAATTTGATTATGGTTTTAATCAAATTGATTAAAACAATCGAAAAGTTTGATTGCAAGTACAGTGAAGTACTTGCAATAAAAAGTGGGCGCCAGGAATTTTTGGTGGGCTAATTAGAAAAATTCCAAAACTAATATAAAATGAAATAAAACAAATGTTTATATGCCCAGACGGGGACTTTAATATTTATTGATGTATTTGGGAAACCTTTGGGCCGAAACCCAGCATTAAAACCCAAATTTTTTTAAAATAAAAAGAACAAAAGGTTAAAGTTTTAAAAGGCTTACGGGGAACCGCTTAGCCGAAACAAAGAAAAAAAATATGGGCCGTTAACACACAAATTAAATTACCGCGTCCCACAATTAACTGGGATTATTAACCGGAATTATAAACAAAACCGCAATAAAACAAACGCAAGCCGATCGGAATTTTTTTTTTACTACTAATTAAATTGGTAAACTAAAGAAACCAATTTTTAAAATAACTTTTGGACAAGATGTCCGTTCTACTTATCTTTTTTTTTTGTTACACCCAAATTTCCTCCTCCTTTATCTCCTCTATCACCTCGAACACTCCTGTCTTTTTGTGTAATCCTTTACACCTCGAATCTTCTTTTTTTCAATCTCCTCGAATTTCAATTTTCAAAAATCCCTTTCTCGTACTCCTTTTCTTTTCTAATTTTCCTCGAAATTTTTCTTTTCCACCAGAAAAAAACAACTATTCGTTTGGTTAGCTCTCGTAAGAGTGGCTTTCCAAAACTTCACCCATCTCCTCCCTCCTCCCTCGACCATTCCAATCACTCACACATTCACGCATTCAGCCATTCGCTTTCGTGATCATCGGTCACGGGATGCCGGCTTCCTGGAAAGCTACGTGCTCTCCTAGAAAGTCGCCGTTGTTGAATCTCAACGAAACTTTGGAAACACTCTCACAAACACGGATTCAACAAGTTGTTGGATGTCTTTCCAAAACTTGCCGAATCTTAATGGTCGAGTTCAGACCCATCCCAAAATAAATTTTTCGAGAAAAATCAAAAAGAAATGAAATCGAGAAAAAGCTCTAGCTAGGCATTCTCCTAGTTACTATAAAATACTCGCGAATGATTCGAAGTGCAAAACAAAACTTTTCGAAACTAGCATTTTCGAGATGATAGAGCGGAAGGCATATTTCAAAATCGCGAACCCTAATTTAACAATAAATAATTCCGATCGAACTTGTATTAACAATTCAAGAAACAATTAATTTAAGAATATAAAGCGTTAACTACCCATTTCAATAAAAATACAATATTAAGTTAAAACTACTTTAAGTTTATGATGTTGTATTGTTGTTGTTAAGTAAGTAAGAGTCTGCCTGACTCGTTACTTCTTCAGCTCATCCGCTGGCGCATTACATGAGACCGCCCGTCTGCATGTTAGGAAACCAAATGGAATTTTGGAACTGATTGTTCCACTCGAAATTACTCGAACACCTATTTTTGTTACTTTTGCAAAATGCTGGTAAAGTACACCAGTGGTTGATGGTACCACGGTTGCCCTTAACCTCGCCAGTATTTTGCAGCCGCAACGAAAATAAAAAAGGAAAAGAAGGAATTGAAGAATGGTCATTGTTGCGGTAAATTTTACCGTAACAAATCCCACAATAACCTCCCCAAGAAATGTGCCACTTTTCAAGAAAAGTAAACCATTTCTTAAGGCAAAACTAGGAAAAAGGTTACAAAAGGTGAACAACACAACATCGGGATTCCATCATTAAAATATTAAAGAGTTGATTATCTATAAAAAGAAAACAAAACATTAAAGCAAATTTCAAAAATTTAAGTTATACAAAATGAAATAACATGGCACGAATTACAAAAACTTAAGTTAAAAATCTACCAGTACTAAACAAAAAAAAATATTTAAAAGAAATCAAATTTAAATGTTTTAATAAGAGCAAAGATTAAGGGACTTTTGACTCAAAAATCAACGTAAGGTTTCAAATCCTTAACGTGCCATGTCCCCCGATCTTTACCCTTGTCGTCTGTTAGCAAGTATGTCCAAGGTGACACACGTTTGCTAACTTTAAAAGGCCCCACAAATTTGGTAGCCAACTTTGCAGCGTAATAAGTTGCTGCATCGGACAGCGTAAAATTCCTTCTCCAACGAGATCGCCAGGTTGATACTGCGTGTCTCTTCTCCTCAGATTATAAGTTTTTGCGGACTTTTTACCTGCCGCTTCTAACTTCCTAGCTATATCCTCTCTCAATTTTGTAAACTGCCTACTAATCTCTTCACTTCCTTGGTCCCTATCACTATCTCGAAGACCTAAATCATGGCCACTAGTTGCCATGTTCCTACCAAAATTCGCATAATATGGCGAAACACCTAACACCTCATGTTGCGAAGTTCGGATCGCACAGGCTACCTTTTGCAGTTGCGAATCCCAACTCCGATGATTCTCAGAGACATAAGCTCTGAGAGTCGTCTTAATAATTTGGTTAATGCGCTCCGCAGGATTCGCCTGCGGGTGATAGTGCGCTGTATATCGAAGTTGTGACCCGTACGCTTTGCTAAGCATTTTCAGTTCCTTGCTACGAAACTGGGGACCGTTGTCACAGACGATCCACTTTGGAACACCAAAGAGAAGGAAAACGTTATCCTCCAACTCTTTACAAACTGCTTTCGCTGTTGCAGATCGCAACGCGAACAAAAGTGTAAACTTTGTAAAATAGTCTACCACCGTCAAAATATAAATAAAACCCCTAGAAGACTTCGGGAATGGACCCACCAAGTCCACGCATATCATCTCCCATGGTTTTGAATTTCCTACTCTCTCTGTCATAAGACCAGCTGGTTTCTCGTTAACTGCTTTCACTTGTTGGCAAATTTTACAATTTCTTACATATTTTGTAATATCCCCTCTCATTTTGGGCCAATAATATTTTTCTGCTATCCTAGCAAAAGTTTTCTTAACACCCATGTGTCCTGCTATCGGACTATCATGGCACTCACTCAAAATACTCGACCTATCCTGCTTTCTTATCACTAATTTCCACCCCTCACTCTCTTTGTGAACAACTATATGATTCACCCTAACATGTTTATAGAGCCGCCCGTCTTCAATTCTCCAAGATGGGTATACTAATGGGCTCTTTTCTACTAAAGATTTCATCTTTATCAACCAAGGGTCCGAATCCGCTTCGGAGATCCCAGCTAACTCTGGAACTCCTCGCGACAACATGTCTGGAACGACATGGTCTTTGCCCTTTCTATGGATGATTTTGAAATCAAATTGTTGAAGCCGAATGGCCCAACGAGCTAATCTACCCTGCGGATCCTTAAGGTTACTCAGCCAGACCAATGGGTGATGATCAGTCACGACAGTAAATCGAACTCCTTCGACATACGGCCGCAACTTTTCAATCGCCCAAAGAACCGCCAAGCATTCCTTTTCGGTCGTAGAGTAGTTTCTTTCATTCCTATTCAATGACCGACTAATATAACAAATTGCCTTTTCTCCATCTTCAAACTCTTGAGATAGTACGGCCCCGATACCATAATCGGACGCGTCTGTTTGAACAACAAACGGCCGAGAAAAATCCGGACACGTCAGTATCGGTGCCGTAACCAAACACTCTTTAGCTTTTCTGAAACTCTCCTCACACTCTTGTGACCAATCAAATCTCTTACCTTTCTTTAAGAGATCGGTAAGAGGCCTAACCAAAATTGCAAAATTTGGTACGAATCTTCGGTACCACGAAATTGTCCCTACAAAACTTCTAACTTCCTTCACATTTTTCGGTGCAGGAATCCTCAACATGCTTTCCACTTTTTCAGGGTCAACGTGAAGTCCGTTCCTATCTACTACATAACCAAGAAATTTCAAAGAAGGCCTACAAAAATTACATTTTTCCCTACCTACTTTAAGTCCTGCTTCTCTTAATCTTTTAAAAACTTCTTTGAGAATTTCAAGGTGTTTTTCAAAAGTGTCGGTGACAATGATAATGTCATCCAAGTACACAAAGAGGAATGGTTCTAGATCGGGACCTAGAACATCGTCAATAAACCTTTGCCAAGTTGCCGGGGAGTTGTGTAAGCCAAAAGGCATTCTCAAAAATTAGAAGAGACCCCTTCCCGGCACAGTAAAGGCTGTGTACTTGCGCGATTCTTCCTCCATAGGTATCTGCCAATATGCAGACTTAATATCAAGCGATGACAAAAACTTCGCGTTTCGAAGTTTGTCCAAAATAGCCGTAATAAAGGGGAGTGGATAAGCATCCCTATCAGTTACCTCATTAAGTTTCCTATAGTCTACACAGAACCGAAAACTACCATCTTTCTTCTTTACTAAAAGAATAGGAGATGCCCAAGGACTCTTGTATTTCTCGATCACTCCAGCTTCTAACATCTCCTGGAGTTCTTGATCGATGTGTTTTTGGATCGCAGGTGATACTGGGTAGTATCGTTGCTTTATCGGTTCTGCGGACGTCCTAATTTTGTGCTCAACTAAATTGGTGCACCCTAAACCTTCGGTCATTGATTCAAAAAGTTCTTCTAAAACTAATTCTAACTTTTTCCCTTCATTTTCATTTAAATATGATTTTTCCCTAATCGCTACCATGTCTGTTATTGACGCCACCATCTCTTGGCTCGAAAAACTCCACATGCCTGATCTCAAATCCGGAACTATGCCCGATAGTGCCCAAAAGTCGGCACCTAAGATTAACAGGTGAGGGAGGTTTGGTATAACCAGACATTCTATCAGTAGGGATTTGTTCTCAACCTCTATA
Source organism: Epistrophe grossulariae (assembly GCA_929447395.1). Classification (NCBI taxonomy): domain Eukaryota; kingdom Metazoa; phylum Arthropoda; class Insecta; order Diptera; family Syrphidae; genus Epistrophe; species Epistrophe grossulariae. The sequence continues at coordinate 73,687,939 of OV839568.1, read as the reverse complement.
GGCAAAGAAACAGATCCAGCTACTCCTACACCCGCCCCATCTGCTAACGCTACTGACCCAACACTACATTTTTCAAGTTTAAGTCCTAACTCTTTCAAAATTTTCCACCCATCTCCTCCTACAATTGTGCGTGAAGCACCTGAATCAAGCAATCCTAAAAACTTGATTCCATAAATTTTCACACCTAAATATGGCCTACTGTCCCTACCATTTGCCGCTAAAGTGAAACTCAGTTGTACTCGATTATCCAGTTGGTCGCCAGCAGACGACCTAACTAACGCCGACGGGTCTCTCGTCCTGCTGACACAAGAGCCCGTTCCCCATTTCCCGAACAACGCCTACAATCCCTACGGTAAACGCCTACAGCACCACATCCAAAACAACGTTTCGCAACTGAACAGGTATGAGCGAATTGCCCTTCCCTGTTGCAGTTGTAACACCTAACTACCTGTCGAAATGGGTTATTCGGAGCCGGACTAACAACCGCCACTCGGTTTTGTCCCGACGTACTCGGCCGGTAACCACACTCCGGTTCTAATAAATTTCTGCCTCTAGAAGGCGGTGTGAAAGTATCCACGTTCACTTTCAACGAATCTAGTTCCCTACCTAACACTGCGAGTTTCTTAACCGTCTTCGGTTTGGCACTTGCAATCTGAAGTTGGAAAAATGGGTCTACATTTTTCCTTAAGATCGAAAGCATTCTTCCCTCTGACAAAGGTTCCGATAATCTACGGAACAATGTCCTCATCGTGGCCAAGTACGCTCCGAAGGTCTCATCTCTCCCCAGCGAACGACGATTAATCTCTTCCAACAAAAGATCATCGTAATTCGCAGGTAGAAACTCCGCTTTGAGTTCCTTCACGAGCTCTTGCCAATTTAAAATATCCTCCCTAGCCGTCCTAAACCACATAAGCGCCCTACCAGATAAAAGCTCAGAAGCTGATTTAAAAAGATGGGTTTCTGGAACATCGTTCGCCAACGGAAGTTCCTCCACCCTCTCCAAGAAAGAATTTACTGATGCTCCGTCCGAGTCACCAGTAAATTTCACCCCCCACTTTCCTATACGTTCAGGCCACCTTTGCTGAACCACAAATCTAGCAGGGTGTACCTCAACCCCTTCTAACCTACGCTCTGGTACCCTAAAATTTACCTCTCCTGCTATAGGAGTGTTGTCACCTCGACTTGGTGCAGCAACAGTCTCCAAAGCAGGCCCTAAAGAAACCCTAGCTAAATTAGAGACCGACGGAGTTCGCGGACTAACAATTTCTGTCCGACCAACTTGTACTTTAAGTTGGGTTTCTACCCTAGCTGGAGTCTTCTTCTTCGGTGACTCTTCTTCCCTATCGCTTATCTCACTATCACCAGTGAGATCACCTAGTAAAAACAAAACATCGTTTCTAATCGAACTAATTTCCTCTTCTTCATCCTCAGCCTCACATGGTGTCCTAGCTAACCTACCAATGCACCATTCTATTTTGGTCATTATTTTAATATAATCCGATGATTTCGGATTTTTCGGTGGATCCTTGAAAAGAGCCCTAATCTCTTCAATTTTCGCCTTAACGGCATCACTATCCTCCTCAAAACTAAATGGGTAAGAAAGACTAACCTCCATCGAGTTCCTCTTAACGAGTAACCTCGATGACCTTAATGCTTTTCGCATTTCTTCCACCGTCCCTACTCTTAAACCCCTGACCTTCATCTCGTAGGCCAGTTCGTCCTGAGCTAAACGACCTATATTCATTTTGATTAAGTTTTAAAAGAAAAAAAAAACAAAAAAAAATTGTAAATTAAAAAAAAATAAGTTGGTAACCCTACACTTTTCAAAATAACCTAACTCAAAAATCAAAATCGCAAAATGAATTTTGAATCTAAAATTGTTGGTAATTCTGTGAACCAGAAACCAAACTAAAAATAAAACGAAAATTTAAAACTCGATTTTTATCTCAAAAGCCTTTGAGAATTCCGATAAGAAAGTACAAAAAAAAAACAAAAACACCGTACAAAAGCTATGTTTTCCCAGAAAAGAATGTCCGCGTACAAAAATCTTAGTCTTAATCTGTTAACCAGAAAAAGAACTTTCCTAATTTAAATTAATACAAAAACTCGAAATCGCGTTAAAAGAACCAAAAGATAAAAAAAAGTTGGCAACCCTAATATCCTATGAAAATTTCGATTAATTAAAATCAAATTTAATTTATTTCAATAATTTATATAAACCTACACTCAACCGCGTAATAAATTTTTTTTTTGAAAATAATCCAAGTTGGCAACCACACAGATTGCTCTTACACTCAATTAAAATTCAAATTCAAGAAAAAACACTCAACTGAAACTATCACTCAAAAATAACTCGCACAAAAAAAACTATCACGAAAAAAAAATAAAAACAAACAAAATGTCGTCGCGCCAAAAGAAAAAAAACTAACAACTTAACAAATAATAATGAATTATGAAAATAATTTAAAATGTAACTTAAACACCGAAAAAATAATATAGTTAAATCAATTAAAAATCAATAAAAATAATAAAAAAAATAATATCACAATACAAAAAGAATACTTGCACTTGTAGGTAAATCTGTCTCGTTTATGTACTCTCGTCCCCTCGTTTCTTTGTTGAAAACCTTTCTCCTGCTTCCAATTCCACTTCACTAATTTTATCCTTATTAATTATGTATAATTTTTCTCCACCATTTAATGATTCAAAAAAAAACCTAATAAAAGGAGAAACAAAAAACAGTATCAAATATTCATTAATAATTTAATAATAAAAAAAAACTTTTCACGATACAACACAACCATTTGCAAAAAAACAAATTCTTCCACAGGTTCTGGCCCCACGTTGGGCGCCAATTGTTGCACTTTTTCTTGTCGTTGGGGGAAGTGGGTATTCGACCCTTCTTTTCAATAATTTTTATTATTGCTTTTTTTTTTTTTATTTACAATAATAATTAGCAAATCGAACTTAAGAACCGCAAATTGAAATAATAAAATTATATAAAACACTATACTCGAATTAAATACACGACGCGAATGATTTGACAGATAGGTAGGTCAAATCAACAAGAAAGAAGCGATAAAAGAAACGATGAAAAAGTGCACCCAAGCAGCACGATAAAAAAAGCTGCCAACCACGGCTGCTCAGCTGGGGTGGGTTCAGTGGAAGAATTTCACGAAATAAATTTGATTATGGTTTTAATCAAATTGATTAAAACAATCGAAAAGTTTGATTGCAAGTACAGTGAAGTACTTGCAATAAAAAGTGGGCGCCAGGAATTTTTGGTGGGCTAATTAGAAAAATTCCAAAACTAATATAAAATGAAATAAAACAAATGTTTATATGCCCAGACGGGGACTTTAATATTTATTGATGTATTTGGGAAACCTTTGGGCCGAAACCCAGCATTAAAACCCAAAATTTTTTAAAATAAAAAGAACAAAAGGTTAAAGTTTTAAAAGGCTTACGGGGAACCGCTAAGCCGAAACAAAGAAAAAAAAATGGGCCGTTAACACACAAATTAAATTACCGCGTCCCACAATTAACTGGGATTATTAACCGGAATTAAAAACAAAACCGCAATAAAACAAACGCAAGCCGATCGGAATTTTTTTTTTACTACTAATTAAATTGGTAAACTAAAGAAACCAATTTTTAAAATAACTTTTGGACAAGATGTCCGTTCTACTTATCTTTTTTTTTTGTTACACCCGAATTTCCTCCTCCTTTATCTCCTCTATCAACTCGAACACTCCTGTCTTTTTGTGTAATCCTTTACACCTCGAATCTTCTTTTTTTCAATCTCCTCGAATTTCAATTTTCAAAAATCCCTTTCTCGTACTCCTTTTCTTTTCTAATTTTCCTCGAAATTTTTCTTTTCCACCAAAAAAAAGCAACTATTCGTTTGGTTAGCTCTCGTAAGAGTGGCTTTCCAAAACTTCACCCATCTCCTCCCTCCTCCCTCGACCATTCCAATCACTCACACATTCACGCATTCAGCCATTCGCTTTCGTGATCATCGGTCACGGGATGCCGGCTTTTGGATGTCTTTCCAAAACTTGCCGAATCTTAATGGTCGAGTTCAGACCCATCCCAAAATAAATTTTTCGAGAAAAATCAAAAAGAAATGAAATCGAGAAAAAGCTCTAGCTAGGCATTCTCCTAGTTACTATAAAATACTCGCGAATGATTCGAAGTGCAAAACAAAACTTTTCGAAACTAGCATTTTCGAGATGATAGAGCGGAAGGCATATTTCAAAATCGCGAACCCTAATTTAACAATAAATAATTCCGATCGAACTTGTATTAACAATTCAAGAAACAATTAATTTAAGAATATAAAGCGTTAACTACCCATTTCAATAAAAATACAATATTAAGTTAAAACTACTTTAAGTTTATGATGTTGTATTGTTGTTGTTAAGTAAGTAAGAGTCTGCCTGACTCGTTACTTCTTCAGCTCATCCGCTGGCGCATTACATGAGACCGCCCGTCTGCATGTTAGGAAACCAAATGGAATTTTGGAACTGATTGTTCCACTCGAAATTACTCGAACACCTATTTTTGTTACTTTTGCAAAATGCTGGTTAAGTACACCAGTGGTTGATGGTACCACGGTTGCCCTTAACCTCGCCAGTATTTTGCAGCCGCAACGAAAATAAAAAAGGAAAAGAAGGAATTGAAGAATGGTCATTGTTGCGGTAAATTTTACCGTAACAAATCCCACAATAACCTCCCCAAGAAATGTGCCACTTTTCAAGAAAAGTAAACCATTTCTTAAGGCAAAACTAGGAAAAAGGTTACAAAAGGTGAACAACACAACATCGGGATTCCATCATTAAAATATTAAAGAGTTGATTATCTATAAAAAGAAAACAAAACATTAAAGCAAATTTCAAAAATTTAAGTTATACAAAATGAAATAACATGGCACGAATTACAAAAACTTAAGTTAAAAATCTACCAGTACTAAACAAAAAAAAATATTTAAAAGAAATCAAATTTAAATGTTTTAATAAGAGCAAAGATTAAGGGACTTTTGACTCAAAAATCAACGTAAGGTTTCAAATCCTTAACGTGCCATGTCCCCCGATCTTTACCCTTGTCGTCTGTTAGCAAGTATGTCCAAGGTGACACACGTTTGCTAACTTTAAAAGGCCCCACAAATTTGGTAGCCAACTTTGCAGCGTAATAAGTTGCTGCATCGGACAGCGTAAAATTCCTTCTCCAACGAGATCGCCAGGTTGATACTGCGTGTCTCTTCTCCTCAGATTATAAGTTTTTGCGGACTTTTTACCTGCCGCTTCTAACTTCCTAGCTATATCCTCTCTCAATTTTGTAAACTGCCTACTAATCTCTTCACTTCCTTGGTCCCTATCACTATCTCGAAGACCTAAATCATGGCCACTAGTTGCCATGTTCCTACCAAAATTCGCATAATATGGCGAAACACCTAACACCTCATGTTGCGAAGTTCGGATCGCACAGGCTACCTTTTGCAGTTGCGAATCCCAACTCCGATGATTCTCAGAGACATAAGCTCTGAGAGTCGTCTTAATAATTTGGTTAATGCGCTCCGCAGGATTCGCCTGCGGGTGATAGTGCGCTGTATATCGAAGTTGTGACCCGTACGCTTTGATAAGCATTTTCAGTTCCTTGCTACGAAACTGGGGACCGTTGTCACAGACGATCCACTTTGGAACACCAAAGAGAAGGAAAACGTTATCCTCCAACTCTTTACAAACTGCTTTCGCTGTTGCAGATCGCAACGCGAACAAAAGTGTAAACTTTGTAAAATAGTCTACCACCGTCAAAATATAAATAAAACCCCTAGAAGACTTCGGGAATGGACCCACCAAGTCCACGCATATCATCTCCCATGGTTTTGAATTTCCTACTCTCTCTGTCATAAGACCAGCTGGTTTCTCGTTAACTGCTTTCACTTGTTGGCAAATTTTACAATTTCTTACATATTTTGTAATATCCCCTCTCATTTTGGGCCAATAATATTTTTCTGCTATCCTAGCAAAAGTTTTCTTAACACCCATGTGTCCTGCTATCGGACTATCATGGCACTCACTCAAAATACTCGACCTATCCTGCTTTCTTATCACTAATTTCCACCCCTCACTCTCTTTGTGAACAACTATATGATTCACCCTAACATGTTTATAGAGCCGCCCGTCTTCAATTCTCCAAGATGGGTATACTAATGGGCTCTTTTCTACTAAAGATTTCATCTTTATCAACCAAGGGTCCGAATCCGCTTCGGAGATCCCAGCTAACTCTGGAACTCCTCGCGACAACATGTCTGGAACGACATGGTCTTTGCCCTTTCTATGGATGATTTTGAAATCAAATTGTTGAAGCCGAATGGCCCAACGAGCTAATCTACCCTGCGGATCCTTAAGGTTACTCAGCCAGACCAATGGGTGATGATCAGTCACGACAGTAAATCGAACTCCTTCGACATACGGCCGCAACTTTTCAATCGCCCAAAGAACCGCCAAGCATTCCTTTTCGGTCGTAGAGTAGTTTCTTTCATTCCTATTCAATGACCGACTAATATAACAAATTGCCTTTTCTCCATCTTCAAACTCTTGAGATAGTACGGCCCCGATACCATAATCGGACGCGTCTGTTTGAACAACAAACGGCCGAGAAAAATCCGGACACGTCAGTATCGGTGCCGTAACCAAACACTCTTTAGCTTTTCTGAAACTCTCCTCACACTCTTGTGACCAATCAAATCTCTTACCTTTCTTTAAGAGATCGGTAAGAGGCCTAACCAAAATTGCAAAATTTGGTACGAATCTTCGGTACCACGAAATTGTCCCTACAAAACTTCTAACTTCCTTCACATTTTTCGGTGCAGGAATCCTCAACATGCTTTCCACTTTTTCAGGGTCAACGTGAAGTCCGTTCCTATCTACTACATAACCAAGAAATTTCAAAGAAGGCCTACAAAAATTACATTTTTCCCTACCTACTTTAAGTCCTGCTTCTCTTAATCTTTTAAAAACTTCTTTGAGAATTTCAAGGTGTTTTTCAAAAGTGTCGGTGACAATGATAATGTCATCCAAGTACACAAAGAGGAATGGTTCTAGATCGGGACCTAGAACATCGTCAATAAACCTTTGCCAAGTTGCCGGGGAGTTGTGTAAGCCAAAAGGCATTCTCAAAAATTAGAAGAGACCCCTTCCCGGCACAGTAAAGGCTGTGTACTTGCGCGATTCTTCCTCCATAGGTATCTGCCAATATGCAGACTTAATATCAAGCGATGACAAAAACTTCGCGTTTCGAAGTTTGTCCAAAATAGCCGTAATAAAGGGGAGTGGATAAGCATCCCTATCAGTTACCTCATTAAGTTTCCTATAGTCTACACAGAACCGAAAACTACCATCTTTCTTCTTTACTAAAAGAATAGGAGATGCCCAAGGACTCTTGTATTTCTCGATCACTCCAGCTTCTAACATCTCCTGGAGTTCTTGATCGATGTGTTTTTGGATCGCAGGTGATACTGGGTAGTATCGTTGCTTTATCGGTTCTGCGGACGTCCTAATTTTGTGCTCAACTAAATTGGTGCACCCTAAACCTTCGGTCATTGATTCAAAAAGTTCTTCTAAAACTAATTCTAACTTTTTCCCTTCATTTTCATTTAAATATGATTTTTCCCTAATCGCTACCATGTCTGTTATTGACGCCACCATCTCTTGGCTCGAAAAACTCCACATGCCTGATCTCAAATCCGGAACTATGCCCGATAGTGCCCAAAAGTCGGCACCTAAGATTAACAGGTGAGGGAGGTTTGGTATAACCAGACATTCTATCAGTAGGGATTTGTTCTCAACCTCTATAGGCAAAGAAACAGATCCAGCTACTCCTACACCCGCCCCATCTGCTAACGCTACTGACCCAACACTACATTTTTCAAGTTTAAGTCCTAACTCTTTCAAAATTTTCCACCCATCTCCTCCTACAATTGTGCGTGAAGCACCTGAATCAAGCAATCCTAAAAACTTGATTCCATAAATTTTCACACCTAAATATGGCCTACTGTCCCTACCATTTGCCGCTAAAGTGAAACTCAGTTGTACTCGATTATCCAGTTGGTCGCCAGCAGACGACCTAACTAACGCCGACGGGTCTCTCGTCCTGCTGACACAAGAGCCCGTTCCCCATTTCCCGAACAACGCCTACAATCCCTACGGTAAACGCCTACAGCACCACATCCAAAACAACGTTTCGCAACTGAACAGGTATGAGCGAATTGCCCTTCCCTGTTGCAGTTGTAACACCTAACTACCTGTCGAAATGGGTTATTCGGAGCCGGACTAACAACCGCCACTCGGTTTTGTCCCGACGTACTCGGCCGGTAACCACACTCCGGTTCTAATAAATTTCTGCCTCTAGAAGGCGGTGTGAAAGTATCCACGTTCACTTTCAACGAATCTAGTTCCCTACCTAACACTGCGAGTTTCTTAACCGTCTTCGGTTTGGCACTTGCAATCTGAAGTTGGAAAAATGGGTCTACATTTTTCCTTAAGATCGAAAGCATTCTTCCCTCTGACAAAGGTTCCGATAATCTACGGAACAATGTCCTCATCGTGGCCAAGTACGCTCCGAAGGTCTCATCTCTCCCCAGCGAACGACGATTAATCTCTTCCAACAAAAGATCATCGTAATTCGCAGGTAGAAACTCCGCTTTGAGTTCCTTCACGAGCTCTTGCCAATTTAAAATATCCTCCCTAGCCGTCCTAAACCACATAAGCGCCCTACCAGATAAAAGCTCAGAAGCTGATTTAAAAAGATGGGTTTCTGGAACATCGTTCGCCAACGGAAGTTCCTCCACCCTCTCCAAGAAAGAATTTACTGATGCTCCGTCCGAGTCACCAGTAAATTTCACCCCCCACTTTCCTATACGTTCAGGCCACCTTTGCTGAACCACAAATCTAGCAGGGTGTACCTCGACCCCTTCTAACCTACGCTCTGGTACCCTAAAATTTACCTCTCCTGCTATAGGAGTGTTGTCACCTCGACTTGGTGCAGCAACAGTCTCCAAAGCAGGCCCTAAAGAAACCCTAGCTAAATTAGAGACCGACGGAGTTCGCGGACTAACAATTTCTGTCCGACCAACTTGTACTTTAAGTTGGGTTTCTACCCTAGCTGGAGTCTTCTTCTTCGGTGACTCTTCTTCCCTATCGCTTATCTCACTATCACCAGTGAGATCACCTAGTAAAAACAAAACATCGTTTCTAATCGAACTAATTTCCTCTTCTTCATCCTCAGCCTCACATGGTGTCCTAGCTAACCTACCAATGCACCATTCTATTTTGGTCATTATTTTAATATAATCCGATGATTTCGGATTTTTCGGTGGATCCTTGAAAAGAGCCCTAATCTCTTCAATTTTCGCCTTAACGGCATCACTATCCTCCTCAAAACTAAATGGGTAAGAAAGACTAACCTCCATCGAGTTCCTCTTAACGAGTAACCTCGATGACCTTAATGCTTTTCGCATTTCTTCCACCGTCCCTACTCTTAAACCCCTGACCTTCATCTCGTAGGCCAGTTCGTCCTGAGCTAAACGACCTATATTCATTTTGATTAAGTTTTAAAAGAAAAAAAAAACAAAAAAAAATTGTAAATTAAAAAAAAATAAGTTGGTAACCCTACACTTTTCAAAATAACCTAACTCAAAAATCAAAATCGCAAAATGAATTTTGAATCTAAAATTGTTGGTAATTCTGTGAACCAGAAACCAAACTAAAAATAAAACGAAAATTTAAAACTCGATTTTTATCTCAAAAGCCTTTGAGAATTCCGATAAGAAAGTACAAAAAAAAAACAAAAACACCGTACAAAAGCTATGTTTTCCCAGAAAAGAATGTCCGCGTACAAAAATCTTAGTCTTAATCTGTTAACCAGAAAAAGAACTTTCCTAATTTAAATTAATACAAAAACTCGAAATCGCGTTAAAAGAACCAAAAGATAAAAAAAAGTTGGCAACCCTAATATCCTATGAAAATTTCGATTAATTAAAATCAAATTTAATTTATTTCAATAATTTATATAAACCTACACTCAACCGCGTAATAAATTTTTTTTTTGAAAATAATCCAAGTTGGCAACCACACAGATTGCTCTTACACTCAATTAAAATTCAAATTCAAGAAAAAACACTCAACTGAAACTATCACTCAAAAATAACTCGCACAAAAAAAACTATCACGAAAAAAAAATAAAAACAAACAAAATGTCGTCGCGCCAAAAGAAAAAAAACTAACAACTTAACAAATAATAATGAATTATGAAAATAATTTAAAATGTAACTTAAACACCGAAAAAATAATATAGTTAAATCAATTAAAAATCAATAAAAATAATAAAAAAAATAATATCACAATACAAAAAGAATACTTGCACTTGTAGGTAAATCTGTCTCGTTTATGTACTCTCGTCCCCTCGTTTCTTTGTTGAAAACCTTTCTCCTGCTTCCAATTCCACTTCACTAATTTTATCCTTATTAATTATGTATAATTTTTCTCCACCATTTAATGATTCAAAAAAAAACCTAATAAAAGGAGAAACAAAAAACAGTATCAAATATTCATTAATAATTTAATAATAAAAAAAAACTTTTCACGATACAACACAACCATTTGCAAAAAAACAAATTCTTCCACAGGTTCTGGCCCCACGTTGGGCGCCAATTGTTGCACTTTTTCTTGTCGTTGGGGGAAGTGGGTATTCGACCCTTCTTTTCAATAATTTTTATTATTGCTTTTTTTTTTTTTATTTACAATAATAATTAGCAAATCGAACTTAAGAACCGCAAATTGAAATAATAAAATTATATAAAACACTATACTCGAATTAAATACACGACGCGAATGATTTGACAGATAGGTAGGTCAAATCAACAAGAAAGAAGCGATAAAAGAAACGATGAAAAAGTGCACCCAAGCAGCACGATAAAAAAAGCTGCCAACCACGGCTGCTCAGCTGGGGTGGGTTCAGTGGAAGAATTTCACGAAATAAATTTGATTATGGTTTTAATCAAATTGATTAAAACAATCGAAAAGTTTGATTGCAAGTACAGTGAAGTACTTGCAATAAAAAGTGGGCGCCAGGAATTTTTGGTGGGCTAATTAGAAAAATTCCAAAACTAATATAAAATGAAATAAAACAAATGTTTATATGCCCAGACGGGGACTTTAATATTTATTGATGTATTTGGGAAACCTTTGGGCCGAAACCCAGCATTAAAACCCAAAATTTTTTAAAATAAAAAGAACAAAAGGTTAAAGTTTTAAAAGGCTTACGGGGAACCGCTAAGCCGAAACAAAGAAAAAAAAATGGGCCGTTAACACACAAATTAAATTACCGCGTCCCACAATTAACTGGGATTATTAACCGGAATTAAAAACAAAACCGCAATAAAACAAACGCAAGCCGATCGGAATTTTTTTTTTACTACTAATTAAATTGGTAAACTAAAGAAACCAATTTTTAAAATAACTTTTGGACAAGATGTCCGTTCTACTTATCTTTTTTTTTTGTTACACCCGAATTTCCTCCTCCTTTATCTCCTCTATCAACTCGAACACTCCTGTCTTTTTGTGTAATCCTTTACACCTCGAATCTTCTTTTTTTCAATCTCCTCGAATTTCAATTTTCAAAAATCCCTTTCTCGTACTCCTTTTCTTTTCTAATTTTCCTCGAAATTTTTCTTTTCCACCAAAAAAAAGCAACTATTCGTTTGGTTAGCTCTCGTAAGAGTGGCTTTCCAAAACTTCACCCATCTCCTCCCTCCTCCCTCGACCATTCCAATCACTCACACATTCACGCATTCAGCCATTCGCTTTCGTGATCATCGGTCACGGGATGCCGGCTTTTGGATGTCTTTCCAAAACTTGCCGAATCTTAATGGTCGAGTTCAGACCCATCCCAAAATAAATTTTTCGAGAAAAATCAAAAAGAAATGAAATCGAGAAAAAGCTCTAGCTAGGCATTCTCCTAGTTACTATAAAATACTCGCGAATGATTCGAAGTGCAAAACAAAACTTTTCGAAACTAGCATTTTCGAGATGATAGAGCGGAAGGCATATTTCAAAATCGCGAACCCTAATTTAACAATAAATAATTCCGATCGAACTTGTATTAACAATTCAAGAAACAATTAATTTAAGAATATAAAGCGTTAACTACCCATTTCAATAAAAATACAATATTAAGTTAAAACTACTTTAAGTTTATGATGTTGTATTGTTGTTGTTAAGTAAGTAAGAGTCTGCCTGACTCGTTACTTCTTCAGCTCATCCGCTGGCGCATTACATGAGACCGCCCGTCTGCATGTTAGGAAACCAAATGGAATTTTGGAACTGATTGTTCCACTCGAAATTACTCGAACACCTATTTTTGTTACTTTTCTAAAATGCTGGTTAAGTACACCAGTGGTTGATGGTACCACGGTTGCCCTCAACCTCGCCAGTATTTTGCAGCCGCAACGAAAATAAAAAAGGAAAAGAAGGAATTGAAGAATGGTCATTGTTGCGGTAAATTTTACCGTAACAAATGATGACAAATCGTATCAAACACCAAGAAAATCTGAACGAATACCAAAACCTTGAAAATTTCAAGATTTTATAACTTACTAAACGCACAAAACAAACGAAGAGATAGATCCGATTATTGTCGAAGAAGCTATGCACCGAACCGATCAAGAAGATTGGAAGAAGGCTATGAAAAGTGAAATGAATTTATTGGATGAAAACAAAACTTGATGGACTTGCCGAATAATTGCAAAACTTTAAAAACAAAATGGATATTCACTACAAAGCGAGATATGGAAGGCAATATTATTCGGCACAAAGCACGACTGGTAGCAAAAGGTTGTTATCAAGTTTATGTATAAGATTACAATGAGACGTTTTCGCCAGTGGTACGTCATCAGACAATTGGTTTTATAATCGCACTAGCTGTCAAGGTTAAAATGATGATTGATCAAATGGATGCGGTCACTGCATTTTTGCAAAGTGAGTTACACGAAGAATTATGTATATATCGAACAACCAGAAGGATTTAAAGATGGATCTAATAAGGTATGTAGATTGAATCGTGCAAAGTATGGTTTAAAACAGGCTGGGCGGCAATGGAACTTGACATAAGTATCGGCTCTAAAGTTATTTGGCTTAAAAAAAAAAAATTGGATCCATGTGTTTATTTTAATAAAGATATATCCTTGATACTGGCTATTAATGTCGACGATATATTAATATTCTGGAAAGATACAAAAATTTTAAAAGCGATTAAAGAATCTTTGAGTAGTTCATTCAAAATGAAAGACATGGGGCCAGTTAGTAGCTGTATTGGAATTTGTATAAATCAAAATGACAAGGGTGTTGAACAAGATCCGATATAGCGTTCGCTGTAAACGACGTAAGTCGATTCAATACAACATTCGGCATGGCTCATTGGAAAGCTTTAAAACGCATCATGCGTTACTTGAAGGGGGCCTAAGATCTCAAATTGAAATATTCCAAAGAAGATTCAAGTAATTTACATGGTAACAGTGATGCAGATTGGGCATCGGACATAGATAAGACGTTCATGCACTGATTATTTGTTTAAAATGTCAAACGCGGCAATATCATGGTCAAGCAAAAGACACCATTGTCTTATCAAGCACCGAGGCAGAATATATGGCAATGTCATCGGCTGTACAAGAAGCAATTAATTGGTTGAAACAATTATCAGACGAACTCAATGTTGAAAAATTTTCAACTATAGAAATATTATGTGATAATCAAGGTGCAATCAAACTTGCACAATCAGATGGATTCCGACCAAGGACTAAACATATCGGTATCATTTCATTCGGTAACATATTGAAGATCATACTGACCATATGGTAGCTGATAGTCTAACGAAAGCGGTTTCCAAAAAAAAAAAAATTTTGTGTCAGCAACATGGGATTATGTTGAATTTTGTTTGATTAATTTTTATATCTTAATTTAACTTATAGTTTTTATATAGTTTTAGTTTAACAATTTAAAAATTTAATTATTTGAAATATTCAACAAGTGAGGGTGTTGTAAAATAGGAATTATACTGTCAACAAAATTACTATAATGAATAAATGTTATAGATATTTTGTTATTATAGTTTCCTTTGAATAAAACTTTATTGAAAAATTGTTTTCCAAACTCTCCGGACGTGTTTTATTTCAATAGGTAACCTCCTCAAATCTAGCTTAATCGAAAGTTATTGACTTCCTGAAAAGTAAAATGTCAGTGACAGACGTTTTGTGTTACGCCAAACTATTTAAATCCGCGAAATAAGTCGCGGATGTTTTTATTATTTTGTCCCTTCGATTAAAGTGGTAACCTCCTCAAATCTAGCTTAATCAAAAGGTTTTGACTTCCTAAAAAGGAAAATTTAATAGCGAGTTTCATTTAAATTTTAAAGAATTGTCAAAATCAATGACTTAAACATATCTTCATCATCAGATGACGAGGATGACGAAGACGATTCAAACAGAAACTCCAACAAATTTATGAAATCCGAATTATGAACTTCCTCCATAGCCGACACAAGTTCACAACAAACAGTAAAATGTTTTTCATTTGGCAGAGCTGTGTATTCAGATCGAATCTTTCACACCATGACAAAGCTCTTCTTTCGTGTTGAGAATTGACCTAGAATTGCTCTTTTTCTTGCAATGAAACTCTTAAAATAAGAAAAGGGCACATCTTTTGACAAAAAGTGCAAATCTTTTCGTGAATGAAACTCGCTATAAGTGGCAAACGTTTTTGGTTACAAAAAACAGCTGTTAAAAACCCCGATAGAAACAAAAATGGAACTGTTTTGAAAATATTAAATCTTTGATTTTTCAGATATAATAATATAATAAGCATAATTTTAATGTTGATATTATGTACCTACAAAAATACAAATTTTAATAGTAAAAAATAATTTATCAAATAATCACTCCTGTTCATATTCATTATCGGAGTCATCAGATGAACCCAATATAGAATCATCAACATCTTCGCTTTCATCTTCTTCATTTACATAATTTTTCAAAATATCTTGAATATTGTCAGGGGCTGCATTTCCTTCAAACCATTTTATAAATAACATGATGATGCTAACAACCCATCCACAATCTTTAGGAAGTAGTAGTCGCGTTCGGGGATCAATCCAAATCTATCCGGATAGGTTTGTGTTGTTGTAATCCCTTGTGACAAAATAGCTCAAACTCAACGTATCTGAAATTTTTTGGATAGGTAGATAGCCTATCTGATAGTTTACCGAACGCAAGGAATGAAACTTCTAGATTTGGAACAGCATTTTTCCTTATGTGAATGTGAACTAAATAATTTGTTCTTTTTATTTGCTCTTTCAACCCTGTGCGATTTGGTGGCAATAAACATTTTTCACTTGTTATTATAAATAACTTATAAAGTAGTTTTCAGTAGTTTGGCGTAACTCGAAACTTCTGTTACTGACATTTTCCTATTCAGGAAGTCAATACCTTTTGATTTAGCCAGTTCAGGTTTCTTGAGATATCTGAGATCTCAGAGATCTCAGCAATCTCAGAAATCTGAACGTAATTCCTCAGTGAGATTCATCACTTTTGCTGTCAAAAAGCTGAGACTGAAATTTTTTGGATTCGTTTGCTCAATTATTT
Organism: Epistrophe grossulariae; assembly: GCA_929447395.1. Lineage (NCBI taxonomy): Eukaryota > Metazoa > Arthropoda > Insecta > Diptera > Syrphidae > Epistrophe > Epistrophe grossulariae. The sequence continues at coordinate 73,672,245 of OV839568.1, read as the reverse complement.
TTTGTCGCAGTTGATCAATTTATAAAAACGAGACGGAGAGTGCTTTTGACTTCTAAAGGAGAAATTTTGTTCAAGTTTCTCCTTCTCCTCAGTGGAGCTGACAGATGTTTGCTCAGTGAGATCTCAGAAACGTGAACTGGCTAATTTACTCAAAACGTCCGCAACTGACATTTTCCTATTCAGGAAGTCAACACCTATTGATTAAGCTAGATTTGAGGAGGTTACCACTTTAATCGAACAGACAAAATAATAATAACATCCGCGACATTTATCGTGGTTTTAAATAGCATGGCGTAACTCAAAACGTCTGTCATTGATATTTTCTTTTTTTGGGAACCAAAACCTTTTGAATGATCTAATTCTGAAAATGATACCTCTTAAATTGAACTGATAAAATAATAATAATTTTTAAGTCAATACCTTTCATTTAAGATACATGTCAAGTGCAGTTTCCTCCAAAAACCTATTAAAAAAATTAATTTGAAAAATTCGCAATTTTTTTCGCGCTTTCCAGATGTTGGGTGGAACTCCAAACGTCTTTATTTTACATACTTACACTCCTGTTGGCAAGCCCAAACGATTGCAATCCTTTTTGGTGTGTTTTACCAGTTATATAACAATTTCTTTCTTTTATTTCTTAACAATCACTAGCATATTTTCATCAAGACGAAAATGAGCTTCATCACTGAAAATTATTTTGTCCGAAAAATCACCGGCAAACCTTAATATTATTATAATGGTAAAAACGCGTTGTTCTTTGTGTAGCGCTCAATTTTTAATATCCCTCAATTGTCAGTTGTTTTTGTTTTTTTTGTTTATTGTTATTTTTTTCTTTTTTTGAAATACACACACAACGTTATGAAGTCTTTTTTGATCCAATAAATAAAAAAGAATAGTTTTTTTTCTCGTTTGAGATTTTTTCGGATGTCATCATTTTATCGAGGATATATCTGGTCACGCTAGATATGCCCTTCAAACCGTATACCACGCCCTCTAAACGAAAAACCTCAAATTTTCTATTTTTTCTTTGGTTGCACCACAAAACCTACTGCTATGCGAAATTACAAGATTCTGTGACGTCATAATTTTGCTTCGTAATTTTGATGGTCTGTCAGTCAATCAGTCAATTCTGGCACGGGTGTAGTGCCAGAACTTGTGTGGGCACTACCGTGCCCTTTTACACAAATATTAACAAGTCATCTTCAAAACTATATCAAATACTCGTGATTGTAAAGAGTTGCAATGTGATCTTAATTCGTTTTTTGATTGGTGTGCTCGTAACTGTTTGCTTCTTAACTTCGATAAATGTAAGACTTTGAACTATGCCTGTCCTTGGTGTGCCATTCGGTGGCAAACTTAAATTAATGCAACACATAAACTCATATAACTAATAAGGCCAATTCAATTCTTGGTTGGATTAAGAGAGGGTCAAAACAATTTATGATCCTTTTGTTATAAAGCAACTTTTCATAACATTTGTTCGACCAATTCTGGTACACGCATGTCAGATCTGGGTACCCAATTATGCCTACCATAAAGCTAGGCTAGAGCAGGTCCAAAAAATGTTCCTGAGATTTGCGTTTGGATGGGATAATCCCTACGATCTTCCACCTTACCACCACAACCTTAAACACTAGAGACTTGTATGCAGTCTACTCTATTACATTCATTGAACGCAAAATTGGGTAAGGAAACTAGTTATTTCTTACGATGATAAAGATGTCAAAATTGTTAAAGAGATTTATCTTGATTATGGAATACGCAATTCTACATCTGCAATGATTCTCAGTTTCTCTTTTTTTTCACGACAATGTGTAAAGAGAAAGCAGAAAAGTGAACTGCGAATCACATCGGATCCAGTATTGCAGAATCCACATAAATATTTTTGTCTGAAAAACACCTCACACAAGGCAAAAATCAATATTTCATGCATTTTTCATTAAATCCTTTCCATAATATATGATAAAGAACCACTTCAACCAAAACTTATAACAAACGTGAAAAAAAAGAAGTTGCAAGACAATGAAGTTCAGCTTCCTATTTAGCGATAAAATATAATCAGCTGATATTTTGACATAAATACACTTGACTTGAAATGTAGAGAGATATTTCTTGACTAGCTTTCCAGTCAACTTTCCAATAAAGTTGCCTTAATTGGAAGGCGATTTTTGGACAGCTGACCAATCAGAGACTAGAAATTTGCCTTAATTTCTAGTCCCTACGTGCTTCTGAACGTACCCATTGATAATTGATACGGAATAGTTGATGAGTTTTTTTTAATAATTTAAATTTGAATGTAACAAATTTGAGTATTTATCAACTATTCATTGATAATTATTGACAATCGTAATAAACCCAAACTTTTGTTCGCAATACTCAATTTTCGACGAAATATTAATTGGCTAAATATTTATTAGATAAATATTCGACTGGGCTGCACGTCTGTACTTGTTTTATTCCTAATTCAGGAGGCCTACCAATTTAAAGATTTTATAAAGAAAAATATAGAAAACTCTTACTTATCTCAAATATCTTATAAATAATAAACCAGTCATTACTTATCCGAAAGTATATGATGCACTTTCAGAATTTCAAGATATTTTTACCTGTAAGTTAAAGTTTTTATTTCGGTATGATTTTGAGTAAATTGATATTTCATATTTGTTTACTCGTGAAAATTCAATACCGATGGTAATTCGAGCACATAAAAAGCTCTATTGGCATTATGACTTTAGTTTCCAATTGAAAGTTTAAGTTTTTGCCAAACCAATTCGAAAATATTGGAACAAAACTAAAAAATATGCTGACTTAGTGCTTTTTAGGATATTAGGTCTGTTTGGTATCTTTTTTAAGACAAAAGTGTAAAACCTGTCAAACTTTGAAAGAAGGAGAAAATACTCACAGAGAGGGAGAACTTGTCCAAAAGTTAACAAACGCACTGAACCACTTTTTGTATAAAATGTCACTTTTATGTACAAGACGTAAAACATTGACAAATCATTTTGAACCCTGTTATTTTTAAATTATTGTAAAATAATTTTTATACTGAAAAATATCGAACGAAAATGTAACACCGGTTGTGAAAGACTTATCTGAATCTTCATCAAGTGAATGAAGAAAATCTGAATCAATATTTTGTAAATTCCTAGTCGAAGTCAAGTAACAGACACTGACAGCTATGTATTTGACAGTTTTTACACTCCTTGCACACAGAAATTTGTGTAGCAGAAAATTCCAAGTTATCCAATGGAGGGGAAATTATTCGCTCTCTTATTTGGTCTGTTTGGTAACGTGAAATTTCTCTCGAATTTGCACAAATTTTCACAAAATTTCACAATTTGCTGTCAAAACCCATAGAAAAAAACTCAGTTTTTGGAAAATTTCTTGAAAAAAAAGTTACCAAACAGGCATATTGTGCTCTCTCGTTGCAATTTTTTGAGTTAACAAACAGGAATTTGTAACAATTTGTGAAAAATTGTCAAAATTTGTGCAATTTTGCAAGAAATTTCACGTTACCAAACACGGCTATTGTATGGTTCTGGCAAGTAGTTTTCGGAGTTTATTCAAAAAACATAATTTTGATAACAGGTTAAAACCACTAAGTCAATTTAATCCTGTATTATTATAAAAGGGGTGTGTTTTATTCATTGCTGCATAGCAAACAAAAACAATTTGATTGCTGGCGAAAAAGAAGTCAGTAAAAAAAAAGATGGCTGTGCTGGCGATAGAGCTTTCAATTATTGAAATGAACGTATAGAGTGAGTGATCGTTTTATTCAGACTTGTGCTGCCCTGGCTATGCAGCAATGAATAAAACACACCTAATATATTGTATTTTTTTCTATGACTGCCAAAATGCACTAATTCAACTTGGTGCGTTTTAACAGTAAGTTATAAATATTTAACTGACTTATGGCCACTTGCACCAAACGCTTTTAAATATTTACTGCTTCGTTAAATTTTAAAATGGCATTTATCAGTTGCACCAACCAATTTTAGTTTTAAAAGGCCGATAAGCAAGCCAATAAACTAAAATGCCATTTTCCTCCAGTTAAATTTTAAAAGCAATTAAAAAAAAAATTCAACATTAAACAGATCGTTGGAGGTTAAAAATAAATAAAAACAAAAATGAACAGGTAAAATTGTTGCAAAACTAAAGTCCAAAAGAAATAAATTTACTATAAAACAGAAGAATTTATAAAAGAGAAGTTTATTACGAGAAGATTCTGTTCAGACAGAAAATATAAAACGTTGGTATCTTTATTTGAATTACAAGAATGAGAGAGAGAATGAATAAGATACATTATCTAGATACAAATAAAGAAATGCTGTAGATGCGTTCAATGAGCTGTTTTAAACTTCAACAAAAATCCATTATTTTTCTTTTCAATTATTTTCTATTCAAGCCTAGTACATACATACTTTCAACAAAAAAAAAATTGTGGTGAAAAATTTTTTTTTTTTCCACAAGAAAAATCTGTGTGGTGAAACAAAAAAGGATAGATCTCTTCTTCAGCTACAATACAAGTTTCAAAAGGGTAGTCACTCACTTCCATTTTAAACCAGGTGTCATCTCTCATATCGCTATCTTACTTACACTAATAAAGCTTTTTCGTTCAGTTCAAAAATTAGCTGACAAAATCCAGGGATGGTACACAAACAGCATTTTAGCTAAAAAATCAGAGAAATACATTTTGCAAGAATTTTAGCAAAAACTGGTTTTAGTGGATTTTGGTGCAACTGGCCATTAGTGCAAAACATATCTTCAAATAATTCATGTTTAACTTTAAATATTGACTTAGGATTTGTTTGGAGTACCTACATGATATCTTTTCATTATTTATTTATTTATTTAAAAAACGCTTACAAAGTAAGATATACATCTTGTTAAGTATTATAAGCCTTGAAATGATGTGAGATTTAATGACTGAATAGATTAACTATAATAATAAAAAAATTAAAGTTATAGAGAAAGAAAAAAAAAATAAAAAAAGAATGATAATAATAATAATTCAACGATTTGCCAAAACTTAAATATTAATAATAATAATTCAACGATTCAACGATTTGCCAAATACTTGAAAAGTAAGGATGAGTGCTTCCTATTCCTCTAATGGTGATTGGTAGAGAGTTCCAAAGGTTAATGACATGAATAAAAAACTGCCGTTGAGTATTCAGATATTTAAATCTTGGTGTTATGAGAATGAGAGACCTATTTGAATGAGGGAAGTTCAGTCTATTGTACAGATAATCAGGTTGTTTTGTTTGTATTAACAGTTGAAGGTATTTAAGTGACCGAAATTTCAAAAGATTATTTAGACTACAACCACATAGTTGATTTGAAAAAAGAGAAACATGATTAAATGGGCGGAGATTATATACAAACCGCGCAATGTTATTATAGACTATATTAAGCTTTCTAGAAGTTTCATAGTCCAAATCGCCAAAAACTTCACAACAGTAAAGCAACATTGGAAGCAAAAGCGTTTTTGCTAACAAGAGCTTAGTATTCTGAGGAATAAAGCCTTGAGCGATTCGAAGTGCTCTAAGACTTCCATAAGCCTTCCCTATAGAGCTGTTAAGATGGTCATTCCAGGTAAGAGTTCGATTGAAAACCATACCTAGATTACGGGCAGAGTTAACATAAGAGATGGTTTGATTCTCTATCTGCAGGGGGCTTAGTAAGGTTATGTCGAAAATTCTTCCTATAGATAGGCAATGTTTTTGATTTAGAAGGGTTTAGGTGAAGATTATTTAGTAAGGACCAACGTGTGATGTTTCGCAAATCCGAGTTCATCAGAGAGACCGCCTCGTCCTTCGCAGTCAAGGGCCGGCTGATCAAGAGCTGCACGTCGTCAGCGTACAAGTGAATAAAACAGTTTTTAAATATGTGTGGTAAATCATTAATGTACATGGAGAAAAACAGTGGGCCCAATATTGATCCTTGTGGGACCCCGTGATGTACATAAGCGAAGTTGGAGGATCTACCATTTGCTACAACACATTGTTGCCTGCTATTAAGATATGAGTGGATCAGTTTGCACGACTCAGTTGGAAAACCAAAACTTTGGTGTAGTCTTTTACAGAGTATTGAGTGATTCACTGTATCAAAAGCCTTGGAGAAGTCTAATAGCGTGAGCAGGACAAAATAGTCTTTATCTAAGGCAGCTCTTATTTCATCAGCAACGAGCGGTAGTGCCGATTTACAACTACGTTGTGGTCGGAACCCAGACTGACATATACTGAGAAGGTCGTTGGAAGTAAGATGATTTTGAATTTGTTTAGAGATTGCCTTTTCAAATACTTTTGATAGAAAAGGTAGAATAGCAATTGGTCGATAATCTATTGCGGTGCCCGTACATTTCTTGGGAATAGGAATAACTTTTGCTTTCTTCCATTCTGTAGGAAACTCAGATGTTGTCAAGATACTGTTAAAAATGTGAGTTACAAATTTCAGAATATAAGGAATCAAAAGTTTAATAAACTTTGGGTTAATTAAGTCAAGTCCTATCGCATTTGATTTAATAGAAAGTATAGCCTCCACAACACCTTGGCTGAAGGTGACTGTTCAGGATTGAGAGGCTCACTGAAAGACACATTGTATGACGAACAAGGCAGTGTAGTAAACTATATAACTTTTTAGGCTTTCGCGGTTGTTTACACACATTATGGTAATTATTTTCGGATTATCCGCGTAATAAAATTATTTTAAGAGTGCACTTTGTACTCACCCCGAACGTTTCGCATCAAGTTTCATTGAGCGTGGTCACCGGGAAACTGCCTTGTAAATGTTATATATTAGATTGACTACGCAGGTTGTAGCGGTGCGTAGGTGGTTCTATCTCATGATGTTGTTGTTGTTTTTATTGAGGTGCATTTTGTTGCGAGCAAACAACACTTATTGCATCGCAGGGTGTTTTAAGTTTTATCTGGGAAGGCCCTAAGGTGTTAATTAGAGGATCCCATGATCTAGAAAGCTTAAAACTATCGTCCCGATTGAAATTTTGATGGCGTTTGATTTCAATCGCCTCGCGGACCAATCTTGGGATGTAATATTTTTCCCGGGCTAAAACTTTAGCTTGGTCGAAATGAATCCAGTGATGTTCATCTGGATTGTCCAGGATATGCTCACAAATTGCCGATTTTTCCCGCTGTTTTTTGGTAACCGCACTAATGTGCTCTTTTAGGCGGGTGGCAATGCTTCTCTGTGTTTGTCCCACATAAGAAGACCCACAGCTGCAAGGGACTGCATATACGCCAGGAGTTTGAAGAGGAAAGTTGTCCTTTGGTGACTGGATGAGGTTTTTCACCTTTTTTGGTGGTATAAATATGGATTTTATCCCATATCTTTGTTACACTTTCCCAACTCTATCCGTCACACCCTTAACGTATGGTAAGAAAGCTTTTTTGTTTAAAGAGCTTTCGTCCCTTTCTTGTGACCCAACTGGCTTCCAAGTTCTTTGCCTTTTTGAATAGCCATTTGCCTTCAGAACGTTGTCAACCAGATTCAGCTCAGTTTTCAAATGGTCTTCGTCACATATTCTGTGAGTGCGCTGGAACAGTGTCGAAACAACAGATCTTAAATTGGCTGGGTGGTGGTGGGAGGTTGCATGTAGGTATCTATTAGTGTGTGTTTCTTTTCGATAGACTGTGTGTCCTAATGTACCATCCATTCTTCGTGTTACCTTCACATCCAAAAATGCAATGGAATTGTCTATTTCTTTTTCCATAGTGAACTTGATTTTTGGATGTTGTGAGTTTAGATGTTCCAAGAAACTCGAAGTAATGGACCTTTTTAGGATGCACAAAGTGTCATCCACATACCTCAACCAAATTTTGGGTTTTTCTATAAAATTGTTTAGGGCTTTTGTTTCAAAGTGCTCCATCCACAAATCTGCAATAAGGGGAGCCAGGGGTAAACCCATAGCAACCCCGAGTAGCACAGAATTCGATTTATAACAAAATTTGGTTGTATTTGTGTTTTGTAGAAGTAATCCGCAACATTATTTATTGTTACTCAGTTTCTCAATTGTTCATCCAAAAACAGTTGTAACTTTGTGAATTTAAATGCTACAAATCGGTTTCGCAAAGGTTTGAACTTGTTTCCAAAGAACTGAAGTTGTTATTATAAGGTTATAAGCAAGTCAAACATTTGAAAGTTTATAAAAAGTTACTATTACATCTATTGAATTTCTGTTTCGTTATCTTCTAACATAAATGTCAAAATAACTTTCTCGTGACAATCTGTAAAACAATTGGGTAACTTTAATATAACTTACAATTAAGAAGAGGGAAACAAATAGCAAAAACATTTTTGTAACGATTTTCCTCTTAAAATGTTTATTTTAACAACAACAATAAGTTAATCGGTATTATCTATTCAAAATACGAACAAAATTATGTATATTGTAATGAACTATGTACATACATCATTTCTTGAATAGCACATGGTTTTTTTTTCAAAGAAGTATGCATAAATCTTCACTATTGTTTTTTTTAATTACATTTTAAACATCTTGTTACTATTAACAACATCAAAACAAAGTTGAAACTCTTAATGTGTTTTGTTATGTTGTCGTTTTGTTATATTTCGCATAACACGAATGCAACAAACAAAATGTTAGAATAAACATCGTTGGAACTGAGTTTATACATAACTGCTTGTATTTGTTATGGGTGAAGATTTTGTTATATTTTGGTTTCTTAATTGTTAACATGAAACAAAGATTGCAACGACATTAAAACAAATAGGTAACCAAAGTATTAAAATTGAAAAAAAAATTTGGTTTGTATTTGAAACAAAACTTCAACATTTCCTTAGATTCAAGTGATGTTGTAGTTGAGTTTCTATAATGTTCGATATTAAAGCTGATTGAATATTTGACAGGCAGTTATAATAATGATTTTTTATAAATGTTAATGGTATATTTTTATTAACTATATTTAAATCAACCATGAAAAGTAAACAAACAAAAATTATTGCTTTGCGATGAAAAGAGTTACTATACATGGCAGAGTTGCCGCTGGATTGAAAAATTGTGCCAAGTCAGATTAAACAATCCGTAGATTTTAAGATGACCATATTATAATAAACATAACAAAAATAAAAATGAAAAAATTATATAGCATGTTTTGTCATATTGTGTAGAACACATTTTGACGTTTCGTTAATATTTCGTTCCAAATGTCATCAGGCTGCCTAGAAATCGATGAAGCATTAAGAAAAAGACAAGAAAGTTGATGTTTTCAGGGTTTTTTAATCAATCGTAATAGTAGAAATTTACAAAAACAAGACCCTAATAGAAATTTACTTTCTAGAATGTGACATTTAATGGGGTTTCTAATAAAAAAAAATTCATATTTTGCCATTTAACGTAATTTCTGTTATAAATTTTTGGTTTTAAAAATATAAACAAATAGTGAACTGCAGCAACTCTGGCGGATATAGACCAAAGTTTAATGCAAGTTTCTTTCGCGCCAGAACAAAAATGATGGTTTATTAAACATTATAATTCTAGTTTCAGTAACAAAGCTTAGAAAATATGACAAAAAACTATATTTCTCTGTTTTATAAACAGTGTTAATTGGTTAAAATGAGGATTTTATAGCCTTAAGTTTCTACTTTGTTGTATCTTTGGTGTAATAACATATAAGTTTTAATTTTAAGAGACAATGTTATATTGATATTTCCTGCAACAAGCGCCATATTGTTCACAATTAAATGACTTTTTATTAGAATTTGATCTTATATGCGAAATTTTTAAACTAATTTTTCCAGTCGGTATCACTATTTACATAGTAAATTTCAATGGAAATGGCTGAAAAATTCATTTCCTGATGTAAATCATAAATAGTTTTGCAACTTGAATGCCTAAATACAAACAAGAATATTTTTCTATTTTCAAAATTTTCGCCCAATTTGAATTTTTTGGGTGGCGCGTGAATTTTCTGGAAGTAAAACATCAATCTTTATGATAAAAGTAGCATTTGCATTAGATTTTCCGTTCATAAATAACTAAAAATCGCAATTTTAAATCTGAACATTAGAAGTATTGATTTTTTTCAATACTTGGAAGCTTATCTTTTTTATAACATCTCAAAGTTATTATACATTTAAAAAGAATTTGATTAATAACTTTTCAAAAACTTTTACAATGTTTTCGGAAACATTATTTCTCATAACATTATAACATAATAGAACAAAAAAAGCTAAAGTAATAGTAATAAGAACTTCGAAGAAACATTATTCAAGTTATTGTAATTTGTTTTAAACTTTTGTTTCTTGTTTTAACCATGTTATACGTATCCTTGCATGAACATTTCTGCAATATTAGTAAAGCTCATCTTCGAGTTCAATTATAGTTTCACAATTGTAAGATTAATTTATATGTAACATTTCTTAGTTCAAATAACACTTATAAAACTGAAAAACGACAAAATTTAACTTCTATAAAACCCAATTACTACAAGTTTGTTATAAATGAGAGGAGAAATGCGGCTTGATTGTTTTACTGGAGTTATATCTACCAAATGAAAACCTGTCTGTGCTACTCGGGACGCCATCCACTTGTAAATAGAACTTCGAGTTTCTTGGAACATCTATCTATCTACTATGGAAAAAGAAATAGACAATTCCATTGCATTTTTGGATGTGAAGGTAACACGAAAAATGGATGGTACATTAGGACACACAGTCTATCGAAAAGAAACACACACTAATAGATACCTACATGCTACCTCCCACCACCACCCAGCCAATTTAAGATCTGTTGTTTCGACACTGTTCCAGCGCGCTCACAGAATATGTGACGAAGACCATTTGAAAACTGTGCTGAATCTGGTTGACAACGTTCTGAAGGCAAATGGCTATTCAAAAAGGCAAAGAACTTGGAAGCCAGTTGGGTCACAAGAAAGGGACGAAAGCTCTTTAAACAAAAAAGCTTTCTTACCATACGTTAAGGGTGTGACGGATAGAGTTGGGAAAGTGTTACAAAGATATGGGATAAAATTCATATTTATACCACCAAAAAAGGTGAAAAACCTCATCCAGTCACCAAAGAACAACTTTCCTCTTCAAACGCCTGGCGTATATGCAGTCCCTTGCAGCTGTGGGTCTTCTTATGTGGGACAAACACAGAGAAGCATTGCCACCCGCCTAAAAGAGCACATTAGTGCGGTTACCAAAAAACAGCGGGAAAAATCGGCAATTTGTGAGCATATCCTGGACAATCCAGATGAACATCACTGGATTCATTTCGACCAAGCTAAAGTTTTAGCCCGGGAAAAATATTACATCCCAAGATTGGTCCGCGAGGCGATTGAAATCAAACGCCATCAAAATTTCAATCGGGACGATAGTTTTAAGCTTTCTAGATCATGGGATCCTCTAATTAACACCTTAGGGACTTCCCAGATAAAACTTAAAACACCCTGCGATGCAATAAGTGTTGTTTGCTCACAACAAAATGCACCTCAACAAAAACAACAACAACATCATGAGATAGAACCACCTACGCACCGCTACAACCTGCGTAGTCAATCTAATATATAACATTTACAAGGCAGTTTCCCGGTGACCACGCTCAATGAAACTTGATGCGAAACGTTCGGGGTGAGTACAAAGTGCACTCTTAAAATAATTTTATTACGCGGCTAATCCGAAAATAATTACCATAATGAGTGTAGTAAACTTTTTGTTAAGGTCATTGCAGTCAATGTCATCAGAGAGAGACTTTTGTTGTTTCCCGATACCTACTTCTCGGAGCTGCTTCCAAGTGTCTTTCATCGATTTTGAAGTTCCAAGCTTCTGTTCATAAAAAATCAAATTGGCCAATCTTATCATTTTAACTACTTTGTTCTGACATTGCAGAAATGATGTCGCCATTCACCCAGGGAGAAGCTTTGTGTTTTATCAAACGAGTTTTGATTGGAACATGAGCATCAAATAGTGAGTTAATGTTATGGTTAAAAAAAGATATTTGTTCGTCCACATTCTGCATGAGATAGATTGAATTACAGTTTAAGCTATGAAGATCAAGCAATAAATCCGAAACGTTCAAATTTCTAAAATCACGAAATTGATAACTTTGTTGGTCGACTTGGCAAGATGTATTAATACATGTGAAAATCATATCGTGTTTAGAAAAACCGGAAGCCTGAAGTTGACTATAATGAAGAACTCTATCATTATCGCTTGTTAAGAAGAGGTCGAGTAATGTACTTGAAGATTCAGTAAAATGGGTTGGGGATGTACAGTTGATTGCATGTAAATCTAGAGCTTCAAAAGTTCTAACAAATGAATGGGAAATTTGGTTATCTAGGAGATTGCAGTTAAAGTCACCGCATAGTATTGTGAACGAAAAATTGCAGGAAAAGGTCTCAAGAGTAGTTACTAATGCTACTAAGCTGATATTGTTGTAGGGTCGGTAAACCGAACCGACCAGAAAGTTTTCAGAGTTAAATTTGATATTGACAAATATGAATTCAAGAGGACATCCATCATATGATTTACAAACAAGTCTACAATTCAACCCATCCCGAATGTACAGAGCGCATCCCCCACCAGTTCTAGAAATGCGATCAGCCCTAAATAATTTATAGCCCTCAACTTGATAAAAATTGTCACAAATATCTGGTTGGAACCAAGTTTCGGAGACAGAGAGAATGTCGATTTGAGAATCTACGAACAAGTATCTGAACTCCCCTAATTTTTTAGTCAAGCTTTGTGCATTAAGATGACAGATTAGCAAACCGTTATTTTGGCGCCGTAGAATTCTTATCATGTGATATAGGCTTGTATTCGTGTCATTGCCCAAGAACCCTCTGATATTGTTAGCTGCGCTTGTAATTTTTAATTAAAAGACAGCATATAAAGAAACAATATGAAGCAAAAGGAGAAACGGTTAAAATTAAGAGTAGAACGTAGAAAGTGAAAAATATTTTTTGGCAAATTATCGTTACAGTAAATAGAAAAACTAGTAAAAAATCAAGAAAAGAAATTAAATAAGGAAAGATTGTTAAAGAGAAAGAAAATTTACAAATTATTTTAATAAGAAAAAAGAAAAATGAGATTGAGAAAAGGATAGATGAGGATAATAATAAATTATTATAAATGTATAAAAAGTGTAATGCAAAAAAATATAGGGTAAACATCATAAAGGCATACACAAATTTAGTTAGTCGCCACTGCAGCTTCTAGTTCTCCCACGTTGCGAACAGCAAAACTCTCTCCATCAGCTGCTAGTTTTATGAAAACATTACCATAAGAAGTATATGCACTGAAAAGTTGGTGATTGTTCCTCATGCACACTGCTTGATGAAGAAGAGTGCACTGTTTGATTCTATACCCAGATCTCGTAAGGTGAGTTGATGATGTTGTTGTTGTTTGCGGTAGATAGCAATGCATTTCAATGTAGAATTCCTCTCTTGCGTGTTCATAAATTTAAGTATAATAGGTGTTGGAGTTAAGCTTTTTATATTTCGTGAGCGAGAGCGAAAAATACTATTCAGGCTAGGGGCTCTGCATTTGACGTTAAGACAAAGACGATTAAAAAGCAATGTAAGATTTTCATCGGGTAAAGATGGTACACCAAACAGTACAGCATCTGCTGCAATCTCTTTTTTTTCCATGGCATCAATTTGTTGTTGTAAAGATGAGAGCTTAGAGACGAAGTTAGTCATACCGATTGTGTTTTCCTCTATTTGGTCAATTCTACTCATGGTGTTAGCAATGGTAGTGTTTGCGTCATTCAATTTGCCGTCAATGGCGAGTGCATTTGAGGAATTGGATTCGAGGCATTCAATGCGACTAACAATGTCTGTAATTGTTTTGTTGACTTGTTGAAGCTTTTCTTCCCATTTATTTTCGGTTTGTTCCAGTCTAGCAAAGAACTCAGAGCGAATTTTTGACAGTTCGTCCGTGATGCGACTGACGATCGTGTCCGTATGTATGCTTAGATGTTTTTCAAGAGCTTCGATCGTGAGGTAAGAGTCATTGCCGCTTTTAAGATTTGATGCTGCTGGAGAATTGATGCTGGTTCGGGGAGGTACGGAGAGAGGTGTATGTTGTTTGGATTTCTTTGTAGCAGTTAGAGCTGGAGAATCGTTGCATGCGGGTGGTGGTGTGGATGAAAGTGTGTTGAGCAGAGCAGTTCGCGAACGTGTTGACATTGTGTATATAATGTGGGAATATTGTGAAATTGGTTTGGTTTATTTAATTTGATAATTTTAAACACTTTTTTCTTGATATTCACTGGTTTTGTGGCGATATTTTATAATTTATGAGGAGTAGTTTATGTTGGATAATGAATTTCGCTCACTTTAGGAAATTATTTTAGCAAAAAAACAATGTTAAGAGAATTCCGACTGCGGACGATTAAAAGTGTGTCTATACGTTGTGCATGTATAAGCACGTTTTAATATGTAAAAATCTTAAAAAATTGACTTAGTGCCTTTTGCTTGTAGGTACACTCACAATATACTCTTCTGACGATTCTGAGAAACGAATTTCGCTTCTCGATTTCAAGTCAGAATCCACCCAAAAAGAAAAGTCGAAACACACTACAGTCAACAGTGTAGCTTCTCTTTTACTTTACATCAATTTGGTGTTCAAAAAGGAAGTTTTTACACAAATTAACAAAAAATCGATCGAAAATTAAACCTAAGTTAGTTAGGTATGAACCTTCAAACGCCAGCGGCTAGTGTGATAATAGAAATATGGTAAGTCCCAACTCTCCGGCATGGATGATGCGAATGCCATAACCGACATGAATTTTCTTTTAAACCCAAAACATGCATTGTAGTCCAGTCAATGAAGCGAAAAAATTAGCTAAATTCGGAAATAATCGCCGGAAAGCTGTATTTTGGTATATAGCTTCCTCATTGTGATCTTAAGAAATTTTCAAAAGTCCCCATCGATATGAGCGCCGCTAACAATTTTACGGGGGGTTGAAGGCCCCCCAAAATGGTTTTTCAAGAATAACTCCCAAATGGTAAGTTGTACAAAAAAAGTATTAAAGACTAATTTGTAGCTTGGAATATTTCCTAGGAAAACGTAGAACATACTTGTTTCATACAAATAACGGTTTTTGAAATAAACCAATCAGAAGAGTTAAGGGTTTTACTTTTCTATCTAGTTAAGCGACTTAATTCCAAAATTGTGCATTTTGTGATAAAAGCGCCATTTTTGTTGTTGTTGTTGGTACATTATATGGACATTATTTAAAGATATCGGTCCACTCCATTTGTCCACCCCTTTAGGTGGGAGGGGCAAATTAAAATTTCTTTTTTCTAAAATATAAAATGAATATAAAAACACAACGGCAACACTAACAATATTATGTTATAGCTAATCTTAAGGCCAGATATTCATTCCTTATTATGTTTTTAAATAAAGTTTTTCAAGTACTTAGTTTTTGAATAAATGATTTTTGAACTCAAAATTTTAAAAATAAAATTTGAAGAAAAAAATATCTAATAATTTTTTTTTTCAAAATGTTTCGTTATTAGGTACTTACTTGGGTTAGTATTTTTAATACTCTTAATATGTTTCAGTCAGATCGCTAAAAACCAGATGGTCGTAAGTCTTTTAGTTTTTGAGAAAATTGAAAATTACCAAAATTTTTTTTTCAAATTTTGAGTTTAAAAATCATTTATTCAAAAACTAAGCGCTAAATAACTTTGTTTAAAAAAATGCACTGAGAATGAATATCTGGCTTTAAGATAAGCTATAACATAATATTGTTAGTGTTGCCGTTGTGTTTTTATATTCATTTTATATTTTAGAAAAAAGACTTGTGACAATTTCTTAAGAACACAATGAGGAAGCTATATACCTAAATCCAGCTTTCCGGCGATTTTTTCCGAGTCAAATGCTTCATTGACTGGACTATGAAGATTATATGGAATCCGCAATAATGGATCCGCTGCCGCAGTGCTCTCTTTTCTCTTGATCCATTTGTCGTAAAAAAAAAGAGATCACTTTTCTGAGAATTACTACGGATCCAGTATTGTAGATTCTATAATCGACATGATAATTTTGATAGAACCTTCAGCCAGTATGACAAATTTGTGGGAATATTAAAACAAATTGATTAATCAAGAAAACGGTTACATAGATGTCCACGCATATCAATTGAATTAAAATATTTAGATACAGATATCATACATATTAAGTAGGTTTATGTGTATTGTATTTTGTATGACAATGACAATGCTGAGCTGCTGACAAAAACTCAATTGTCTAATTATTCTTTCCTCAAATTTATTTCACACACTTGCTTTAAAATGACAATTACATTCATTTAGCGTACTGTTATAAGTTCTCAATTAGGTATAGTGTGAATCATACTTATTTGGTGAGTCAATTAATGAAACCCAAGCAATTGGGGGGATTGTACGTGTTATAAAATTACGAATAAACGAACTTCTTTATTCTCGCTTTATTATTAAGTTCAATTCCCATTATCAGACTATATGAACCATGTATCTACTTATAGGTATATATATATACTAAAACTTACAATTAAAGAAACCCTAAATAATGTACAACAAAGTAATGTTACTAGTAAAAATGACAGTGGATTGTGGATTCAAATGCTGTTCTCAAACGCAGACTACAGAATTCAATCATGACATGACAGACTATTTTAATTGAATTATTAAGTTTTTTTAAATAAAAAATTAAACACCCAAACAAATGCGATTCATTTGTTGACGATGACGAAAGCAAGAATAACAACACGTAGTTGTCATTGAAAACAACAACAAAATACAATACACGAACATCTCGCATTGGTTTGGGAGAGCCTTAACTTGCCACGTTCTTTAGATAAAAGGTAATTCAACATTAGGCGTTTTTCTCTTTTAGCCCCGAGCGTGGCACTGAGCTGTCAAAAAGTAAACTATGTTACTTTTTAACTCGGAGCGCTCCGAGCTCTCAACTTGCATTTCTTTTTTAGCTCAGAGCTCGACCGGGGTTCGCTCGATGAGCTCGGAAAAAAATGACCGAGCACATCGAGCACAAAGCTAAGCGCGGCTAACTTCATACAATTTTCATGTAATTTGACAGATATGAGAGTTCAGTGCTCAATTGAGTTTCTTAAATAGATCGGTGCGCTCAGGTCACGCTCTGTTCGGAGTGAGCTCTATTCGCTCAGAGCCCGCTCTGTGACCCGCTCGGGGCTAAAAAAGAAAAACGCCTATTATAGAAGTATTGAAGTTCGATGAAACTTTAGCTTAAATGGCAAAACTCTATATTCTTGATATTTTGCTTTCAGCTTGTGATTTTAAATAAAATAATGAATTTTTGTTCTGTAATCTAACTTTGCAATCGTTTTACCTAATTTGACTGACGTTAGACGCGATTCAAATTAGTTAAAGTTTTTTTTTTTTTATTTCTGTACAAAAATTGCTGTGAAAAAATATTTTGAACTAAATTGAATTAAAATGAACGAACTAGTTCAGTAGCGTGAATTGAACTGAATTGATCGCTCACTCAAATGAACTAAACTGCCCAACTCAAGAATAAGTGCATTTAGAAATTGGTCTTAAATTATATTATGTCCTTACATGTAAGCGGTTCCAAGAATGTATGGAAAAAAAGATCGTTTGAATGTTGCATTTCTCTTCATTTTTATCTATATAATATGTACATATATGTACCAACATTTCTTCATATCCATTTAATTTTTAAAAATTTGTTTTAAAAAACGAAAACCTGCTAATAAATGATAAATATTAATAATATGATCCAAATGCAACCAGAAAAGTAAATTTCTAATGGATGCAACATGAAAATGCTTGCGGGACCAGGGGTTTTGTAATTTGTTGATTTTTGGATAAAAGTTATCAGGGTATCCTCTACTTCAACAGCCGCGATGAGGATGTTACCTTACGGTAGCCACCCGGACTATCATCATTACTCTTTACAATTATATAAAGACCAAAGATACTGAATTATAAAGATTGGAATCCTCGGCTGTCATTCTGGTTTGCCTACAAGCTAAACAAAATGGCGGACAGTGGTGAATTCATATTTTTGGACTAGTGTTCATGTTTTAACGCATACTAGTGCAAAAATATGAATTCACAACTGCGTAAATTGTTGTTGCGATTCACATCTATTCATCGACACGAGATGAAATTACAAAAACAACAATGTAAACAAATGGGTTTTGGGGGAAGGAACGTACGAAAGATTCCAATCTTTATAATTCAGTATCTTTGATAAAGACAAAGCAATTATGAAGTTTGTCACGCGAGAAAAATTCCCGAATCGCGGAATATTTTTTTTAAAATAAAACAAGAGATATTTTTCTATTGTATATTCCGTGTTTATTATTCTGAATTTTTGTTATCTTGGAAGATACGGCCGCTGTCTCAATGCGGGGCTGCACCGTATTGCTTCTTTGAGTTCTTCTTAAAAACTAAACTACAAAATAGCTGTCGGAGGAGGCGAAAACTATATCAGAAGAATATCGATATCGAATATACATATGAATCGATATTCTTTTGTTTACTTTATTCTTTTTTTTTTTATTCTTAACCGAACCAATGCATTCACCTCCTAGTGGGAACATATAGCATACCCAAGCAATAATGATTGTGAGAAATTATGACCCACAATTAATATTGCTTAATTTTTCAAGTGTGCCTTCAATTTCTCAACAGGTTAACCGAATGCATCGGTTTGATTTTAGTTTGCCGCAATCGTAAATTCTTCACTAGGTCATTTATTGTGAAACAATAAAATGCATAATTAACGATGTCATTTATTGTGAAGCAATTTACGATGGCAGCAATTTGATAATAATAATAAGTATGGTTTAGGACCAATACTTAACTCCTCCTTCCTTAGATTCAATTTTCTCCTGGAAATTACTCTGATCATTAAGTTTTTCACTTTTTTTATCTGTTGTATTTTGAATTTTTATTTTTATTTTGCCTGTTCCTCCGACTTTCTTACAAACTATATATGCTATAAAAATTATTGCAATTATTACAATAAACATGGATGTACCAGATATAACATATATTTTTATCTTGTTGTATTTTAATAGTTCTATTGTATGTCTGTTTTCAATTTCTTGCCATTTTTCAATTTTTTTAAATATAGTATTCATTGTTACATTTTCTTTAATTATTTCTTCATAATACAGTTGAAAGGTATAATTTGTTTCTTTATTTTTGAGAATAGCATCATTTATTTTAATATTACAATTATGGATATTAACAATATAATTTCCTGTTAAAGTTAATTCTCTGGCATCGCAATTATTTTGTACAGTTGTATTGTCAGCATTTTTAACAATAAACGTTCTCTGATTTAGGTTAATTATTTCAAAATTTTTGTTTATTTTCATTAGACAATTCTTTTTAATAATACAATCGTTTCTTTCTCTTAAATCATTGACATTATTTTTTTCATTATTAAATATGTATTCTTTACTTTTATATGCAATTAAATGGTTCTAAATCGATTTCTTCTTTTTCTTGGTTTGTTACAGGTAAAATTATTTTAATAGGAAGTGTTATTATTTCTTCAGGTATTTTCAAGGCTATAATAATGGCTCCATTTGTATATTTCATTACTCCTGTTTTAATATTTTTCAGTTTGCTAAAGTTCATGTCTGTCATAACCAATTCATCTTTAGTCAGTAAACTACCCAACTAACAATTTAACTTGTGTAAGGTCCATTTTTTTGAATTCGATAAGCTATAGCTAGCATATACATTTTATAAGGCTTTATTATGAAAGTCAACCATTTTATAAATTATGTTTTTAATAGTAACTTCTTTAATGCCTTTTAAAAGTTGATACACAGGTTCTATAAAAGGCTTGTATACTAAAGCCTGTACAAGGCCTCCCAAATTGTTTCAATGAAAGGGAAGCTTCTATAGAGCTTTCAACTGAAAGAAATTAACAACATTTTCTGTATGGCTTGCTTAAAAAAACTTTATAAATATTTAATCTTAATACTGCTCATAATTATACAGATGTCAACAGAAAGTGTAAGTACATTTTGTATAGGGCTTACTAATAAAATAATAATATTAAATTTGACAAATTCACCGCTTTTCATTTAGATTAGAAATATGTAGTCCAAAAAGGGAAGTTTTTTTCTCACATTATAAGAAAAACTAAATACCAATAGGGTAAATCATCTAAGCCTTTACAGACAATAGTTAATTCGTGGAAAAAGTTTAAAAGATCGATCGCCTATTTGGTTCATAGGAATATTTTCTGGAACAAATAAGTGTACTGACTTGGAATAAAATGTTAACAGCAAACTTATGGAAATGATTGCCTTCTTTAGTGAACTATTTTACCTTTGTATAGCAACTATTAATAGAGGGAATTTATTTGGATTAAAAAGCGTCCATTTTGGTTTGCTATTGGCTTCTGTAAGATAAGATATAAAGCTTTTATAAAATGTTAATAGCAAATTCTACAACCATTACAACAAGCGTCCATTTTGTTTTGCTATTGGCTTCTGTAAGATGAGATATATAGTTTTTATAAAATGTTAATAGCAACTTCTACAACCATTACAACAGCGTCAACCATTACAAAATATGTCGCTGTAGCAGATACGTGAAGTATCAACTAATAAACATTTTAACATCCATCTCCTGTATTGCAAATTAGCCTGATGGGTAGCGTGCTGGGTCTTTGATTGGAAGGACGCGAGTTCAAATCTCGGAGAAACCATGTAAGTAAAAGTGAAGTTTTTTTAAAATTAATTTAAATTCTATACATTTCAGATAAAGAAAAAGCTATTTCAAACTCTAATATGAAGAAACAAATTCAGATAAATAAATAAACTAAAAATTTGAAAGGACGCATTTTTTTTCAATTATACAACTTCATTGCTTAGCATAAGGCCTTAATGGAAAATTTAATGTGAGCTGTTGCTTTCATAGCAGGGCAATGACTTTCTTAAGTTTATCTTTATAAGACCTTATTACACTGTTCGTTGGAGACTATATACTTGCATAGCACTTGTGATGAAGTGTCTTAAGGAACTTCTATAATGTGCGCCAAAATGGTTTGCATAGGGCCTTCTTCTATTACTATACAAGCCAGAAAATAGCTTGCATTGAACCTACAACAAGCTAAATTGTTAGTTGGGTAGGGTGTGTTATCCCCATTTTGGAAGTAGCTATAGTATCTAGTAGGTTGTCAATTAACTTTTCAAACATCAGTAATCTAGTTAATACTTCGGTTCTTTGTAATCGATTTAGTATTGATTTTTGTAACTTTTGACTTTCGTTTTGATACATTTCTATTTCTTGTCTGTCCTTCAAAACTAAGTCTCTAATGTTTTTCATATTTTCCTCTAGTTGTGTATTAATTTTAATCTGTTTATTAAGTTCCTGAATAGCATTTTTGTCGTTAGTCTCTATTACTCTTAAATGTTCGTCTATTTCTTCCCTATCTGCGTCGTCCATGGTACCAAATAACCATTTCTGACCCATTCCTATTACATTTATGAGTCCTCGTCTTGTACGTGTCTTGGGGGGCATAATACTTAATATTTTTGTGAATATTGTAGAACATTCTTTTTTTAATTCTTGGTCTTGATTTACAATTTCATATTTTTTTATTTCCTGAAGGGTATCTATTAAATTATTTGTGTTGACGATGTGGATAACAGTCTGGGTTTGGTTGATTATTTCTCCCTCTCCCATGTTAATTATTGTGAACCCAATCTTACTTTCGATTGGCGTTATTACCAATGTGGCTTGTACCAGGTTGGTCATCAGCATCATAGGTAGGAGTAAGAGCATCAACGGGAGTACCTGCGAATTTTCTTGGTCGTTTAATGTTCTTAGTATGTACTCTATCAAGATTCTTATATCTAAAGTTAGGCTCGTTCTTGTGTCTAACATGTTTATAATTTTTTATATAGCCTTCCTGTCTTGTTTCTATATAATCTTCTCTTGTCTGGTTTTTCTTATTAATAATTTTTTCTTTTTTTTTCTTGAGTTCTCGTACTAGGTTTTCTATGTCTGTATTTTGTGCTTGTTCTGGAGACATGTTAATTGTTGAATGATGTCTTTTATTATAAATTTGGAAAGCCTTAAACATTTTCACGTTAACTGACTCTTCCTGTTTCATTGAAAGTAGAATTTCTGCTATTGTACTATGTAATCTTTCTATATCTGCATTCCCTGTATGTGAATTAGGTTTAGTAAAGTGTACTTGTACCTGACGTTCCCTAAGAAAATCTTTAATGTATATTGTATTAAACTCGTTGTCTGTAACAATTTTTGTAGGTGTCCCTTCTCTAGTAAAGTGTTCCGTGATAGCATCTGTTTTATGTATATGATTTTTACTTTCTAATCTATAGACATATCCTTTTTTGGTGAGTTTATCAATCACGGTTAGAAATATGTGTTTGTGAAAGTGGTAAATGTCTATGTGGATTATATCATTAGGATTATTAGGTGTTTCTGTTATTTTAAATTTGTTGTTAATAGGTTTCCGTTCATACTTAGCCGTTTGTTGTTTTAGAGTGTTATAAGTTTCAATTATGCCTGAGTGTTGACTTTCTTTTATATGATATATGGATATTTGTTTTCTAGCTTCCTCCTCCGTCCTTAAGTCTCTTACTCTTCGTGTTAGTTTAATGAATTTAATTTTAGTATTTCCTGAGTATAAATGTATGATTACCTGTTGAATTTTATTATAGTCTGACTCTCTAACTTCAGAATATATTCCAATTATTCCCGGAACAATTTCTTTTAACTGGTCTGTTATCGAATCCAGAGGGTCGGATGCTCTAATATACATAATTCTTTTTCCATGAAGTGTTTCTATTTTCGATTCTTTGTCATAACATAAAATAATTTGTTGCTTGTATATATTAACAATGCCTTCCTTGATGGGTATGTGATCTAACTGTTCTTCAATTCCAGAATGAATTGTTGCGTTGTCTGAAATTTGGTTTACTTCAGTATTTTGACCTTCGATTCTACTAAGAAAATCAACAACTTTATTTTCTGGTCCTTTCAGATATTCAATATCATAGTCGAACTCTTGTAATTTGAGTAACCACCGTTGATTACGCTGAGAGAAC
Organism: Epistrophe grossulariae; assembly: GCA_929447395.1. NCBI lineage: Eukaryota > Metazoa > Arthropoda > Insecta > Diptera > Syrphidae > Epistrophe > Epistrophe grossulariae. The sequence goes on along the minus strand of OV839568.1, from coordinate 73,649,165 downwards.
TCTGCACCATTATATTTTTTGTTCAAATATTTGATAGGGAGGTGATCGGTGGTTATTTTGAATTTGTTTCCCCACAAATAGGGTCTTAACTTCGATACACTCCACACAATTGATAGAAATTCCTTATCTGTAACGGAATAATTTCTCTCATGCTCGTTAAGAGTCCTTGAAATATAACAAACTGGTTGTTAGTTCTGTGTTAAAACAGCTCCTATTGCTTAATTACTAGCGTCTGTATATAAATGGAAAGGTTTTTCGTATTGTGGAAATTTTAAAATTGGGTAAGTTATTAAGTTTAATTTAAGAGTCTCGAAAGCACTCACGTATTCGGGATCATTAGTATTTATTTTCGTTCCTTTTTTAAGATATCTAGTCATTGATTGTGCTATTTTTGCATAAACTTGAATGAACTTCCGATAATATCCGGAAGCCCCTAGAAAACTTCTAAGTTGTTTTTCCGTATGAGGAAGTGGAAGATTTTTAATCGCACTTATTTTATTAGGATTAGGTTTTAATCCTTCTTCCGTCAGGATATGACCTAGGAATTCAGTTTCTTTCTTAAGGAATGAACATTTACCTATTTGTAATTTTAAATTATTGTTCCTTAAGATTTTGAAAATGTCTTTTAGATTTTTCATATGTTCTTTCAGCGATGCAGAAAATATCAAAATGTCGTCTAAATATACGACGCAAGTTTTATTTATATAATCTCTTAGTATGTGGTTCATTAACCGTTGGAACGTTGCTGGTGCATTTTTAAGTCCAAAAGGCATACGAACATATTCGTAAAGTCCTTGTGGAGTTATGAATGCAGTTTTCGCAATGTCATTCGGATGCATCATAATTTGATGGTAACCCTTAGCTAGATCAAGAGTCGAAAAATATACTGCTTTGCCTAATTTATCAAACAAGGTTTCGATATTTGGTAAAGGGAATCTATCATCCTCAGTTATTTCATTTAAAGCCCTATAGTCAACACATATGCGGTATTGTACTTGTCCATCCTTATTGGGTTTTTTGGACACTACTATTATGGGTGAAGCATATCTACTCATACTTCTCCGAATTATACCTTGTCTTTCCATCTCTTTAACCTGTCGGGCTACCTCTTCTTCATGTTTCTTTGGTAATCTATATAATTTAGCATGCAATGGTTTGTCTTCACGAAGACGAATTTCATGTTTTATTCCTGAAGTATGAGTTAATGTGTCCCCTTCTTTGTACTGAATGCTCTCGAATTCTACTAGAAGGGAGGTCAGTGCTGTCTGTTCTTCGCGATTAAGTCTGTCGAAGTCAGGACTGTCCTCTTCTAAGTAATTACAAGAGTGTTCCAAAGATTTTTCGATTTTTACGATTGTTTGATTCTTCAGGGTTATATTTTTTTGTTCTATATCAATGGTCTTTATAATTTTTTCTAAAACATCCATGCCGAATAACATGGTATAATTTTTGTGTTCTAATTTATGACCATATGCTTTGATGTAGGTGTTATTTGCATACCCAAATTCTTTTGGAAAGGGAATCTGGTATATATTTGTGTCTTGCGTTGAACTACTGTTGATAGTTTGTATTTTCGTTAGTTTTGTATCCAATATTTTGTATTTTGTCATGTCTAGTTTGTTCGTATTTACGATTTTCATTGCGCTACCAGTATCAATTAAAATATAGTGTCTTTGATTTTCTATTTCTACTGGTACCATCATTATTGATCCGAGGCTTAATTCAGAAAAACCGGCGGTTCTACTGCATTAAGTTCCTGTCGGATAGGTTCTTGATCTGTGAAGACATTATTAGTATCCATTGGTTGTGGCCTTGAATTATTTTGTCTACTAATACCTGAGGGTCTTGTCTCGTTCCGATTGTCATTTTGCCTAACCTGTCGTGAACCTCTTTGCTCACTAGCATTATGACTAAAATCTTGTCTTCTATAAGTGTCCCTATTTTGGTTGTTAAAGTGGTTATATCTATAGTTTCTTACTTGATTATTATTGTTATTGATAATTAGATTACCATTATCGTAGCCTATATACGAGAAGAGAATTCTTTTAATTTCTAGCATATCAAATTTATCTCTAAGTTCCCTGCCTAAGTTACCTATAGTTATATCCCTAAGTTTATTTATAATTATGTTATATAAAAGTGTTTTTTCTTGTTCTTTGTTTGTTGCAAAAATAACATAAGTATTAATTTTACTCAAAAAATATTCTATCTTATTAACTAGGTCGTAAATTGAACTTACTTTCATGTTCAAAATCTCTCTCGTGAGATCGGTGCTGTTGACGATGGGTCGATAATGTTGTTTAAGCAGTTCCTTTGCTTCGTTCCATGTCGTGACGTTGTTCACTATGAGAAGATCCATCGCCTTGCCTTTGATCTTTGCCTGCTGGATTATCCTCCACGTTTGTTGATGATCTCCCGCTGAATTGGCAAGGTGGTTCTCCACCATGACTAGGAAGTTAGTCAGGTTTTTGCTCTCACCTTCAAATTCAGGTAAATAACGAATTTCTCTCATTACGTTACTTCCTATGCTCGCTGGTGGGATTCTCTCCACTATAGCCATTAGGCTATTCAACAACTCCCGGTTTGTCACATCTTGTTCTGCCATATTTATATAAGTGGATATTATATTTGTTTCTTAGTTTTATTTTCACTGTCTTTAGTTGTGAAGAAAAAAAATTCACTTTCACTGTCTTTATACTATAAAAATGGACAAAACGTTTGTAGTATTTACTTTATATATTTTTTTTTTTTTTTTTTTTTTTTTTTTTTTACGTATTGTTCGATTACCGACTGCGCCAGAAAAATTCCCGAATCGCGGAATATTTTTTTTTAAATAAAACAAGAGATATTTTTCTATTGTATATTCCGTGCTTATTATTCTGAATTTTTGTTATCTTGGAAGATACGGCCGCTGTCTCAATGCGGGGCTGCACCGTATTGCTTCTTTAAGTTCTTCTTAAAAACTAAACTACAAAATAGCTGTCGGAGGAGGCGAAAACTATATCAGAAGAATATCGATATCGAATATACATATGAATCGATATTCTTTTGTTTACTTTATTCTTTTTTTTTTTTATTCTTAACCGAACCAATGCATTCACCTCCTAGTGGGAACATATAGCATACCCAAGCAATAATGATTGTGAGAAATTATGACCCACAATTAATATTGCTTAATTTTTCAAGTGTGCCTTCAATTTCTCAACAGGTTAACCGAATGCATCGGTTTGATTTTAGTTTGCCGCAATCGTAAATTCTTCACTAGGTCATTTATTGTGAAACAATAAAATGCATAATTAACGATGTCATTTATTGTGAAGCAATTTACGATGGCAGCAATTTGATAATAATAATAAGTATGGTTTAGGACCAATACTTAACTCGCGTAAACATTGGGAACCACTTACGCTAAGGAGTTGAAATTTGGTGTTTGGCTAGCCTACCAAATGTTCCGAATTTGAAGTTCCTGACTTTATTGGTACTGAAGTTAGAGGGGGGTCGAAAATCGCCTGAGTTTGTTCCTGTAAAAAGGGTGTAGTGCCAGAACTTGGCTGGGCACTACCGTGCCTTTTGATTTCATTCCGTTTTGCGCATATTTTCAACAGAAAGCGAGAGAAAAAAAGGAAATGTGTGTACTTGTTTTGGGAATTTATTTTTGGAGTTTCTATCAACACTGAAATTTGTTTGAAATCTCAAACAAAATCTAGTTTATGTGTGGTGTGAACGATTCGACGAGATTTGGAAATCTTGTTGCCGAAATCCGAGATTTTGGTTCGGTGTGAAAACCGTATTACATTTTCGCTTATAGATTTAAACTAGAGCCTACGATTCAGTCTTAATACACGGAATGGTTTTTGATTTTTATCTTTTCAAGGGATGGGCTTACAAGCTCAAAATTTTGAGGGATAATGGATATTATAGATTTCTATTTTTGGTGCTTTTCCAAAAAAAATCGATTTTTAAAGAAAAAATTAAAGAATTCTAAATTTAAATCCACTGGCAGATTCGACTACCAAGTCGTTGTCGTATCTTTATCAAAAAAATCCCATAAATTTGGCCCATCCAGTGATGATTGGATTATTTAAAATACACGGATCTTCGGATACACGGACACACGGACGCACGGATGCACGGATACAAGAAATACACGGATTCAAATCCGGATATTATAAGAACACGTGTATCCGTGTTTTTAAATATCCGTGTAATAGGGAGCTCTAATTTAAACCTATTTGATACTTTCAAAAAATAGGAATTGTTTTATAAAGTGAATATTTTCCTGCAAATTTTAAGCCCTAAATATTTTCTTAATTATATATATAAACTGATTAATTATGTTTTTATACAAATTTAAAAATTATAACTTTTTGAATTTTTTATCCAGAAATTCGATTCATGCGCAATCACGGGTTGCTGCTTTATTCATTCCGCTTCATTATCATTCCGCCTTTTATGCATTTTCTCGAGCTTCTATTTCTACTTGCTTTTTTTTATTGTTACACTCAATTGTTCGCTGTCGCATCCATTCTTCACCATTTTAACTTGGGTGCGATGTATTTTATGTATGTATATATATTTGTATATGTACAATGTACAATGTACATAATATTTCATATTTCTTATTTATTGTCCGTGAAAAAAATCATTACATGTAAGATTAAATCTTGTAAATAATATGTAAGATTTTAAAAGGAATAACATTTGGTATTTAAAATGAGAATAAAATAATGTTTTTATATAAACTAAACAAATTAATACTAACAAAAAAGACAGTTTTATTTAAATTATGAGAATTTAAGGCATACTCTTTAATGGTCATATCCGCAGAAAAAGCTAAATAAGTCGCGTTTGATTTCATTAAGGGGTCTGGTGTTGATGGTTGTTTTAATATGATGTTGCAGAGAATTGTATATTCTGAAAGTATGGCTGAAAAATAGTAAAATAAATAAAATAAAAATAAATATTAGATCGCATCCAAATAGGGAAGTTCTATATTGAGAGATATGGTTGAATCTTCGTAGGTTATGAACGTACCGTAAGATAGAGTTAACGGCCACCGAGAGTTTGTTGGAGTTAACAGAATCAAGGCTTCCAAATACTTCACTGCCATAAGTAAATAAAGGTAGTAAAAGAGAACGTGCCAGAAGTTTCCTTGTAGCAACAGGTGTAAAATCACTTGAACCCCAAACAGCACGAAGTCCACTATATACTCTACCAACTATAGTATTTATATGTTCATTCCAGATGAAAGTAGAGTTAATAATAACCCCAAGATTGCGAGCTTTCTTTACAAAGGGAACTACAGTACGATTAAGCAGTATGGGAGTAAACTCGTTGTTTGAAATAATGTTTTTGTAAATAACAATACTTAAAGATTAAATAGGATTTAAAACCAATGAGTTGTCATAGGCCCACTGATAAATGGATTCGAAGTCATCATTTAAGCAACTTATACCATCCTCAACCAAACCTAGAGATCTGGCTAATGATAATTGAGCATCATCGGCGTATAGTTCACTGTATGTAACACAATTGAATATATCATTTTTATACATGCAGAAGAGCAAAGGGCCCAAAATTGATCCTTGTGGAACGCCAGTAGACACTGGAAGAAAAGATGACATTTTACCACCAGAAAACACCAATTGGCTTCTTCCACAAAGGTAGTTATGGAACAATCTAGCTACTGGATGCAAAAATTTAAAATTTGTCAAAAGCTTACGATATAAAATATCATGACTTAGTGAATCAAAAGCTTTGGAAAAATCTAACATGACCATAATGGTAAGCTTATCTTCTTCCAATGACTTATGCCAAGAATTTATTTGTTTGAGAAGGGCGGTTGTACAATTGTGTCCTGCCCGGAAACCAGACTGATGTTCATGAAGAAGTTTATGTAGTTGCAAGAAATCATTTGTTTGCCTAACCATTAATTTCTCGGCCACTCTAGAAAGCAAAGCCAGGACACTTATTGGACGAAATTCCTGTGAATTAGAGTTCCCATTTTTAGGTATTGGAATGACTTTTGCCTTCTTCCACAAAACAGGAAATGATGATGACAAAATACAAGTGTTAATAATGTGCGTCAATGGTAGAACAAGATGGTGGGATACATTTTAACAAATTTGGGATTAATTTTGTCAACTCCTGAGGCACTAGTTTTAATGCTACAAAGCGTTCGGTAAACCTAATGATGCGGCGTAACATAAATAAAAGAAAAACAATATGAGCTTTTGCTCTCCGTGTGTTCTGAAAAAACAAAATTTGAATTAGGTGGGCTAGTGGAATTAGACAAGAATTTTTTATTAAGTTCTTCTGGATCAACTGCTTGATCATTGATTATCTTTGAGTGGACCTCTGATTTTTTAAATTCGACCATAATCGCTTAGTTGGCTGCTTTGCATCAAGTACTCTACCAAAATGTTTTTTCTTGGAAGTACGAACTTCAAAATTTACTTAATTTCGAATTCTTTTATAATATCTATCCCAAAACAATGATATCCGATAGCATTTCCAGTTAAGATAGGCTTGATTTCGGTCAGAAATTTATCCAAGGATAGGTAAGCCATGGAAACAAAGAATTAGGCTGGGTTCGACAAACGAATGGAACAAAATTACAATGTAGATAAGAAACTGCATCATTAATAAAAGAAACTTGATCATCGACACCAGTCATAGATGTAACAGATTCGCAACATATACAACTTGCTGCAGAATCAAGAGCGGGTTTGTTAACCAGGATGTATTTGAAGTAGGAGAGAGTATTGCTTTCAGAGACAGCAGAAATCGTGTCGAAATCAAAAATTAGAAGAATCAGATCATGATTTGCGAACAGACTAGGGGAAAACTGATTGAAAAAGAGGACTTTATTAAGATTTGAGGTCAAAAAAATGTCCAATAGAGTGGAAGACGTGCTTTTAAAGTGCGTGGGCTCATTAATTACCCTTTTAATATCAACTGAGTCAATTTTTATCTGAAAAGTATTCGTTAGGTTATCTGGTTCCAAAAATTTCAATTTGAAGTCACCAGCAATTATAATGTCCTAGTTGCATGGAGATAGATCTTCTTAAATCGTAGCAATAGTTTCGATAGCTTTATAAACACAGCCAGTCAAACATTTTCCGTTTTGGGACTTAAGTTCACCAAACAAGCACTCTGCCATTTCATTGTCAGAAGCAACTATACGAAATTTAAAGGTAGATCTAACTTAAATCGCGACTTCACGCCCATTAGCACTGTCCATACGAAAAAGATAATAGTTTGCAATATCCACGGAAGAATTCAATAAATCAGGTTTGAACCATGTTTCAGAAACGCAGATAAGGCGTTTTTCTTTTTTAGCCCCGAGCAGGGCACAGAGCGGGCTCTGAGCGAATAGAGCTCACTCCGAACAAAGCGTGACCTGAGCGCACCGATCTATTTAAGAAACTCAATTGAGCACTGAACTCTCATATGCTTAGTAATCTGTCAAATTACATGAAAATTGAATGAAGTTAGCCACGCTCAGCTTTGTGCTCGATGAGCTCGGAAAAAATGAGCCCCGGTCGAGCTCTGAGCTAAAAAAGAAATGCAAGTTGAGAGCTCGGAGCGCTCCGAGCTAAAAAGTAACATAGTTTTCTTTTTGACAGCTCAGTGCCACGCTCGGGGCTAAAAAAGAAAAACGCCTATAATGTCACACATCGATGCAGAGAACATTGTGAGTTTCATTAATCTTTCCGAGCAAACTACAAGCATTGAAATGACAAATACGTAGTCCTGAACTTTGGTCAAGGAGTGCGTTTATAATCACACCAGCATTGACTTTTTCAGCCCGACGCCCTGTAGCCAGGGCCGTAGCGTCCATTGGGGCAACCGGGGCAATGCCAATACTAAACCCGAGTATTATAAACTGAGCATGTATAAATTCAATTAAAGATGTATTGCACCGTTTTGAACTATGCCCACTCATATTCATCATATTCAAGTAGGTATTTGTGTTTTCGTTTTGTGTCCATTTGACTCATGAAATGTTCATTTGTGCAATAAATTTTTACTTCACGAGCGTGAACCATCTAATGTTTGTCTTGTTGTAAATAAACCAATTTATAAGAATAGAAGTACTGTGCATGAATATTTAAAGTCACCAAAATGAAACAAGTTTATCCGAGTGGTGCCTAGAAGAGACAGGAAAACAATTTAAATCAAAAGAATTGATCAAAAATTCGAAAAACTTGTGTTCATGGTTAGTAAAAACTAAAAGCTCATGCTGGCCAAAAAATGGTGGGACCAGGTTAGTACCGAACACTTAAAATATAAATACATATCTTTTGTTTGTGTTTGTTTTTTTTTTTCCGTGGGTAGGTGTTAAAACCTTCAAAAGGCTCTATGAGGACCGAAAAACGTGTGCTCATAGGAGTGTGAGATTCTTACTTCACTAAAACCACCCTCACCTCCCAATTTATATTTATCGAAGTTATACAACGTGTTGCAGGTAACTATCCGGCGATAGCTCCTGCGTATTCCGCGATTTTAAAAGCGGTTTTCCGTTTACCGCACCAAGTCAGAAGGTTTAGTCCTTCGCAAGCGGTGTACTAAATTTGTCTCGTCAAGAATTTCGAAAATAGTTCTGTTAGCGTGTTTTAAAAGTCGTTTTCTATGCTTTCGCGCAAAATTTTTTATTTCATTTCTTACCGTGGGGATCCCAAGATCCCTGTGTAGGTCGTCGTTTCTAATATACCACGGCGCATTAACAAATGATCTTAGCAATTTATTTTCAAAAGATTGTAAAATACCCCGCAAAAACAGGTTTAGACAGCTTCGGTTTCAACCATATGCATCTTTGTACCTTTTTTTAAAAAATCGTTGTTTTGAAACTTATATAAATAACATGGCATTTAGTCATGTTCGATTTTCTTATACTCTAAATGGTTGAACCACATTCCGTAAATTGTGGTAATAATTGGGTTTTAGGAGAGTTTAATAAAAACAAATATTCTGAGATCTCAGCAAACTCAGAAAACTGGAATGTAATTCCTTAGCTAAAAGTAAATTCTTCACTCTTTCTGTAAAAAAGTGAGACTGGTTTTGTTTCTCTCTTAATGTTAATCGGAGTCGTAGATAAAAAATTTAAAAAAGTGGTGGAGATTACTTTTTACTCATTGTGGAAAAATCTTGCTCAATTTTCCTGTTTTTTATACGTCAAATCTATGCAGCAAAATCTTTGAGATTTCAGAAACGTAAACTGGCTTATTGTTGAATAATAATCTTGAATAATATGGAAAGATATTTTTTAATTTCTAGAACCATCACAAGAAACCGAAGCCATAGAACTTCAAAAAGAAAATTCTATTGTATAACATCTGATCAAACACCTCTTGAAGAAAACTTGTCTCTTCAGTACTAAATCCTACTAACATTTTTGAACAAACTCCTGTCCCTAAATAAAACTTGGACTTTAATCAAGTCTCTTCAGGAGTAAATCTTACTAACATATCTGAACAAACACCTGGCCATGAAGAAAACATTATAGACTCCAATCAAGTCTCTTTAGGAGAACAGAATGAGTTTCTTCAAAATGGTTAACTTTTTACTGGGACAACAAAGTGGCTTCACCAAATTTCCATGTTTCATGTTTTTCAGCTGTCAATGGGGCAAAAACGAAATTGACCACTGGATCAAGCAGGGGTTGTCCTGTGAGGAATCTTTAACTATTGGCAAACACAGTGTCCAAAACTCACCCCTAGTTTTGAGATAAAAAATTATTTTGCCTCCATTGCACATAAAATTAGGTTTGATGAACGATACGTAAAAGAATTAGTTAAAACTGGCTTTAATTTTATTTATGTTTAAAAAAAAAAATTCTTAGTTTGAGTACAGAAAAAGTTAAGGCTGGTATATTTGATGGACCACAAATAAGATATTTGATAAAAGATGACCAATTCTTTCATTCAATGAATAATTTAGAATCTGCAATATAGTGAACAATTTTTTAGGAAATCATAAATCCGTAAATTACCAAGACTTAGTTCTGGGCTTTCTGGAAAATTTTGAAAGAATGAGTATTAAAGTTCAATACCTCTACAGTCATTCGGAAAGATTTTCCAAAAATCTTAACCCATATAGCGAGAAACAAAGAGAACGGTTCCACCAGGACTTAGACATGAAAGATAGGTATCAAGGCCGATGGGAAGATGTTATGATGGCTCATTACTGCTGGTGTATCCCGCGAGAATGTCTTAAGGACACTCATGAAAGAAAATCTCTAACAAGAAGCTTTTTTCATGTATAATAACGCAATTAATTGTAAAAAAAAATCACTAAATTTGTATTATTTGCACATAATATGTGTGTTTTATTCATTGCTGCATAGCCAGCGCAGCAAAATTTCCCTTGGCAAACAAAAACAATTTGATTGCTGGCGAAAAAGAAGTCAGTAAAAAAAAGATGGCTTTGCTGGCGATAGAGCTTTCAATTATTGAAATGAACGTAAAGAGTGAGCTTTCGTTTTATTCAGACTTGTGCTGCGCTGGCTATGCAGCAATGAATAAAACTCACCTAATGTTGTATCTCAAAAACTACACTTAGGATCAAAAAAGTAAGTATGCAGTTATAACCAGGGTAACTAGTTAACATAGAAACAGTTTTTACTTTGGCAGCACCAAAAACACTGTAGGCCTGTGTAAAAGCTGTGTTTTATTTTCCCCGAGATCTGAACCAGATTGGATTTGCTTACGAAAATACGGTATTACAAAAACAACACAAGATCCAACTTTGTTTTAAATTTGGACTTCCACATCCGTTTTGAACACAGACCCTTAATTTGTAAATGTCGTCAGTAGTGTAAAGAAAAAAGACAACGGGTGTATCAAATAAAAAAAACAAAAGCAAAAAAGAGTTGGGTATATAACAAGTTGTCACTGAGATCCTGGGTTGTTTTATTTTCACAATCAGATCTGTATTAGATCTGGAGGAAAATAAAACACAGCTAATATGAAATATAAATTACGGACAGCGTTACGCCTTTTTAGTACTATCGGTATATATATTTATATGTTATTACTTATTATTAATTCTAAAATTTCTGCTATTGTGGTAAATTTCACATTGGGATTAACAACGAAGTACTGGCTTTTTTCAATTCTGTTATTCTTATTTTTCCGCAGACTGAACTGACTTCCATATCGCGAGTAAAATATGTAGCAGTACTTTTAAACAATTTTTTCTTTGCAGGATCTAAAATAGGAAAGTTTACTAAAGTTGTAATATCAGGTTGTGATACAACGAAGAATGATTGCATTCTCAAAAGGAACACGAGTGCTTCGATATCAATTGAATTGACATTATGTAAGGAAATAAAATTTATTATGGTGGATTTACATAAATCTTTATATTGTACATCTACTAGTTTTAAAAAGATGTGCCAATGATATTCAAATACAAATGTGTGACAGTGTGCCTCTATTAAGAGAAGCATGCTTGATTTTATCTTTATTATGGTGTTTCTTATAATCTCCATTTTTCAAGATATAAAATAAAGATGCATGTAATTTCACCATAAACCTACATGCTAGTTATTATAACCGAATAATTCGAATTTTCAGCCGAAGACGTTCAAACAATCACAACTGTTGTACATGGTAAAATTATGGGTGTTGAAATGCCATTTCACTTAGAAAATCCGGACGCCTGTGTTGACAGTGGGTTAACATGTCCTCTAACAAAGGGTGCCAGCTACGGGTACAGAGCAACGTTACCAGTTTTGAAAGCTTATCCAAAGGTATAATAGGTACTTGAAACGTTTAATATGTTCATCTTAATATAAATTCATTCTTTAAGGTCACCGTTGAAGTAAAATGGGAATTGAGAGATCAGAACAATGAAGATATCATTTGTGTCCTTATCCCCGCCAAAATTCAGTAAATATGGAAATGGCATATGCATTTTAGATCTTTGAATGAGAACTGTGAATACTAATGTTTAAAAAATAAAAGAAAATGACAAAGGCTTCAAACTATGTAAGGTGTAACATTACGTTTAATTTGATGATCGACTGTTTTTTTCTTCAAAAAGGAAATTGGATTATGCTATAAGTGGCTGCGAAAAAAAATTCCTGTGAGCATTGTATCGTCATCGCATTTCTGTATTTGGGTTCAGTGAATACCTATTTTTATTACTATCTACCTACTGTATTGCAATATTTTCTCAATGTTCGGTAGATAAAACTTATTTACTTTGTTTAAAACTTCCACTTATTTATTTCGTAAATAAAACACTTCACTTTCTTACAACCAAACAATTTATTATTCAACACTCAAATATACTGAAACTAATTTCCGAAAACAATTTACTTATCTATTATTACAACCAACTTTACTGTTTCACTAGGCGTGTTTTTTTGCGGGGGGAATTGGTTGAAAAAAGCGACAGTGGGGATTAGCGACGCCATGACAGTAGGCGTGTTTTTTTGCAAGCCCGGGGGGAATTGGTTGAAAAAAACGACAGCGGGGATTAGCGACGCCACGACAGTAAAAAACATGGAGTTTTTATACAAACTATCGATAACATGTATGCAATTCATGCCGGTAACACAGTTTTTCGGTGCGCTTAAGTTAAACCCCGAGAATTCTCCGGGATTAGTTGTTGTTGCATTTAACATGTTAATTGTTTAGCACCGACGTCGTTTTTTTCATCCAATTCCCCCCGGGCTTTCAAAAAAACACAGCTACTATTAAAATCAAACTGTGCCCTCTGTAGTGATGGGCGCATTCGAATGATTTTCTCGATTTTAATCGATTCAAGCAACATCTCGAGATGTCTCGATTCTTCACTTAAATCATTCGAATGATTTACCATACCGATTATACCTACCCACTTCCTATTCTAACTTGTAAGTTGTAATCGTAAGCGCAGTGAGTGAGATGAGAACTCGAACTCAGAACTCGAGAAATGAGAACGAAATACAAGCAAGAGAAAGATAAATAGACATAATGGAGAACTCGAGAGTCAAGACGTTGATTATTTGTGTGGTTTACGTCATACGTGTATTCAACCACTTGAGTCAACGCAATGAGAAGTACGCAGAACTAAAGCTATGTACAGTCATAGGTTTACCATCCGTCAGGATTTCGTCTGACGCGTCAGGCTTTTAATGTCCAATCAGGCTTTGGTCAGGTTTCGTCTTTTGTTAGGCTTTTTTATAATTATTGCAGAAAATATAATCGTTAGAAGAAAAACGTTTACTAAATGCGTTTACTAAATGCACCAAAACTCGAAAAAAGATTTTCAAGCAAAATTATTGAAAAAGCGATGGTAGCGACCGCTAAATGCTGTTCGATTTTGAGTTCTTTGTTTTCAATCTAAAGCTAAGTACAAACGATTGTCAGATCTTACAATATTGTCAGAACTGTCAATGGTCTGACAATAGCTAACAATTAGCTGACAATTTACATATTTCTTACAATGAAAAATTATCCGTTCACACAGTTGGTAGATTTCTTCCCAAAGTCTGACAATTTGATTGTCAGCTCTTTTTTTATTTCTCTTTAACCAACTCATTGACATTTCGGACAATGAAGAAATTGTCAGCAATTGTAAAATGTTTTTAATGAAAACATCTGACAATGACCAATGAGTCTGACAATGTCCTAATCGACTGACAATGATACAAATTGTGTGTTCAGACGATTGTAAGACATTTGGAACAGTTTTTTTTATTGACAGATCTGACAATATTGTAAGATCTGACAATCGTCTGTACTTAGCTTAACGAAATAAAGAGCCAAAATAAATTTTTCGTATTTTTTAGAGCATTTTTCCGGAGCCGAAAAAAATTCTTAATTTTTCGTATTTTTCAGAGGTTTTTTAATCCATCGTCATCGTAGCCATCCTTCGATTAAATTTTGACAGTTGACGGTTTGACTGATAGGTGACAACCTATATTTTGAGGCATAGAAAATATTTCGTTCCAAATCTCAACAGAATGCCCTAAAAAAGCATATTTCAGGAGCAAAAAAAACTCGTTTTTTTTCGTATTTTTTAGAGGTTTTTTAATTTATCACCTTCATGATGGCTACTGTGATGGAATTCGACAGATAGGGGACAAATTTTATTTAGAGCTCGAGACCAGTGTTGTCACTTTACGACAATTGTGGTAGATCTACCTCTTTTCTCCAACATTTTCATAATCTACCACTTCTACACCGGAAGTAAAAAATTCTAACCCTTTTTGCTCGTCCAGAAAAAAAAAATAAAAACAATAAATAAAATATCTCCTTCGATTTTTGTAAAAAAAAAATATTTTTCTCTGCACTTTTTATGCTTTTTTACCTGAATACATTTATTGGCTTTATCTCACAATGCTTTTTTACTCACGCGTTGTTGTGGACGCCCAGACGCTCGGTAAAAAAATGAAAAATATATTGAATCTGCCAACTTCAAAAGTGACAGCTTGTACTGCATGAGCCTGACAGATGAGTTTTTGGCACTCTTTTAACTCAAACAGATTTCTACAGTGTCTCAATTTGTTCGTGTCGTTTTTTTATGTTTAGTACATGTTCGCTAGTGTTGCCGGTGACGTTTACACGATGAAGTATTCCTTCCATGAAGTTTGCGAAGTTATTGGGGAAAAATGTCCAATATAAAAGAAGTGTTTATCGATTAAGTAAGGAGAGTAAGGATGTTTGTTAACTGCGAGGTTAGATAAGTAGGTAAAATAGATTTAGTTAACCCGAAAATGTGTGAACCCACTTGCAAACTGGGAGTAGGAAGATAAGCGCCCTCTATCAGTGGAGAAAGGTACTAGATGAAAGAGCAGAAAGGTAATAGATGAGAAAGTTAGGTGAAACGTCAGGGATGATGACAGGCGGATATGATTTTAGCGAAACGCCAACGTCAATCGAAGTCATATGTCAGAATTTGTGCAACGAGGTGAAAAAGACGTCAATTGTTCCTTCCGAATCGAAATTTTAATTATAAAAAAAAGAATCCTTAAATTTCTTAAAAATCATTTAAAGTAATTTAAGTATTCTTTTGGCCTTTGCAATTTCTGGTGCGTTATTTCAACGATCTATTAAAATTTTTGTGTAATTGTTAATTTTTGTAACTTTATTTTAAGATTGGTTTGAAGAGAGGTTATACTTGCCATTTTTTTTTTAAAGCCGAATCCGACCTATAACCTTCCCTAAAAAAAAAATTAAATTAAATATCCGAAATAATTTGAATAGGGTGAGTTGCAAAAAAAAATTTTTTATTGTTCATTTGTGCTAAAAAGAAAACAAAAACTCATTTCAAACAGGTTTATACATCCTACAATTTTGTTCTTTTGGCGGTCCCAGTTTGACAGCGGAGCGCTGGGCCGCCACCGCCATTATTTATTTTACTTTGGGTTACTGGATTGTCTATTCATCGTTCGTCCCAACGTTTAGTCCACTGTTACATTATTCGTTCACGTTAGTGCTGCTTGTACGCACAAAGATCTTCATCCCTGGTCCAGGAGATCTCCTATTCCTCGTAACGAAGATTTTCACTGCTCTCTACTGAAGTACAAAGAAAACAAAGAGAAACAAAAGTATAAAACAAAACAAAACCCTTAATAAAAAGAAAAAGAAACACAAACAGGTACGAGATTAGACTATAATAACATACATATTAAGTATATACGAAGAACAAAATTAAAAAAAAAAAGAAATTACTTAAAATAAAAGAGCCACATTAAGTCCGGTTCGGCGAAGCTAAATTCAATTATACTTGCGATAAATCCATAAAACCCTCCAATTGTTCCTGTGTACTAGAAAAATAAAACTTCACGCTATGTTTTGGGAAAAAAAAATTGTCTTTTTCTGTTTTGTGTAAGCAAAACATGAAGGCTTGAGGAAACATTTTTCAGGGGTGCCTAAGGTAGCCAAAACCCTTTCGGTGAAGATGGTATGAACCGAACGTGATCATCCTCCATCATCGGGGAAATCTAAACATGGCCACAGATTTCCATGGTTGGGTGGGTAATGGCCACACTGCACTAACATCAGCAGTGCCCTTGGTGTGATGAGGGGCCGTCCGCGGTCTTTGAGACTAGTCCGTTTATTTTTTTTTCTAGTTTTGATTCTCGGCCTGATTCATGTTTTTTTGTTAGCAGGTGAGGTTAAGTTTCGGGGGCAAGATCAGCCCCGTCCGACGAGTTGACGCCGTGCACCGCAAGCAGGCCACGTCCCTCGGAACTTAACATTCAACCCCTTCTAGTCCAAACACTTCCTACTATGTTTTCCTATCCTTTCCTTTTTCCTACCCTACCATTTTCCAGCTCTCCCCTCCTCTTGCCTCGCAACAAAATGCCGCCCAACGTATGTCGTAGTTTCAGTTCAGTGATAGTTTAAACCAAACTTGCTATGGATTTCTAAGGATCGTATGTCTGCAACAAGAAAGTCACGGACATACTTAGTTGTATTGCGACGATCACTTGGAAATTCATAGCGACAGCGGGTAGTGTGTGTATAGTCGTTTTTCTGGAGTTGCTGTAGTATTTTCAGAACGCGTATGTCTGCACCCGGAAGGTCCTTGACGCACCTGGGTGTATCGCGACGGGTTTTGGCGACCTGCAGTAGCGATAGAAAACGTCTTTCGTCTTATTTTTCCTTATTCCTTTCCTTATTATTTTTTTTTGCTTTTCAATTTAAATTTTCAATTTCTTATCCTTTCGTATTGTCTTGGTAGTTTATTTGGACGCAGTGACCGTGTTTGACGAGTCGTCGAACATTGATGCACCGTCCCAACTTAATTGTTTTTTTTGTGAGTTTCCCTTCCCGTTTCATGTCTTCTAGCAAAGTCCTAGGGACAGACTAGAATTGCGGGAACGGAGAGGAAAACTAAGTCATGTAATCGTCAGTGTTTCTAATTTTTCCCCTAAAGATCTCACCACGCCAGGGGATTTCGTTCGTCCGTCTGAAGTCCTTTCAAGTAGTGATATCATTAGTAGGTTCATATCATGTCGAACAAAAAAAACCACCGAAGACGCTACCTGAAGCACCCCGTAAGCTTATACAACGAATTTCAATCAACTTAGTTGATAATTTCTTTCAAGGAAAGAAAAAAAAAATCGTTCGTTTTTTGTTTATAAAACCTTATTTAAGTTCAAGAAAAGTTTCTGTTTATAATTGCTCTTTTTGGTTTAGGAACAATATTTGAGTTATCCAAAAAAACAATATATATATATATATATATATATATATATATATATATATATATATATATATATATATATATATATATATATATATATATATATATACACTTAAGTTGGTAGTCCTTAAACTAGTACTAAAACTACTTAAAATATACGTTGCATATATCTACATCCATAGTTATTTATTCTTCGTTTGAATTATTCATTTAACGAAAATTTACTGTTCGTTACCAAAAGTTTATCGGTTATTCATATTTTTTTTGTTAGTTACTTATTTATTTTGCTAATTTATTATACTACCTTCCAAGATTTCTTATTTGATTGAGTATTTTCTTTCGTCGAAAGAAAATTATACTTTAATTTGATAGGAAACAAAGATAGAGATAAACCTACAAAGTTTTCTAAAACATAGTTTTTTAGAAAAGATTTTTGTTATAAGTTTGTCTTCGTTTTGGTTAGTATAAGTGTTTTAAGGAATAGCTTTTGTTTTCTTATTTCGGTTATTCCTTTTCTTCGTTATTTATTTATTTATTTATTACCTTTTTTCGTTATTTATTTAATTAATTTCTCGTTAGATTTGGTTACCGCTTTCTGCGTTATATATAGTTTTGTTTGATATATTTCTTTAGTTCTTTCGTTACATATTTAGTTATTACCTTTTCATTAATTATATATTTCATGATTTTTTTGTTATACAACTCGTTATTTATTTATTGTTTTTTTTTCAATACGATTCTTCACTTTTTGTTATTTATTTATTCATTGAGTTTTTTTGTTAACAGTTCGTTACTTTTCGTTATTTACTTATTTTTTTTTACTTTTTTCGTTATTTATTTATTTATCTTTCTTGCAACTTCAAAAAAAAAAAAATTGTTAAACTTTCATTCTACGAGAAAATTCATTTAATGGTTAGTTTTGTTCTACGATTTGTTAGGAAATATAAAAATACCGTTTTTGCAAACTCACCGTATTTTATAATTTATAGTTTTGTTGATTTTTGTTGAGCCCCGTTAAATTTTGTAAAGATGGCTTACAGCAACCAAGAAGAAGAAGAGCGCATCCGTAGGCTGATAAGAGACACTGAAATAAATGAACAAGTGAGAATAACTAGGTCGGTTTCAGAACATTTAGATCCTACCGCTAGGCAACAGGCGATGTATTCACCTCTTATTTCTGAAAGACATCTCAGAACCACTTCGAATCGAGTAGTTTCGTCTGACATCCCGATCTCTGACAGTCGAACCAATGCCTCTTCTGGCACAATTTCTGCTCCAGATTTTAGCAACCTTAGTGGAATGGAAGCTGGAATAGCAACTCCACGAGATAGTATTGAGTCCATGAATAATACAGTTAGGCAAACTTTTGATGCAAGACCAGCCGCAACCAATGTAGGTAGTTCCAGAAGTATCCTAGAAAGATTGATGCAAATACCCCCACCTCCTGTAAGTAAAGTTAAAGAAAGAACATTAAATCCTGAAGATTTAAAAGCATATATTAATTTGGCTTTAGTAGAAGGTTTTTCTACTACTAAGCAAGCTATTCAAAGGGATATTACAAATACCTTAAAAGAGGAGAACCAGAATCAATTGGGAGCATTTCTTAGAAATTTAAACCTAGGAAATAGCAACCCATCAGCTACTGTCCAAACGCAGAGA
This sequence comes from Epistrophe grossulariae, assembly GCA_929447395.1. Classification (NCBI taxonomy): domain Eukaryota; kingdom Metazoa; phylum Arthropoda; class Insecta; order Diptera; family Syrphidae; genus Epistrophe; species Epistrophe grossulariae. The sequence goes on along the minus strand of OV839568.1, from coordinate 73,630,358 downwards.
GGACCCGAAAGTTTGAGTGACCCTGCGCCAGCAAGACAACCACCTGTGCAGCAAAATCCTCCAGCTGATTCAGGGAGAAATTCTTTTGTTCATTCCGGTCAACCGCGTACTTTCCAGGAAGCAAACATTCCCAACAATAACTCAAATCCAACATACAATTCAAATCAGTTCGAATACCAGCCAGAGTATTACAATCCGGTACTGTCGTCGAGATTCAAACCTCCGATTAGGGTCGACAAATGGGGTTTGAAATTCGATGGTCAGCCAACGACGATAACGGCTAAGATTTCGTGTTTCGACTTGAAACACTGCAGAGCCGATATGCATGTCCATGGGCGGAAATTTTGCGAGATTTCCATCTACTTCTTTCAGGATCTGCTCTCGAATGGTTCTGGCAATTCAACATGAATAATTATCGGCCTGACTGGCCAACCTTGAAAGACGGTTTGATGCGCCAGTTCAAGAACATTCGATCAGACTTTGAAATTATCCGCGATATTATGGATCGTAGGCAGAATTCCTGGGAGAGTAGTGAAGATTTCTTCGTAGCCGTAAATAAGTTGAAATTTCAGTTGAGAACTCCAATTGCAGAGATAGAGATGGTGAAAATCCTGAAAAGAAATTTGAATGACCGCATAGGAAAATTAGTATTTCCACAACCAATTTTCTCCTTGGATCAGCTGAGGACCGCCTGCAAGGAAGCAGAGCTAGCATTTCCGAGGAGAGAACAGGATGTACAAAGGAAGGTCACAAAACCCCAAGGATGAGGGCCGACCATCTGAAGAACAACTGGCAGCTTACCATTTTAGTGGGACTCGTCCGAAAAATCCTCCTCGGAAGTATGCAGATGCTACAACACTAGTGTGCTGGAACTGCAAGGTGCAGGGTCATACATACTTCGATTGTGAGTCTGAGGTGCGAAATTTATTTTGCTATAAATGTGGTCAGGAAGGTGTGATAACTCCACGTTGCGAACGATGTACTCCGGGAAACCGATCGCGGGACGCGAAGACTCCGGGGGAATCGCGTACCGATCCGAGTCAAAACCCCCAATAAATTTAAAATGTCCAGAAAATCCTGAAAGGGAAATATTCAAAAGCCCTCTTACCGAAGAGGGCGAACGAAAAACAAAAATTTTAAAACGAGAAACAAAAATCAAAACCAATAATACTAATGAAAAAGTAAAATTAAATCAATTCCAAATTAAGCCATTGCATGTCCGTATAGAAGAATATAACCAAGCGCGTAATAGAATTTTTAACAGTAAAACTTCGGTACTGTCGAAAAATGTACTGAAAGCTAGAGCCCGTTTTAAGGTGAGGAAAGAAACACAAAAGAGAATTTCCTCGACCGTTTTAAATTTAAATACTGATTCCAGACCCTACGCTAAAATTAAACTAGGTGAGAAAGAAGTTTTTGGCTTGCTTGATAGCGGCGCTAGTGTTAGCATATTTGGTAAGAATTGTATGCAGCTAGTCAGAGAACTCCATTGCAAAATCACTCCATACCAATCAGGAGTTAAAACCGCGGACGGCAAGAGCCAATCCATAGTAGGTAAAGTGGAAACAAAAGTACGATATAAAGATAAAGAAGAGGAAATAACCTTCTATCTCGTTCCAAATTTGGACCAGGAGATCTACCTTGGGGTAGACTTCTGGAGAGTATTCCAGCTAGCACCAAGTATAGTAAGTAGTATCTTGGTTGACGAAGAATTAGTTTCATCGAATGCTCATCAGTTAAACTCTGATCAGCAGGCCAGACTAGATGCAGTCAGGCAGAGATTTTTGTGTTTCGACCGGGATGGTCTTGGAAAGACGGCGCTCATGGAGCATGTTATCGATACCGGAGATGCGCTCCCTGTGAAACAGCGTGACTACCCTGTCTCTCCAGCGGTACAAGCCATTTTGTATGAAGAGTTAGATCGGATGTTGAGTCTCGGCGTTATCGAGGAGAGTGAAAGTCCTTGGAGCTCACCAGTAGTGCTTTTGCGGAAACCAGGCAAAAATCGACTTTGCCTGGATTCTCGCAAGGTGAATGCACTGACTAAGAAAAATGCAAATCCTCTCCCCCATATCGAGGGACTCATCAGCCGACTACCCGATACCTACTACATTAGTAGTATCGATTTGAAGGAAGCATTCTGGCAAATACCGTTGGAGAAACAGAGTAGGGAAAAGACTGCCTTTGCGGTACCGGGAAGACCCTTGTACCAATTTACAGTCATGCCTTTTGGGTTGTGCAATGCAGCCCAAAGGTTATGCCAGTTGATGGACAAGGTGATTCCTGCACGACTTAGGGATCGTGTGTTTGTGTATCTTGACGATCTGCTTATCATGGCGCCAGATTTCGAGACGCATATCACCTTGCTAAGCGAAGTAGCCGACTGCTTACGCAGGGCTAACCTAACTATTGCGGACTTCCCGCTCCCCAAAACCCCAAGGCAGGTTCGGCGGTTGCTTGGCTTGGCAGGGTGGTATCGGAAATTCATAAAGAATTTCTCTAGTCTGACGGCACCTCTAACTGACCTGCTTAAAAAGAGAAACGAGAAGTTTAAAATGACGGATGAGGCACTGAAGGTGTTCGATGAACTAAAGACAGCGTTAACCACGGCACCGGTCCTCTCGCATCCGGACTTTACAAAAAGATTTTATATCCAATGTGATGCATCGGATGCGGGAATCGGTGCCCTACTATTCCAAAAGAACGATGAAAACGAAGAAGTTCCGATTGCGTACTTTTCGCAAAAATTTAGTAAGAGCCAGAGAAATTTCAGTGTGACCGAGAAAGAGTGCATGGCAGCGGTGATGGCTGTGAAAAAATTCAGGCCGTATGTCGAGGGCATGGATTTTATTACAGTAATTACCGACCACTCCAGTCTCCAATGGCTCATGAGCATGAAGGATCTTAGTGGAAAGCTCGCCAGGTGGAGTCTGCTGCTACAATCGTATGCCTTCGACATACAGCACAGAAAAGGATCGCTAAACGTAGTTCCAGACACTCTTTCTCGGGTACATGTAGATTCGCTGACTATCGAAGAAGTTGCGCCGTGGATTGATTTGGAATCCGAAGAATTCCTATCCGAGGAATACACGAGTTTAGTTGAAACCATTAAAGAAAACGCAAAACAGCTACCCGATCTAAAGGTTGAAGACGGATTTGTTTACAAACGCGCGTTTGTTAGTGGAGGTGACGAGATCATGACCGAACACAATTGGCTTTTGTGGATACCATCAGGTCTCACAGAAGAAGTTATATGTAAGGCACATGATCCACCACTGGCCGCTCACGGTGGTATTGGCAAAACATTATATAAAGTTCGGCAACACTTTTATTGGCCCAATATGACCGCCCAAATACGACAATACGTTTCTAATTGTGATATATGTAAACAAAGTAAAGCGTCAAACCAAGTTTCTCGTCCACCTATCGTTAGGTCTTACTGTTCTAATCGTCCTTTTGAGAAATTGTATATTGACTTCTTAGGTCCCTATCCTAGGTCAAAGTCAGGAAATTCTTATGTGTTTGTGGTTTTAGATCATTTATCTAAATTTGTATTTTTAAAAGCATTGAGACAAGCGAACACGTCAAGTGTGATTCAATTTTTGCGTCAAGACGTTTTTAATATGTTCGGTGTTCCGAGTGTTATCCATTCGGACAATGGGAAACAATTCTTGTCAAAAGAATTTCAAAATTTACTATCCAAATACGGCATAAGGCATTTTAAAACTGCTAGTTATGCACCACAATCGAACGCGTCAGAGAGGGTCAACCGCACGCTGTTGGCCGCTATCCGGTCGTACCTAAAATCCGACCAACGAGATTGGGATTTGCATCTCAGCGATATTGCTTGTGCACTGAGAAGCTCAGTTCATAGCTCTATCGGTGTGTCCCCGTATTATGCTTTATTTGGGACAAACATGATAACGCACGGTAGTAGCTATGAACTGGCGCGAAAACTAAACATGGTGGACGATAGCGAGTTGTTGATAATCCCCCGACAAAGTCGATTGCAGTGCATACGAAATCAAATCCGCGAAAATATTTTGAAAGCAAATGATAAATCCGCGAAAACATATAACACGCGGACCAAAAAAGTAAAATTTATGCCCGGACAGGAAGTTTATCGGAAGAATTTTACTTTAAGTGATTCTTCAAAATATTTATCTGCGAAATTATCACCAAAGTATATCAAATGTAGAATCGCAAAACAAGTAGGAAATAATATGTTTGAATTGGAAAATTTATCTGGGAAAAAGATCGGCATATATCATGCTAAAGATCTTAAACAATAATTAATTCACTTCACGAAGATTCAATAAAAAAAAAAAAAAAAATATACAAATTTAAATGCTCAGATAAATAGGTATGCACACCCAAACTTTAATGAAAAAAAAAAAAGATTTTAACGCACGTATTTCCATCCTTATGTATAGTAAATGTTTTGTTTAATTTATCTTCACAAAGTATCTGAAGATTTATTCCAGTATGAATTATTTCGAAACACCGTATTTGTTTTTTTTTAAAAACCTTACACCCACTACCTGAATGTTAATAAATTCGGTTTGTCCAAAACTCCTTATTTGTTTTTTTTTTCACAATTCACATAGTACCTGATTTGTGTCTTCTAAATTACACTTTTTATTCACTGTAGCTGAGAAAAACTAACTACCTAGTCAAAACAAATTTATTTATTTATTTTAGTAGTTATTTATTTATTACATGCTTATAACTAGTCAACTATTTATTTATTTTAATTATATACTTATTTATTAACTTTTATTTATTCTAGTTTATTAATTAACATAACTGTGATACAAAATCCGCAATGATTAAAATCTAATCTGTGATAGCTAATCCGCAATGATTTAAAACTACTGTGATATTTACAAAGTAGTTAGTAAGTAAAATCTGTGATATTTTATTATTATTTCTTTTGCATGTTAGTTTGAAATATTATATTTTCTTTATGTATATCTATTTATTTATTAACTAATCTATTTTATTTATATTTATACTAAACGCTCACCGTAGATGTAGATGTAGTGGGTGGCGGCGTAGGGAATATCCCATATACTCGGGTTAATAATTGGTTGAATGGAGCACCTGTTGTTCAAAATGATGCTTTGTGCTGAAATCCTTAAAATTGATCATCGCCTCGCATATCTGGAAATAATAATAGAAAAAGAACAATTGTTACTCGCAAATAGATCTTCCTTAGGGGGTTGACTTACCTCGGTTAAAAACGTAGATTATTGTTGTAGGTTGCGGCTGGGCTAGTATAACATCGAATGAATCTGTAAAAAAATAAAAAAAATTGCAGTTAAGTAAATGATTTTTTTTTGTACTCAGATGTACTTAATTATGTACTGTATTATGGGCGTCCTCCACCAGTAACGGTACTGTTTTTTTTTTTGTTGTTTGCCCGGCTGAGTTGAGCTTGGGTAGCTCCCCACTTCATGAAAAATATCCCTTGATGAGAAACAATAATCTTTTGTTGAAATCGGCCAGAAAGCTAGGAAATTTAAAAAGAAAAGAAATTATTACTATCTAATGTTACTCACTATAATAATAATATAAACCCAAGTAGGCACTGTAACTAGCTAGATAAATGATTTTGTTACCTAAAATGTCCGCCGCGATGCCGATGAGATTGATGAATGTTGTTTTGTTGGTTATCGTGATAATCCGTGTTTTTGTTTGTTTAATATTTGCAGTTATCTAGAAAATAAACGAGCTATATTAAATTTTAAGACCAAAATTACTTACTAAATAATTTCCTGCTTCCCCTTCTTGCTGCCGATAATGTGTTACTCGTTCACATTCGTTGTTTTTTTTGTAGTTTTTTTTGGTATTCTGTCAGATACCACAGAAAATAAATACAGAGAGAGTCTACTCTAGTTGGCCTTTTCAAACACTCAAACCCAATATAAATCCGGATGAAGTCGACGTTAGGTTGAATACGGGTTGAAATTGAATTTTGGTTCGAATTTGAGTAATTCGTTCAACTGTCAGTTGAAATTAGGTTTAAAATGGAATGATTTTTGAACAATTAGAGTAATTCACCACATTTGAGCTAAATAAATTCACCTTTTATTAGATTAAAAGCAATTTCGCCCAAAAGATGGTGGAATAAATCTACGGGCGACCTTTTCTTTCATTCTTTCATTGGAATTTATCCAATGAAAGCACGAATTTTGTTGTGGACGCCCAGACGATCGGTAAAAAAATGAAAAATATATTGAATCTGCCAACTTCAAAAGTGACAGCTTGTACTGCATGAGCCTGACAGATGAGTTTTTGGCACTCTTTTAACTCAAACAGATTTCTACAGTGTCTCAATTTGTTCGTGTCGTTTTTTTATGTTTAGTACATGTTCGCTAGTGTTGCCGGTGACGTTTACACGATGAAGTATTCCTTCCATGAAGTTTGCGAAGTTATTGGGGAAAAATGTCCAATATAAAAGAAGTGTTTATCGATTAAGTAAGGAGAGTAAGGATGTTTGTTAACTGCGAGGTTAGATAAGTAGGTAAAATAGACCGAAAATGTGTGAACCCACTTGCAAACTGGGAGTAGGAAGATAAGCGCCCTCTATCAGTGGAGAAAGGTACTAGATGAAAGAGCAGAAAGGTAATAGATGAGAAAGTTAGGTGAAACGTCAGGGATGATGACAGGCGGATATGATTTTAGCGAAACGTCAACGTCAATCAAAGTCATATGTCAGAATTTGTGCAACGAGGTGAAAAAGACGTCAATTGTTCCTTCCGAATCGAAATTTTAATTATAAAAAAAAGAATCCTTAAATTTCTTAAAAATCATTTAAAGTAATTTAAGTATTCTTTTGGCCTTTGCAATTTCTGGTGCGTTATTTCAACGATCTATTAAAATTTTTGTGTAATTGTTAATTTTTGTAACTTTATTTTAAGATTGGTTTGAAGAGAGGTTATACTTGCCATTTTTTTTTTTAAAGCCGAATCCGACCTATAACCTTCCCTAAAAAAAATTAAATTAAATATCCGAAATAATTTGAATAGGGTGAGTTGCAACAAAAAAATTTTTTATTGTTCATTTGTGCTAAAAAGAAAACAAAAACTCATTTCAAACAGGTTTATACATCCTACAATTTTGTTCTTTTGGCAGTCCCAGTTTGACAGCGGAGCGCTGGGCCGCCACCGCCATTATTTATTTTACTTTGGGTTACTGGATTGTCTATTCATCGTTCGTCCCAACGTTTAGTCCACTGTTACATTATTCGTTCACGTTAGTGCTGCTTGTACGCACAAAGATCTTCATCCCTGGATGCCCCGCAGTTTTGGTGAATATCCAACATCACCAGAGTCCAGGAGATCTCCTATTCCTCGTTACGAAGATTTTCACTGCTCTCTACTGAAGTACAAAGAAAACAAAGAGAAACAAAAGTATAAAACAAAACAAAACCCTTAATAAAAAGAAAAAGAAACACAAACAGGTACGAGATTAGACTATAATAACATACATATTAAGTATATACGAAGAACAAAATAAAAAAAAAAGAAATTACTTAAAATAAAAGAGCCACATTAAGTCCGGTTCGGCGAAGCTAAATTCAATTATACTTGCGATAAATCCATAAAACCCTCCAATTGTTCCTGTGTTCCAGTCGTTCCAGTTGTTATAATAGTTATCATATTTTTTTCTGTACTTAATTATCAGGCGTTGAAGTTATTTTTCTTTGATTCTTGTTTATTATTATTACTTTATATATAATTTTCTATACAGCCATTTCTTTTTTTTATTTTTCAATTATTTGTTATTTCTTACTTTAAATTATTATTTACTTTAAGTCAATTACAAGTGTAAGTGGAATCTATTAGGTTTTCCAATATTGTTCGCGTTCCGTCCCAAACTTTATTATTTCGTCCACCTCCAAAGAGCTCTCTGTAGGTAGGGAATTACGATACGTCATTCTAGTTTTTTTTTTAGCGCACCAGAAAGGTTGTTCATTCCAGAATTTTGTTGGGAAACTAATTAGTTTCACGTTGATTGTTAATTTTTTTTATTTTCCTTGTTTTTAGCGTTCCGTATTTTGGCTGTTCATTTTCCTAGATTTCTAATGATTTACTGTTACCTAGAATTAAAAATAACATCAATTAATATTTGTTACTAGAAAAATAAAACTTCACGCTATGTTTTGGGAAAAAAAAAATTGTCTTTTTCTGTTTTGTGTAAGCAAAACATGAAGGCTTGAGGAAACATTTTTCAGGGGTGCCTAAGGTAGCCAAAACCCTTTCGGTGAAGATGGTATGAACCGAACGTGATCATCCTCCATCATCGGGGAAATCTAAACATGGCCACAGATTTCCATGGTTGGGTGGATAATGGCCACACTGCACTAACATCAGCAGTGCCCTTGGTGTGATGAGGGTCCGTCCGCGGTCTTTGAGACTAGTCCGTTTATTTTTTTTTCTAGTTTTGATTCTCGGCCTGATTCATGTTTTTTTGTTAGCAGGTGAGGTTAAGTTTCGGGGGCAAGATCCCCCCCGTCCGACGAGTGGACGCCGTGCACCGCAAGCAGGCCACGTCCCTCGGAACTTAACATTCAACCCCTTCTAGTCCAAACACTTCCAACTATGTTTTCCTATCCTTTCCTTTTTCCTACCCTACCATTTTCCAGCTCTCCCCTCCTCTTGCCTCGCAACAGCGTATCTACCTATCGTTTTCTCTTTTTTCCTCAGTAGGTACATACCTACGTTTTTTTTGTAAAAAAACAAAGTTCTAGTCTGCTTAAGAAAAATAAGTAGATCCTACTTAGTCCTAAGATTGTGTGCCTTATTTAAGAAGAGTAATATTGTTTACTTTGACTTCGTACTTACGGTAAATAGTTAAACGTTTTGTTTTCGAAATTTTCTAGAAGACTGGTCAGTGAAAGTCAATTGTATTTGAAGTAAAAAAAAAAAATTAAAATGCGAACATTTTTAATTAAACCGTCTGAAAAGTAAATAAAAAATATTTGATTTTTCAAGCGATCTCTTAAACTTCTCCAATTATTATGGAGATCGCTCTCAATTTTTCATAAAAATAAAATAATAAGACCTAAGTAAAGAAATGAATATACAGGGTGTCCCGTAACTCAAAGTCAAGCGGGTAACGGGTGATAGGGTAGGTTGTATCTGTTCTGGAAAAAATAAGAAAAAAAATCCATCTCGCTTGGTTAAGTAATAATAGCAATATTTAGAAAAATAGTGAAAATCTATACCCTAGACCACATTTTTAGGTACTGTGGTCACAAATTTCCGAATTTGGACGTGTTTATTTTTTTTACGTAATCCTAAATGACCATACTATAGATTTCAATCACAAATTTAAAAATAAATTTTGTAAGTTTCGTAAGAAAAATAAAGTTTGACTGAGTCATGTTTCAAACAAATTTTTTGAGCTAACTTTGACACTTCATATTTAAAAAGAAATGTACTACACTACCTTGGCAATTTTTTAAAAAATTTGCGCGTTTCATCAAGATTTCAAAAGGGTACAACACTTGCTACTTATTCATTCGTAAAAAATATTTTCCATTTTTTATTTGCAAAAAGGACCTCAGTTCACTTCAATCACTTTTACCAGAATAATGCTTTTTTGTACTCAAAAATCCATTTTAGCAAGGTGTACGTAACATAAATAGAGGCACTAGAATCAGACACTGTTTGCCGTCAATAAGAGTAAGAAAGATCTACATTACATAATATGGTACGCTACGATCTACGTTCGGTACAAGAAAACATGACTCAGTCAAACTTTATTTTTCTTACGAAACTTACAATATTTATTTTTAAATTTGTGATTGAAATCTATAGCATGCTTATTTAGGATTACGTAAAAAAAATTAACACGTCAAAATTCGGAAATTTGTGACCACAGTACCTAAAAATGTGGTCTAGGGTATCGATTTTCGCTATTTTTCTTAATATTGCTATTATTACTTAACCAAGCGTGATGGATTTTTTTTCTTATTTTTTCCAAAACAGGTACAACCTACCCTATCACCCGTTACCCGCTTGACTTTGAGTTACGGGACACCCTGTATATGAAGAATATATGTTCACAAATATAAGCCAGTACATGTGCAATTAAGCTTTCTCACCGCACAGTAGTGCTGCACCGGAAAGAGTATTTTTAATTGATATTAAAACCAAAAAAAGAAATCAACTCGATGTATTATTTTTGCAAAAGAAATGACAAATAAAGATGAAATATTTATTCCATCTCCAGAAATGATTCGCTTTTATTTACAATTTAAATTTGTTGATGGTAAATTTGAAAAACTATGAAATTTATTTTAAAACTGTATCTACCAAAAATTGGCACATATGAATGTACATATTTTATATTTACGGCTGTGCATAAACTGATTCAAAATAATTGTGATTTAATTTTTCTTCAAAAGAAAATGATAAGAGTTAAAGTTAACTTAATTTCCTTAAGGTACCTACATTATTTCTTTTGTATCTATATTTAATAAAAATAAAAACTAAAAACTAAATTTGTTTCTCTCTTTATTTAAATTAATTCTACCACGGAAAATCTGAATCTACCACTTTTTTGTAGCTTTATCTACCACTTTTTTTAAATAGGAAGTGACAACACTGCTCGAGACTCGAGAGCCGACTCACGCCTGACAGCAAAAAAAAAAAAATATTAGGAGAGAAACACAAAAAATTGAGAACTCGGGAGGGACACTTGCTTATTTTTTATGTTGGTCGATTCGAGAAGACAACTCAGGGATGGAAAATGACATTTTTTTAATGTACTGAAAACTTCTTTAAAATTGTACTGAAATGAAGTCAATTGTACTGAAATTTCTTTTTTAATCTCTAAAACATAAACAAAAACAACTCATAAATATACACATTTTGTACAATGTACATACATAAATAAACACAAAATATCAAATATAAAGAAAAAACTACTTTTTATAATAAAAAAAAAGTTGAAAACGTACAAAATGCAAGCACTTTGACAGAAGTGAAAATTATTTATGTAATTATTTTTCAGTCTAAAAGTTCTTCTGTCAAAATTCTTGCATTTTGCACGTTATTTTTCAAAATATTTCCATTTACATATTATATCAAAATCATAGCACGATGAATTCTCCAACAAGTTTTTTGTTATTATCAAGGCAGAACACGTTTGAACTTGCATTTTGTTTCGACATTTCGACTTTATAATATTGTGGTATAAAACAATATACGTTCGACATTTGCGGACGATTGGGGAACGGAAAGAACGGCTTGCGCAAGGAATTTTCGGTGAATTGTATATTAAATATTTGTGTGTGTTTTTCAATTAATAATAACAAATAAATCACAGACAATAATAAGTCTAGTTTCATTTAACAAATAAGTTAAATAATTACTTTCTTCAGTGTATTTTTAAGCTCTTCTCGGTGAAGTAAAATTCAAAAATGCAATAAAAGACAGTGGAAATAATTTTCTCGAAATTCAATCAACGTGAGTGATTCTTCTGTTCATATCGGCAAAGAATATTGTTTTGGAAGAGAACTCCATTTCATAGAAAGTCTCGCATCGCGATGTAGACAAATAGGCCAACTGACTTTGTAAAAAATATTAAAATGTTAATATCCCCATTTGTCCTCCACAAAGTCTTGCAATTCATCGTCTATTGCGGGAAATTCTTGTCGCAAAATACCTACCAGTCAAAGCACTCACCTTGATATTTTGTTGATGGAAATATTAAGTTCGATTTTGTTGCATTTAGTTATTTTGGTTTATTAAATGATTAGCGTAATTTCAACACTGGTAAGTTGATTTGTAAACTTCCTCATAATTTCCAAATTGAATATTTTTTGACGATTTACTTCAAAATTGCTGCAGTCAAGTCGGTCAAGTTTGTCTTTTCCTTTCAACGACAGAAAAAATTCGATTCTTTTGTTGAAAGGAATTCGACATAATTAAAGACTTAGAAAACTTGAAAATTTAAAGAATACATGGTTTCATAAAATTGTACTGAAATAAGGCAAATTGTACTTTTGTACTTGACCAAACTCAATTGTATCGAATTCGATACAATTGTACCGAATTTTCCATCCCTGAGACAACTGCTCTCGAGCTCTCACTACTTCTCGAATGGTTGAATACAGATTACAGATACACAACTTGCTTACTGTTTATGTTGTTCGAGTACACACTACATACACAACTGCTCTCGAGCTTTCACTGCTATACTCGAATGGTAGAATACACTAATACAGATTATAGATACACAACTCACAAGCAATCAACGTCTCGAGTTCTCGATCGTCTCATGATTTCATATAAATGCGAAAAAGGGTAAAACAGTGAATTAATTAATTAATTCATATGAATCGGCTTGGGTATGGTATATTTGAGTTTTTTTTTGTGCATTTGTTAAAACATTTTTTTTTTTCGTTGCATTATGTTACCGTTTTGTAGTTTACTAAACTTCCTATAAAATTTCCATTTGGCATAGTAGAAGAGAAGTAACATTGTTTTGTGTGTTCGGATTTAGTGGTTTTGACTAGTTTATTTTATAGCTTTTATTTATATGGTAATTAATTAATTATGTTGGTCCTGTTATTTTAATTAATGTATGGTTTTTAAATAGAAATTTATTTAAACTTCAAGTAAAAATTCAAAATGAGACAGGAGGTAAAGTATCAAATGTGTGGAAATTTTTTCAAAAAGATGCAGTTGTAAAGGATATTTTCACTTATTCAATATGCAAAAACAAGTTAAAGTTTTTTGGGAACGCCACAAATTTAAGGAACCATCTTGTTCGCATACATCCCATCCAATGGAGGGATGAAACAGGCGCTGAAGTAGTTGAATCTACTATTACTAATTTGGATGCTGGTGGGTCTAGTTCTAGTACCTCAAATGCACAATCACAGCAGGATGTCCCTACCATAAGTGGAGTTGTTTCTGAAACAAGTTCCAGAAAAAGAACAGCTGAATATGAGGAACAAAGATTACAAGCACCAGTGAAGGTAAGGCAAAAAATATTAAACAAATGCGACTCTATGTGGTAAAGGAAAAAGAATTTTCACAAAGTGGAAAAGAGAAAATTAATAAATGTTTTGTGGAAATGATAGTCACAGACTACCAACCTCTTTCAATAGTCGAAAATGTGGCTGTTAAAATAAGGAAAATGTTATCAGATAGATAAAAATAGATAGATACAAAATTTTTATTATTCAGATAGTTTTGACAAAAGCTTGATTTTCATTATATTAAAAAATTAAATTAAATGACAATAACTTTTTAAGTTGCCTGTCAGGCTAAAGTGTTAACTGTAATACATTCATTAAAAACTTAGCGATGGATTTACATATAATTTTAAGAATATTCATTTATTATTAGGTTTCGATATTTTAGAGCGTTTTTTAGGAAATTGTAAAGTTGGATATAGTTTCGTCCGTTGAGAAACTCGAAGAACTGGTTACGGTTAAGGCTTTCACTTCCAAGAAACTGTCTTCTATATGTACGAAAACAAGGACACACTCCCACAAAGTGATATGTATTTTCACTAGCATCAAGGTTGCAGATCGTACAAATGCCTACCGAATCTCTTCTAAATGCTCTTGCATTTAAATTAAGCAATCCGCACCTGGACTTCAATATCATACTGATCATCTCGCGTGAATTACTATCTTCGAAGTAGTTTGGCACCTCGGCATAGCTCAGGTTACAATACTCATCGTGAAAGCGTGATTGGAGAGCTCTGGTTGTGTTTTCTGTCCAATGTTTTTCGATGAGTTTCGTGCAAATTTCTGTATGTAATGCTTGCCACTCAGATTTTGTTGACCAGTTAAACTCAATGTTGACCTCATTAAAGAGTTCAGACCACTCATTTGCCGAGTAAATCTTCTTTCTCACGATGGCATCTGAAAGTTTTCTTGGCAATCTGTGATCGGAAAGGGTGCTTACTCTTTGGATGTACTTGAAATGAAGTTCGAGTGTTGAAAGGAATGCTTTTGGAAGCCCTGTTTCTAGACTGAGCGCGTAATTTGGTGTGTTACTGGGTAAGGAAAAACACCTCTTAATGAAAAATCTTTGCAATTTTTCGACTTCATTGTGTTCGGAATAACCCCAAACTTGAGCACAGTAGTTCATTACTGATTTTGATGCGGCTTCGTATATTTTGTACTTAGCTGAGTGCTGTATGTTTTTGTTTTTGATGAAGTTTGACCATGTAGCATTAATTGAATTTTTAGACAGTGCAAGTCTCTGCATAAGATGCTCTGTCCATGACATGTTGTAAGTCAGAGTTACTCCTAGGTACTTGTATTTGTTTGATATTTTGATTTCATCATTGTTGAAAGTCCATTTTTCGTCAGCTGCCCGGCGTCCACCATTTCGAAAAATAACTATTTCAGATTTTCCCAAGTTAACAAGCAGATTCCATTTTGTGCAGTAGCTTATGAAGCAATTCATCATTGTTTGCAAGGAAGCGGGATTGTCTGAGAGTAAAACAATATCGTCTGCATAAAGTAGTACTTTTACTGATATGCCCTCAATTGTTACTCCACCAGGTAGATCGAAGTCGAGGTCATTCAAGAACAGGATGAATAGCAGAGCACTGAGGACGCATCCCTGTTTTACACCTTGATTGATAGGGAAGAAGTCGCTGATGTTTGTCCCGTTCCATACTGCTGCAATGTTGTTGTGATAGACAGCTTTTAGTATTGAGAGCATTTTTGTGGAAATTCCCAAAAGTTTCAATTTGTAGAACAACGCGTCTCTGTTTATATTGTCGAAAGCAGCTTTTAAATCAATGAAAAACGCATAGAGTTTCTTTTTTTGATCGAGTTGTAGTTTGATAAGGCAAGAGAGATTGAAAATTTGGTCTACAGTCGAGTAGTTTTGTCTGTATGCAGCTTGGAATTCATTCAGAATCTGATTTTCTTCGACCCATCGATTAAGTCGATTCAAAAGAACAGATGTGAAAAGCTTGTATATAGTGTCCATAAAGGACAGACCGCGGTAGTTGGCTACATCGTTTGGGTTCCCTTTCTTCAAAAGAGGAAACATTATTGACATTTTGAAAGACTCAGGAATGGTCCCTGTACTAAAGATGCCACAAAATAGTCGGTGGATTTCATTGATTAAGTTAGCTGAGGCGTTTTTATAAAATTCGAAAGGAATACCATCGATGCCAGGGGCTTTGTTATTTTTTGCTGATGCGATAGCTGCTTGAACTTCATCCATTTTAATGTCTTCATCTAGCAAAGGTATGTGGATATGTGTATTTAAAATATAGTCGTTTGGTATTTCTGCGAGTGATGTTGGATTAAGTAGGTTTCTGAAGTGGGTTCTAAACTCAAATGATGTTATGTCTGATTTCCGATTGTTAGTGCTACCGCGCATTATCTTAGCTAGCTTCCACCAATCGCTTGTTTCCTTAACTAACGCTAGTTGACTTGCGATATTTAAATAGTAATTGCGTTGTTTCAGGACGCATAAGGCTTTGTATTTTTTGTTTGAATCGCGGTATTTTCTTCTGTAAACGTCGATATTGTGTTTTCTGTACATTTTAAGGTTTTTCAAAACATTTCTCCTAGCGTAAAAACAGGCTGTATCGAACCAGGGTTTCTTTGGTACAAAGTTTAGATTAGGCTGATTAGTTGTTCCATTGGCAACGTATACACATTCTTTAATAGCAAGACAAAGATCTTCACCTGCGATATTGCTAGCAATTTTTTGTGGTATGTATTGTTCTAGACTGCGTGCGTATGTGGTTTTTCTGTCATCCAGCCACTTAAGTCTTGGTAAAAGCTTTATTGAATCATTTGTCATTATAACTTCCTGTGTGGTAAGGTTTACTATGAGGGGCATATGATCGGAAAAAGTTTCACAGCCGATTCTAAAGCCTTTTATTGCATCTATGGAACTGTATGATGGACAGCAGTAGTCGATGACTGAAGAACCTCTGCTGCTCACAAATGTAAATTCGCCTGTTTTGTCTCCATATCCTCTTCCATTCAAAATAAACGCTCCAATCTCTTCTAAGAACTCCGTAAATGCATTTGAGTTTCGATCACAACAATTATCTTTTGAGGTTCTGATTGTAGGAACTAGATTTTCATTCGCAAGCTGAACATCTACACTTCCTTTCGTACCAGTTCTTACATTCAAATCGCCCATTAATATGAAATTATTCTGCTCTGTTTCATCGAAAAATGCAATAAGTTTTTCAAAGTCACTTCTCCAATGGTTGCAGTTGATGTACGCGGGAACAAGGTTCAGAAAAGCTCCACCAAAATGTCCTCTAAGAAAAACGGTATCACATTGCTTGACAAAGCTGAGTTGATAAACTAGTTCTACGCATTTTTTATACCCATATAAACAGCCGCCACTTGCTCTTCCTCGTGTTTGTTGTTGTGTCTTTGTCGCAGGAATCCATTCAAGTTTGTATCCCGGAAAGAATTTTTCATATCGTGTACTGTTTTCAGTTGTTACAAATGTTTCATATAAAAAAAATATTTCAAAATTATTAATATATTTAAAAAAATTACTAAATATGGTTTTATTTCCAAGACCAGCAATATTAAAAGATAAAACCTGACAGGCACCTAATTGTTAAGCATGGTTTGGAAAGTTGCTTGAAACTGGAATAATTTTGTTGAGCTTATTTATAATAGTTGTATAGTTACATTCTGTTTTGCTTAATAAACTAACAATATAATCCTTATCTACATCGCTGAAAGCTGTGATGATTCCTTCAGGGCTGCATTTGTAGCGATGACCATTGACTTCAATAGCCCACCGCTTGATCTCGATTTTAAGGTTGCGATTTGTTTGAGTTAAACATTTTTTGATTTGTCGGAGGTGGTACTTCTCCCTTCTTTCATTGTATGACAGGTCTCTGTTGATGAATATTCTGGAGTTTCTCAAGTTCTGAGTTGCCGATAGTACTGAGTTAACGTCGTTGACATTTCCCAGTTCGAAAACGAACGCAGACGAGTTCCTGTGTTGGTTGTTGTAACGGATAACTTAAGAGTTGAATTGCATATTTGATCAAATTGTTGTTTTGCTTCTTGAATGTTGGTCGCAGTCAATCCATTTACAACAATGTTTAGCCTTTTAGTGAATTTTTCAAAATCTTCAATTTTTCTGTTTAGAGTATTTTCATTTTCTTTTAGTTTTGTGATTTCAGATTTAAGAGTTTCGTTCTCGGCTTGTAGAGCGATTATATCATTTTTTATGATGTTAATGTCATCTTTTGTTGCTATGTTGGCCAATTTTATGTCAAATAATTCATTCATTTTTGGCATTAAAATGTTCATAAGATTTGTCATTGAATTTTCACCCATGGTGCAAGATTTTTTATAATTTACAAATTTATCCGAATCTGGCGAAGTTTCTTTCAAAGATCTTTTTGGTTTTGTATTTTCCATTCGTTGCACTACTGTTGGGAATAAATTTTGGTTGTCGTTTTTGCTAACAAGCTTTCAGCGTAGTGGTGAAAAATAGATGGGTTGTTGTCTTCGGAACCAAAAATGATTTTATGAGGTGGATTTTATTAAGCTTTTTGTGGTGAAAATAATTACTACTACGCTCAATGTGTGGGAGTATTGTTTAATATTTTCTATTTCTACTAATGTAATAGAGGTTGTGTGTATGTGTACTCACATTTAAAATTTATTGAAAATGTGTATTTTGTTCTGTCTCACTTTAGATTCTGAGCGTGTATGGTGTAAGCTGCACTTTCTCAGAAAAGAGGTGAATTCCGTTTGATGCACACAAAACAATGAAATCACTCAAATGCCAACTAGATGTATCAAACACGAAAATTAGAAAACTAAAACTCCTTTTTAAATTGTAAATGACAGAGTTTAAGGCCCATAAACCAGCTCACAATATAAACAATCGCTTCCGAATCACCTTGCACTTCAAATTAACGCCTTAATACGTTTCTTTATGAACTTCAAAAATATATAACTAGGAGCCGCACCAAAACACGTCCAATCGCTAAGCTTTCACCTCACTTATCTTATCACTTAAAATGTTATCATTTAAGATTTTGTGGCCGTTACAACAGATATGTGGAGTTCAGACAGCAACAAATCATACTTTACTATAACATGTCATTTCAATTTTAATGATAAGTTATATTCACCTGTTCTTGCCACAAGAGAAATGCGTGAATCGCATACAGGTTCCAATATTGCCAATGTGTTGAGTGGAATTTTCCTCGAATAGGATATTGCTGACAAAATTGTGACGATCGTGTGAGATAACGCCGCAAACGTAAAAAAAGCTATCAAAGAAGATCTAAAAAAACACCACCACCCCTGCGTAGCCCATACCCTTAACTTGAGTCTTAACGACGCAATTACTGCAAACAAGGGATTTTCGGACTCGCTGACAGGCAGGCATTGATGGGGCATTTCAAACAAAGCGTATTGGCAACTGAAAAGCTTAGAAAAGCTCAAGAAAACTTGTCACTCCCACAACTAAAAATCAAACAGGATGTTGTAACCAGGTGGAACTCCTCCTTTATAATGCTCGAAAGATTGCTGGAATTAAAAATTCCACTTTCAGTGGCAATAACTGATTTGCAAAAAGCACAAGAGTTCTTGGCTCCATCGGATTGGAAAACAATTCAGGAATGCATTGTCCATATAAAACCCTTCGATAAGCTCACAAAAGAGCTATCGGGTGAAAATTTTCCAACCCTCTCACTCATAATCCCTCTTATAAGAGGTCTTCAAGTAAAAATGAGAGATCAAATGCCTAAAACCGATATTGGAAAACAACTCCAAACTGACCAATCAATTGCTGTCCATAGACGTTTGAGTGAATTTGAAACAAGTAAAATTTCTGCAAAGGCAACCCTTATGGATCTACGACAAAAAAAAAACTGCCTTTGGTTCGGAGCAAAATGCCAATATTGCTCAAAAGTGGCTAAAAGAAGTGGTGTTTTCTCAAAACAAAATGAAGCTACACGTGCACTCGAAATAATGAATGTACCTCCAGAAGCTACTAAAATAAAAGATAATGATTCCTTATGGAGTCATTTCGAAGAGAAGTTAGCCCAAGTTCAGACCATCAAAACTCCTGAAACAACAGTGACTGTTGTGGCAGTATCTTGAATTACCCCATTTGCGATTTTAGGTAACCCACTTGAGTTTTGGAAACTTCATAATAACACTTTACCAGAGCTCTACAAATTATATTTAAAATATTCTGCCATACCTGCTACATCCGTACCATCTGAACGAGTTTTTTCCAAGGCAGGTCAGCTTACAAATTAACGCAGAAACCGTTTATTAGATACAAATTTGGACCAAATTATATTTCTCAACAGTTATTTTTCACAAAACGAATCGTTTTAGGTTAATATTTTAGTGCTAAGTATGCAATATTAATTTTTTTACTTTTATTTCTTACTAGAGAAGTCAATCTTATTTTTTTATTTATTATCTTTAAAAAATTCTTAAAAATGCTGAAATGAAGAAGTTAAGCTAGAAAATCGAATTTTTGTTCTATTTTTAATGAAAATATTCTTGGTTCCTTATAAGAAACAAATATTGCTCAGTGATAGTGTTAATAATTGCGAAGTATGTAATCTTTATGTTTTACTTTTTTTTTAACTGTTATAGAAGTCAGTATTCTATTTACAGTCAAACTTCGATAACTCGAACTTCGATAACTCGATTTTTTTATAACTCGAACAAAATTATGTGGCAGCAGCGTTTAGAGTTCAACTCTCATACATTTTTTCCCTCATAACTCGAACTTTTATAACTCGATTTTCTTTATAACTCGAACAAAAAATATTGCATATGCATCAACTAAGTCGAACATTTTAGGGGAATTCCCATTTAGTGAGAAATAAATGCATTTTTGAAATTCGACATAATTATTTTATGTACAATTTCCAACTTCAATTAATATAGAAAGTGAAGACGAGACTTCGGTAGAGGAATTCATTCAACAGCCTTCGATGCATGTTGTAGCACATTTGACAATTTGAATTTATATTTGCAAACGTGTGACGATACAACAGATGAAATTTATGCAGCTTTAAAAAAATTAGAATCCTTTTTCTTGAAAAAAAAAACAATAAAAAAAACTACTCTCAGACCCAAATAACTAAATACATGCAATAATTTTGTTTATGGTGTAACAATTTATGTACATTAATATGAAACATATAAGGCTTAATAAAGCACAAAAAGTGTTGTGCATTATGCATATGTATTTCAAATATTGAATTGTTTAATTGTTTTAATTTTGATAATCAATTTGTATAACTCGAAGTCTTGATAAGTCGAACTTTTATTGTGGATAATAGTAGTTCGAGTTATCGAAGTTTGACTGTATTTATTTATGTTTAAAAATCCTAAAATGAAAAACTGGATTGGAACTGGATTAAAAACTAGTTGTTTTGTTTTTATAGAAAAGTTTTTAATGAATTAAATTATTTTCTTTTTTATATTTTGAATAAAATAATGTTAAATATATTTTCAAATTTTTAGTTTTCTTTAATATTTTTTATTTATCGAACAAAGCGAATCTACATACTTAAATTTTAGAGGTTTATTATTCCAATTTTGTACTATTTCATATCTCGAATGATCATTCGATTATTGGAATCACTCGAATACTAGCCGCGTTTTAGTATCTACGGGTCTGGGTCGGGTTTATCTTTTAACACATAATACAAAAACAAATTTGGATCTATGTTTCTATTGGGGTTTGCTTTATGGAACCAGAAATAGGTTCTTACTATGGCGGGTAGACGGCTCTTTGGTCGGTAGAGAGTACAAACTGCAGTGAGAGGAAAAAAGACAGTATCTACCTGAAAAATAAACAAACATAATACAAAAAGAGATGAGCATACAACAATGTTTTCATTTGGATCCGTATCGTTTTATTATATCGGTGTGAATCATATGGGTTATTGGCGATAATAAAACGCGGCTACTTATGTCTCAAATCATTCGATTATGCCCATCACTAGCCCTCTGTCCGCCAGACAGGCGCTTTTATACTTATTACATAGGTTCCCGAAACTACTTGAACATTCCATAGAAGAAGCATTTCGATGTTGTGGGCTTTGGTATTCCATTTCGAATCCGAATTCGAAAGCTCACCTCATGTTGGTCTGCATCATTTACATTCCAAAAGATGGCGTTATAGACGGTAAGAAGTCATAATTCAAAATAACAGACGTTACAGATAGATAGATAGATAATATTCTTTATTTTTTCATCATAAAGTTTAACAATTTGTATACTTAAGAATAAAGACATGGCAATACACTGCCGTCTGCCTGAGATGACATTTCATAATATGATTTAAAAAATAAAAAAAATAAAATGCAAAAAAAAAAATTTTATAAAACATAAGAAAATTTAAACAAAAGATATGAATTTACAGTTTACAGAGATTAAAATTCCTAATTTTCGCAACTTTTGTATATAAAACTGCAAACAAATAATTTTGAGTTGACAATTTTATCAATTTTACCGTGATTTGAAACACAAATATTATACAATTTTGTTTAATTGATTTGGTTTTTATAAAAACAGACGTTACATTGCCCCCCTCTTAGGATTGACCGTCACGGGCAAATCCATTATTTCTTTCACCAGTATAACGATGTAAACGGTCACTGTGTACTACTTTCAGTTTGCCTCATAGTCCTTTCTGAATGCGGTAGACGACATCATTTATTCGTGTTACAACGGTATTAGGCCTTCCCAATTGTTAAAGTTTCGGTGAAAGTCCCTTCCGACGCGACGCGGGATTATAAAACCAAACAAGGTCTCCCGCTTTGAATCCTGGGTGCGATGTATTTTATGTATGTATATATATTTGTATATTTACAATGTACAATGTACATAATATTTCATATTTCTTATTTATTGTCCGTGAAAAAAATCATTACATTTAAGATTAAATCTTGTAAATAATATGTAAGATTTTAAAAGGAATAACATTTGGTATTTAAAATGAGAATAAAATAATGTTTTTATATAAACTAAACAAATTAATACTAATAAAAAAGACAGTTTTATTTAAATTATGAGAATTTAAGGCATACTCTTTAATGGTCATATCCGCAGAAAAAGCTAAATAAGTCGCGTTTGATTTCATTAAGGGGTCTGGTGTTGATGGTTGTTTTAATATGATGTTGCAGAGAATTGTATATTCTGAAAGTATGGCTGAAAAATAGTAAAATAAATAAAATAAAAATAAATAAAAGATCGCATCCAAATAGGGAAGTTCTATATTGAGAGATATGGTCGAATCTTCGTAGGTTATGAACGTACCGTAAGATAGAGTTAACGGCCACCGAGAGTTTGTTGGAGTTAACAGAATCAAGGCTTCCAAATACTTCACTGCCATAAGTAAATAAAGGTAGTAAAAGAGAACGTGCCAGAAGTTTCCTTGTAGCAACAGGTGTAAAATCACTTGAACCCCAAACAGCACGAAGTCCACTATATACTCTACCAACTATAGTATTTATATGTTCATTCCAGATGAAAGTAGAGTTAATAATAACCCCAAGATTGCGAGCTTTCTTTACAAAGGGAACTACAGTACGATTAAGCAGTATGGGAGTAAACTCGTTATTGAAATAATGTTTTTGTAAATAACAATACTTAAAGATTAAATAGGATTTAAAACCAATGAGTTGTCATAGGCCCACTGATAAATGGATTCGAAGTCATCATTTAAGCAACTTATACCACCCTCAACCAAACCTAGAGATCTGGCTAGTGATAATTGAGCATCATCGGCGTATAGGTCAAGTTCACTGTATATAACACAATTGAATATATCATTTTTATACATGCAGAAGAGCAAAGGGCCCAAAATTGATCCTTGTGGAACGCCAGTCGACACTGGAAGAAAAGATGACATTTTATCACCAGAAAACACCAATTGGCTTCTTCCACAAAGGTAGTTATGGAACAATCTAGCTACTGGATGCAAAAATTTAAAATTTGTCAAAAGCTTACGATATAAAATATCATGACTTAGTGAATCAAAAGCTTTGGAAAAATCTAACATGACCAGAATGGTAAGCTTATCTTCTTCCAATGACTTATGCCAAGAATTTATTTGTTTGAGAAGGGCGGTTGTACAATTGTGTCCTGCCCGGAAACCAGACTGATGTTCATGAAGAAGTTTATGTAGTTGCAAGAAATCATTTGTTTGCCTAACCATTAATTTCTCGGCCACTTTAGAAAGCAAAGGCAGGACACTTATTGGACGAAATTCCTGTGAATTAGAGTTCCCATTTTTAGGTATTGGAATGACTTTTGCCTTCTTCCACAAAACAGGAAATGATGATGACAAAATAAAAGTGTTAATAATGTGCGTCAATGGTAGAACAAGATGGTGGGATACATTTTAACAAATTTGGGATTAATTTTGTCAACTCCTGAGGCACTAGTTTTAATGCTACAAAGCGTTCGGTAAACCTAATGATGTGGCGTAACATAACTAAAAGAAAAACAATATGAGCTTTTGCTCTCCGTATGTTCTGAAAAAACAAAATTTGAATTAGGTGGGCTAGTGGAATTAGACAAGAATTTTTTATTAAGTTCTTCTGGATCAACTGCTTGATCATTGATTATCTTTGAGTGGACCTCTGATTTTTTAAATTCGACCATAATCGCTTAGTTGGCTGCTTTGCATCAAGTACTCTACCAAAATGTTTTTTCTTGGAAGTACGAACTTCAAAATTTACTAAATTTCGAATTCTTTTATAATATCTATCCCAAAACAATGATATCCGATAGCATTTCCAGTTAAGATAGGCTTGATTTCGGTCAGAAATTTATCCAAGGATAGGTAAGCCATGGAAACAAAGAATTAGGCTGGGTTCGACAAACGAATGGAACAAAATTACAATGTAGATAAGAAACTGCATCATTAATAAAAGAAACTTGATCATCGACACCAGTCATAGATGTAACAGATTCGCAACATATACAACTTGCTGCAGAATCAAGAGCGGGTTTGTTAACCAGGATGTATTTGAAGTAGGAGAGAGTATTGCTTTCAGAGACAGCAGAAATCGTGTCGAAATCAAAAATTAGAAGAATCAGATCATGATTTGCGAACAGACTAGGGGAAAACTGATTGAAAAAGAGGACTTAATTAAGATTTGAGGTCAAAAAAATGTCCAATAGAGTGGAAGACGTGCTTTTAAAGTGCGTGGGCTCATTATTTACCCTTTTAATATCAACTGAGTCAATTTTTATCTGAAAAGTATTCGTTAGGTTATCTGGTTCCAAAAATTTTAATTTGAAGTCACCAGCAATTATAATGTCCTAGTTGCATGGAGATAGATCTTCTTAAATTGTAGCAATAGTTTCGATAGTACGGTGTCTTGGAGCTTTATAAACACAGCCAGTCAAACATTTTCCGTTTTGGGACTTAAGTTCACCAAACAAGCACTCTGCCATTTCATTGTCAGAAGCAACTATACGAAATTTAATGGTAGATCTAACTTAAATCGCGATTTCACGCCCATTAGCACTGTCCATACGAAAAAGATAATAGTTTGCAATATCCACGGAAGAATTCAATAAATCAGGTTTGAACCATGTTTCAGAAACGCAGATAAGGCGTTTTTCTTTTTTAGCCCCGAGCAGGGCACAGAGCGGGCTCTGAGCGAATAGAGCTCACTCCGAACAAAGCGTGACCTGAGCGCACCGATCTATTTAAGAAACTCAATTGAGCACTGAACTCTCATATGCTTAGTAATCTGTCAAATTACATGAAAATTGAATGAAGTTAGCCACGCCCAGCTTTGTGCTCGATGAGCTCGGAAAAAATGAGCCCCGGTCGAGCTCTGAGCTAAAAAAGAAATGCAAGTTGAGAGCTCGGAGCACTCCGAGCTAAAAAGTAACATAGTTTTTTTTTTTGACAGCTCAGTGCCACGCTCGGGGCTAAAAAAGAAAAACGCCTATAATGTCACACATCGATGCAGAGAACATTGTGAGTTTCATTAATCTTTCCGAGCAAACTACAAGCATTGAAATGACAAATACGTAGTCCTGAACTTTGGTCAAGGAGTTGTTACGTGGCCAGGTTGCATAAAAAAACATATTTATAATAATCTACGTAACTACTTATAATAACCCTTACAATAATCTAAAACTACATCTAATAATCTAAAACTACAACTAACAACTACCATAATACCTACAGGGAAGAGGCGATCATACACACCCCCTCTACCTGTATGAGGATCGTTGGATGACGGGAACATATCCTTTAATTCCAGAGGAAATAGGGAAAGTGGGGATGATTGGGAGTAAGAGGGTTGCAGAGCTCCATAAACTGAAAAGAAACAAAAAAATAGAAAGTAGTTAGATCAAATACAAATAGTATATAAATAATTTTTTATAGTCATAAAAGATAGAATATATAAAGCAAATACCCACCTCAACCACAGCCATTTTTGGGCAAGGTCAAGATTTGTGGAAATATTTACCAATATAAACTACCTTTCAGTAGCTAAAGTTAAAGTAGGTACTTACCTTTTAGACATATCTCGAGTTTTATAGATAGGAATATCTGAAAATATAGAGTAAATAATAAAGTAAATAAAATAATAAATAGGAAACTTACCAAAAGCCGTCTGAAAACTGCCACGTTTATATTTACACAACTTAATTTTGACATAAGCTAAGTTAGTTAGAGATTAGCTTTATCTCGCTCTTAAAGGAGTAAAAATAGATAATCTTCGTCGCGGCGGCCATACTTTTATGGCGAATTCAAAACAACAATATAATAAGTAGTATTACTAATTTATTTAGATAACCGCTGTAACAGATTTTGTTGGAAACAAAATAATTTTTATGTCGGTTACTTTTTAAAAGATCATAAGTCAGAGGGAAGTCTAATGAATAATAATATTCCATAGATTTAAGATACTACTGTGATAAAAATAAAACTGTGATATTAGTTATAAGGTAGTAAAGATTTGATAGTTCAAAATGTTCTAGACAATAGTATTAAAACATAGCTTAATCTACGAACCCTAGGAGAGTGAAGAAGACAGAAGAAGATTTGAAGATTTTTTTTTGAAGATCCAGCTACCCTTGCAGTTATAGGTTTATATAATTTGAAAACAAAAAATTATAAAGTACATAATAGGGGTCTATGTGAAGATAGACAAAGGGTAGAGATAGATGACTTGTAATCTTTAGTCAGTTTGGTTGGTTTCTTTGTGCTTTTCCATTTCAAAATTTTTTTCTCAAATTGTTCGAGACAAAAAAAATTATTTTTTTAACCGGAGTTTAAGATTAAATTCAAAAAAAAAGTTAAAAATTACACACATAAATCGAACAAGGAAAAATAATTAAAATTAAACATAAACGAAATCCAACAAAGTGGAGATTGAAAATCCCACATACATATTGTTTCTGGAGTTCTGAAAAGCCCCTCAGATCCAAAAGGATATTATAAATTCAGAATAAAAAGAAAAAAAAAAAAAAAGGCAGAGGTATGTTACCCGAAAAAGTGTAGTTATAAAAGTGTTCTAATTTGTGATACATTAACCCGTCTAGGTACTGTTTCGTGTTCCTAGGGGCTCCACATTCAGAGTGGACACAATTAGTGCCTCTGCTCCCTTAAAGGTTTAAGGTGCCCTATCCTTGTGGAAATTATGCCAAAGGATATCTAAGTACTAGCCACGTAGTCCATCTGGGATACTATCAAAATCCAAATAGAGGATATTTTTGGGACAGGATACTTAGGATACAAAATTCCATATATATATATATATACATATATACCTATATATATGGATATACAGGGGTACCTAAGAAGGGAATTCTAGAATCATCGCAACTAGTTTGCTAAGAAAAGAAAAAGAAGAGAAAGAAAAATTGAACAAAGGATCTAAAGAACAAAATAACAAACAAAGAAAAAGAAGAAAAGTGAACTCTTTAAAAAGAAAGAAGTATCAAGCGAAGTAAAGTTAAATTTATAAATTTTTTTTGCTTTAATCAACATAAAATTAATTTATTTTTTTTCCATTAAATTAACGTAGAGATAATTTATATATATATAATCAGTAAAGAAAAAAGTGTACAAACCCAGTCTGTTTTTAAAAGTTAAATTTGCAATACCGCGAAAAAGAAACAAAAAAAAAAAAAAATCATTTTTTTTGCAAGGTGAATTCATCGTTCCTGATCAGTGCTGCCGGCAGGACGTCGAGGGACGAGTTAAAAAAACCGTAAGTACATATAGTTATATATATATATATTGTCTTGGGAAGAACAAAGAATACCCCAGATTAAACAAAGAAATTATAAAACTAGTAAAAACAGATAATGGTTTCTCTTTCTTGGATTTGATTTTTTTGTATTACTTTTTTAGATTTTCATTATTTTAAATTTAAACCTCTAAAATTGAATTTATTAATTGTAATAAAACTTTTAATACCAATTTGGTTCCATGAATCAGATATTTTTTTTTTTTTTTTTTAAAACAAAAAGAAGTTGGTAACTAAATTAGAATAATAATGTATTACTAAAATCCAAGCGATAGGTGTGTGAAGAGCCTTGTCAGGCCGTCTAAAAGGAAACAACACTAACATGACGTGAAGTGGACCACGAACGTAAATCTTCATAGCTGAGTTTCCAATTAGGGGCTATCTTCCATAACGTAGGCCAAGGAAGATAGCAAAGGATATGTTTCTATAACATATGGGAGGGCTGGCCAAGCTGTGCCAATAACATCAGGCAAAACCCTGTTGATCTCAGCGAACCATTATCTTGGCGAGACGATGGAGTGGTGTTGTGATTCTCTTAAAAAGATAGGAAACAGATTAGATTTAGGTTATATAAGATTAGACGGGGGTTAAATATACTTAGTTATTATCTTCACTAGGTTAAGATAGGAATAGGTTTAGTATGTAAGAAGTAATAGTTTTTATCCTATTTGTTTGGAAAGAGTAAGCATCACCATTCGTCCGTTCTTTCGCCAAGGTAGTGGCAAAGGTACGTGAGTATGCATCTTCACTTTTCTTTCCTTACGCAGTCTGTCCAATGTCCGTCTGATCTACAATTTAGTTATCATAGCTTTCCTTTACCTTTTTTTTTAAATCTAATTTTGGCATGAAAGAAAAAAAATGAATTTGAGCGAAAGGTGTTTTCAGCGAAGGACAAGAATCACCCCGTCCGACGAGCTTAGCTGAGCCGAGACAAGCATGCCGCCGTCCTAAAGTGAAACACCAAAGTAGCCCCTGTGGCCAAATTCCCGTTCATTTCAATGGCGCCCAACGAAATTTTTTTTTACTACTCGAGTCCAATTGTAACTTCAAGGGGACGATTTTTGTAGGAAGGTCGTCACCTTGGACTTTCAATAGCCTCTTCTCTAAACCTTTGTTTTTACTTTTCTATCCAAACAAAGCATACTCACAAACCGTACATACTCCTGCATACATCATTTTGATCTGAAAATTTCTGCCCAAATCGTAGGTCTATAGAACCAGCGCTTCCGTGAGGAAATTGGAGGGTTGATTTGAATGCAGGAGTGGGTCGAGTTTGAAAGGCCATACGCATCGCGCTGTCCTAGAAGATAAGGCACAGTCCATATTTTAGAGAGGCGTTAGCTTTGGTCTGGAAAACTCGTCCGTGTTGATGCCTAGCTGGAAATTCATGCCAGCCTTCTATCAAGGTTTTTTTTTACCCGTTGTAAGTAGTGGCATGGAAGAATGGTTATGCATCAACACTCGCTTTGACCAGCGGGGTTCCAGCTATGAAGATGACCGACACGACTGACAAGACAAACGGACTGATGTTTTTTTTTAATAGAAACGATACTTGATATAGGAACTTCACACACCACCGCAACTGTATAACAAACCACTTCCAAAATAAACAATTAGTGAAAAATAAACAAGATTATAATAATAAATAAATATAAAAAAAAGAGGAATAAATACTAAAATCGATAATTTGGTTTTCATCTGTTTATTCATTTCAATAACTTTTTTTTTTGAGTTCATATTTTTCTTTTTGAATATTTGGTAGTTTTCAAATTACATATTTTTTTTTTTATCTTTCTCTTAATTTTATTTTATAATATTTTTGGTTGATATATTTAGGTTGAGTTTTGAATTTGAATTTGAATTTTTTTTACTAATTTTTTTTATTTAATTTTTTGAGCTTTTTTCATACCTTTTAATTTTTTTTGAACGACATATTTTTGAAATCACATTTATTTTATTTTAGGTATAGTTTTGAAAGTTTTGAAATTTTGAAGTTTAATATTTTTCTTAATAATTTTGATATTTTTCTTATAAAAAGATATAAGAGAAATTTACATTTTTTTTTGGGAAATATTTTATGAATTTTATTAGGTCTTCGCCTTGCTTTTGATTTTTGCATGGTACAAAAGTTACAATTAGCAAACAGAACCCTAAATCCTTTTTCAAAAATTTTTTTTTTCCTTTTTTTTTATTTTTTTTTTTTACAAATATCTACAATTTTGAAATAGAATTCTTTTATTTAATTTAATTTTTTTTTATTTTTTTTGAGCAGTTTTGAATTTGATTTTTCTTTATTTTTTTTTTATTTCATATAATATATAGATATTTTTGAATTAACTTTTATTTATATTTTTACTTTTTTTTAAACAGATATATACATACATTTTTGAATTCTTGTTTGTATATTTTGTATTTTTTTTTATTTTTGTGAATACCTTTGTCCATTTTGAATAATAACCTCAATTTCAATTTTGTATTTACAATAATAAAACTGAAGTTTTGGTTAAATAGGTTAAGAATAAATATTAATTTTTTTTTAGTCATGGTAGGTAAGGGTAAAGGAGCAGTCGCTAAAAATTGGCCTAGGCCTAGACCTGTGGTTAGTATTAGATATCCCCTCAGGAATCTTTTAGATCAAGGAGAAGGCAGGGCACCTGTATTTAGGGACAATCCAAGTGCAATGTCTACTCTGAATGGGGAGGCTCTGAGTAGGTCATTAGGTGAAAATCCACCAGGAGCATGTGGCTCCAATGGGGCTCTGCCGAGAGCAAGAGCTCAAAGCGAGTCAGTTAGGGAGTTTGCACTTCGTCGACCTACAATCGAGGAGGTCGATGAGAATAATAGCCTTCAAGGCCCAGACGATGACTACGATATCCTCGATCAGATCCGTTTGATATTGATCGAGGAAAGGACTGTCCGTGCAGACATGGAAGCCTTAGAACGAAACTCGCAGCGTGAACGTACACGTCATTTTGATCCGAATGGGGATTTTATTCGAAGAGTTACCGAGGTGAATACGGAACCCCTAGAGCGTAATTCTCAGCGAACAAATGCGAGTATTCGTCAACCATACGAGACCGAATCTGATTTCATTAGAAGAGTCACTGAAGAGAGCATTTCTAATAAGATTGAGTCCGCGGTTACATTAGCGATCCGCGAGTGCAATGATAGGACCTTGAATATGTTTCACGATGGTATGACGAAAATGTTTGTCACCATGGAAAACAAAATAAAGGAAGTAAACAAAAAAATAAGTGAACTTGAAAATCCTTCCATTCAGTATGCTTTTCCTCCTCAGGATAGACAATCCGAAAATATTTATACATCCAGACCTAACATACCAGACCCAATTATCCCACCAACCTTCCCAATCCCACCAACCTTACCTCAGACTACAAGTTCGAGACCACTGAGGAATACAGTGACTCAAAATTTTAGAGATACTAGACGGGTGGATGTACACAAATGGGGAATCAAGTTTGATGGGACATCTAAGTCTATGTCAGTAGAAAGTTTTATTTTCAGGGTTGAAACAATCCAGAAAAAGTATTCAATGAGCAACGAAGAGTTATTTGCAAATTTTCATCATCTGTTATCAGGGGCTGCCCAAGTATGGTACTGGCAATACCTTGAAGAAAATGCGGGAGATGTAATGCTCAATTACTATGATTTAAAATCAGAGCTCTTAAATCAATTTAAAAATAAGAGAAAAGACCCTGAAATTTTACGGCAGATCATGGATAGGAAACAACTCCCACATGAAACTTTTGACGAGTTTTATAGTGACATTCGAGCACAATTTTTACAGATGCGAAACCGCCCATCTGAGCAAGATTTGATAGGAATTTTAATGCCTAATATAAAAGATAGAGTGGCAAATCTGATCTTTAGTAGTCCAATGAATTCAATTCACGAACTAAGAGAACAGTGTAGGAAGGCTGAAATTCATTTAGCAGCTAGAGAAGTTAGATTTAAGAAAAGTGTAAGTGAGATTGGTCATCGAAAGCAGGAAATACAAGAAAATGAATGGATAAGCGAAGATAATTCTTATAATATAGGAAACGAAGATTATGACATAGCCGCGATGCAGCAAAATAGAGCCAATTCAAACTTTAAGAAAGCTACAATTTCTCAAAATCAGTTTGAAAGAGATAAAAGACATATAGGTGGAAACGGACATTTGAAAGAAACAGAAATGAATAAATCTACTTGTCCTTCCAGTTTTCACGCTATGACATGCTTCAATTGCGGACAGGGAAGCCTCTCTTTCAAATGTGCATCTTGTTTGGGAAAAGTTCAAGTCGGGAGTGCGTCCGGGACTCAACTACCGACGAAAACTCAGATTCCCGGCAATCCAAACAACTCGGAAAAGTAGTTATTCTAAAAAGAAATACTAATGTAAAAGAAAATGAAAATGAAGATATAGAAAAATTTAAACCTGACGCTACTACAAGAAAAACTCTTCACCAAAGACTTATCGACTACCAAGAAGCAAGAAAAAAAATTTTCGGTGAAGAAATAGAGTTTTCTACAAAAAAATCAAAAAATTATAAGAAAATCTTAAAATTAAGAGAAAAATGTGCAATAAGTAGGTTTCATAAGAATCGAATAGAGTCGTCGATTATAACCAGTACAGATGATTGTAGACCATATACAAAAGTATTTGTAGATGGTGAAGAGATGCATGGTCTTTTAGATAGTGGTGCATCTGTAAGTTGTTTGGGGAGTTGTGCAATCGATTTTGTAAAGAATCACAAAATAGAACTTACAAAAATGAACATAGGCATTAAGACAGCTGATGGAAACAATCAAGAAATAGTAGGACGATTCAAGACAAAGGTTTCATGGGGAAATACAACTCTGGAAATGGAGTTATATGTCGTCCCAGGTTTACAACAAAAGTTATATTTGGGTGTGGACTTTTGGAGATCCTTCAAGGTAGCTCCACAAATTGTCAGCTCTCTAGACATGCCATCGCCGATGGAAGAACAAAATCTTGATCCCGTAAGGCAACTATCACCAGCACAGACTGAAGAATTAGAGCGGATCAAGCAACTGTTCCCATCTTTTGCAGTGTTGGGATTGGGCAAGACAAGTCTAGAAGAACACGTCATTGAGATGGAAGACGACAGCATTCCCATCAAACAACGACACTACCCAATCTCACCTGTAGTGCAGAAGCTCATGTATGCGGAACTTGATCGAATGCTTGCTTTAGGTGTAATTGAAGAAAGTAATAGTTCATACAGTTCTCCAGTTGTGCTGGTGAGGAAACCTGGAAAGAACAGACTTTGTTTGGATTCACGTAAAGTGAATGCAGCTACTAAGAAATTCGCGTATCCCCTTCCCCACATAGAAGGTATTATTAGCCGCCTTCAAAACACCCACTTCATTTCGAGCATCGATTTAAAAGATGCTTTCTGGCAGATTCCGCTGGAGGCCAAGTCAAGGGAGAAAACGGCTTTCACCGTCCCTGGGCGGCCGTTGTATCAGTTCACGGTCATGCCGTTTGGGCTGTGCAATGCCGCTCAGAGAATGTGCAAACTGATGGACAAAGTCATTCCCGCTCGTATGAGAGAGAATGTCTTTGTCTACCTTGATGACCTCTTGATTTGCTCTCCAGATTTTGGAACTCACATAAAGGCTTTAGAAGACGTAGCTAAGAGCTTGAGTGAAGCAGGCCTCACTATCAACGTGGAGAAAAGCAAATTTTGTTTTAAGGAGATAAAGTATCTTGGTTATTACATCAGTGATGGGTGTCTGAGGACAGATCCTGAAAAAGTCTCTGCGGTGAAAGACTTTCCAATTCCAGGGACTCCTAAGCAACTCCGTCGTTTTCTAGGGATGACAGGGTGGTACAGACGTTTTATACCCAATTTTGCGACCATTTCATCTCCCATGACAGACTGTCTTAAAAAGGGTAAATCATTCGCCATGACAAGTGAAGCGATAAAAGCTTTTGAAGAACTCAAGACTATGTTAATAACTGCACCAATACTGACGAACCCCGACTTTTCGAAACACTTTTACATTCAGTGCGATGCATCGACTTCAGGCGTAGGGAGTGTGCTTTTCCAGAAAGATACAGAGGAGAACGAACGGCCCATTGCATTCATGTCTCAGAAGCTTAATTCGGCACAAAGAAATTATACAGTGACAGAACTTGAATGCTTGGCGGCCGTTCTGTCAGTTAAGAAGTTTAGGGCATACATTGAGGGTTTACCTTTCACGATTATAACAGACCACGCAAGTCTTAAATGGCTTATGACCCAAAAAGACCTATCTGGACGTTTGGCCAGATGGAGTTTTAAGTTACAGGGGTTTGATTTCACAATCGAACATCGTAAAGGTATCCTCAATGTAGTCCCTGATACTCTATCGCGTGTCCATATGGACGAGCTCAATCCCGAAAAAGAAATGCAGGAAGTTGATTTCAGTTCCCCATATTTTTGTTCGCAGGAATATGAGGAACTGAAGAAAACGGTAACCGAAAACAAAGACCGACTCCCCGACGTATGTGTTTCGGAAGGTTTTGTGTATAAACGGACAGACATAAGGACTGGCGACGAACTACAGGAAGACCGAGCATGGAAGCTCTGGATTCCGAAGGAGTTGCATGGGAGCCTCTTGGAGGCGGCACATAATTCACCAGCAGCAGGACATGGTGGTATCCATAAGACGTTAGCAAAGTTACGTCAGAGGTACTTTTGGCCAAATATGACAACAGATGTGAAAAAACATGTCAGCTCGTGCGACATCTGTAAGTGTAATAAACCTTTAAATGTGATTTCACGACCACCAATGGGAAACCAGGTGATCACCGAAAGACCCTTTCAAAGAATATATATAGATTTTTTAGGACCCTATCCTAGGACAAAAACAGGACATACACACATATTTATCTGTCTAGACCATTTTAGCAAATTCGTATTTCTAAAGCCAATCAAAAAAGCCACCGCAGCTGTGATAGTGAACTATTTAGAAGAGAATGTATTCCATATCTTTGGCGTACCGGAATACGTTCATTCAGACAATGGGAAACAGTTCACGTCAGAATTGTTTGCCAGCTTTCTTAAAAGATATGGTGTTAAACACACTCGTACTGCATTCTATTCGCCACAAGCGAATGCATCAGAACGCGTTAACCGCTCAGTATTAGCGAAAATTAGATCGTATTTAGAAAACGACCAAAAAAATTGGGATCTACATGCTAGTAGTGCAGCGTTTTCACTCCGAAGTGTGATCCATGATTCCATTGCATTTGAACCGTACTACGCTGTGTTCGGTTCAATGATGATACAGCATGGAGGATCATACGAGCTTCTCAGAAAATTAGACGCCTTGAAAGACACTAGTATCCGAATTGACAACAAAAGTGATAAACTAGAATTAATTAGAAAAAAGATTATTGAAAATCTAAAACTAACCCATCAAAAAACCGAAAAAGTTTACAACACACGTAGTAGGGATGTGCAATATCGCGTAGGACAGATAGTTTTTAGACGAAACTTTAAACAAAGCAGCTTAGTAGATGCATACAATGCAAAATTAGGTCCTAAGTTTCTGAAATCCATAGTATTAAAAACTATTGGAAACTCATTATATGAGATAGGGAATCTCAAAGGAGAAAAGGTTGGAGTTTTCCATGCAAAGGATCTCCATACATAGTGCAATAACGAAACTGACAAACCTTGCTGCAATTTCTCGAAAACTGTGATACTCTATTGTGATATTTATCTGTGATAAACCTGGTGATATAACCCTGTGATATTTTGAAAGATTTCTTTTTTAGTTAAATATTTATTTATAGGTATATTGTTCATTTATTTAGTGGAGTTTCTGTGCAATATACTTTTAGGAGCATTTATAAAATGCAAAATACCAACTGTGATACTAGTTTTTAAGTTTTTTTTAAACTGTGATACTAAATTTAAAGTTTCCAACTGTGATATTTACTCAGTTTTCGTCCCTTATTAAGTGTGACATGACCAAGCGGAATACGGATATATGATACCCGTGTTCTCATATTCACATAGGTATGCACATAATAACAAGCACATTTGACAACAACGAAACGAATGCCCGGCTAAGTCGATAGAGCTATGAGAGTTCAGGGCGGGGCTCTTACCACACGTTAATGATAAAATTCCATAAAGACACAACCATTACCACTTTTTTTACGAGGCTTATGACCTCACGACCACTCAGTCATAAACGTCGATACTGTTACGTGGCCAGGTTGCATAAAAAAACATATTTATAATAATCTACGTAACTACTTATAATAACCCTTACAATAATCTAAAACTACATCTAATAATCTAAAACTACAACTAACAACTACCATAATACCTACAGGGAAGAGGCGATCATACACACCCCCTCTACCTGTATGAGGATCGTTGGATGACGGGAACATATCCTTTAATTCCAGAGGAAATAGGGAAAGTGGGGATGATTGGGAGTAAGAGGGTTGCAGAGCTCCATAAACTGAAAAGAAACAAAAAAATAGAAAGTAGTTAGATCAAATACAAATAGTATATAAATAATTTTTTATAGTCATAAAAGATAGAATATATAAAGCAAATACCCACCTCAACCACAGCCATTTTTGGGCAAGGTCAAGATTTGTGGAAATATTTACCAATATAAACTACCTTTCAGTAGCTAAAGTTAAAGTAGGTACTTACCTTTTAGACATATCTCGAGTTTTATAGATAGGAATATCTGAAAATATAGAGTAAATAATAAAGTAAATAAAATAATAAATAGGAAACTTACCAAAAGCCGTCTGAAAACTGCCACGTTTATATTTACACAACTTAATTTTGACATAAGCTAAGTTAGTTAGAGATTAGCTTTATCTCGCTCTTAAAGGAGTAAAAATAGATAATCTTCGTCGCGGCGGCCATACTTTTATGGCGAATTCAAAACAACAATATAATAAGTAGTATTACTAATTTATTTAGATAACCGCTGTAACAGATTTTGTTGGAAACAAAATAATTTTTATGTCGGTTACTTTTTAAAAGATCATAAGTCAGAGGGAAGTCTAATGAATAATAATATTCCATAGATTTAAGATACTACTGTGATAAAAATAAAACTGTGATATTAGTTATAAGGTAGTAAAGATTTGATAGTTCAAAATGTTCTAGACAATAGTATTAAAACATAGCTTAATCTACGAACCCTAGGAGAGTGAAGAAGACAGAAGAAGATTTGAAGATTTTTTTTTGAAGATCCAGCTACCCTTGCAGTTATAGGTTTATATAATTTGAGAACAAAAAATTATAAAGTACATAATAGGGGTCTATGTGAAGATAGACAAAGGGTAGAGATAGATGACTTGTAATCTTTAGTCAGTTTGGTTGGTTTCTTTGTGCTTTTCCATTTCAAAATTTTTTTCTCAAATTGTTCGAGACAAAAAAAATTATTTTTTTAACCGGAGTTTAAGATTAAATTCAAAAAAAAAGTTAAAAATTACACACATAAATCGAACAAGGAAAAATAATTAAAATTAAACATAAACGAAATCCAACAAAGTGGAGATTGAAAATCCCACATACATATTGTTTCTGGAGTTCTGAAAAGCCCCTCAGATCCAAAAGGATATTATAAATTCAGAATAAAAAGAAAAAAAAAAAAAGGCAGAGGTATGTTACCCGAAAAAGTGTAGTTATAAAAGTGTTCTAATTTGTGATACATTAACCCGTCTAGGTACTGTTTCGTGTTCCTAGGGGCTCCACATTCAGAGTGGACACAATTAGTGCCTCTGCTCCCTTAAAGGTTTAAGGTGCCCTATCCTTGTGGAAATTATGCCAAAGATATCTAAGTACTAGCCACGTAGTCCATCTGGGATACTATCAAAATCCAAATAGAGGATATTTTTGGGACAGGATACTTAGGATACAAAATTCCATATATATATATATATACATATATACCTATATATATGGATATACAGGGGTACCTAAGAAGGGAATTCTAGAATCATCGCAACTAGTTTGCTAAGAAAAGAAAAAGAAGAGAAAGAAAAATTGAACAAAGGATCTAAAGAACAAAATAACAAACAAAGAAAAAGAAGAAAAGTGAACTCTTTAAAAAGAAAGAAGTATCAAGCGAAGTAAAGTTAAATTTATAAATTTTTTTTGCTTTAATCAACATAAAATTAATTTATTTTTTTTCCATTAAATTAACGTAGAGATAATTTTTATATATATAATCAGTAAAAAAAAAAGTGTACAAACCCAGTCTGTTTTTAAAAGTTAAATTTGCAATACCGCGAAAAAGAAACAAAAAAAAAAAAAATCATTTTTTGTGCAAGGTGAATTCATCGTTCCTGATCAGTGCTGCCGGCAGGACGTCGAGGGACGAGTTAAAAAAACCGTAAGTACATATAGTTATATATATATATATTGTCTTGGGAAGAACAAAGAATACCCCAGATTAAACAAAGAAATTATAAAACTAGTAAAAACAGATAATGGTTTCTCTTTCTTGGATTTGATTTTTTTGTATTACTTTTTTAGATTTTCATTATTTTAAATTTAAACCTCTAAAATTGAATTTATTAATTGTAATAAAACTTTTAATACCAATTTGGTTCCATGAATCAGATATTTTTTTTTTTTTTTTTTAAAACAAAAAGAAGTTGGTAACTAAATTAGAATAATAATGTATTACTAAAATCCAAGCGATAGGTGTGTGAAGAGCCTTGTCAGGCCGTCTAAAAGGAAACAACACTAACATGACGTGAAGTGGACCACGAACGTAAATCTTCATAGCTGAGTTTCCAATTAGGGGCTATCTTCCATAACGTAGGCCAAGGAAGATAGCAAAGGATATGTTTCTATAACATATGGGAGGGCTGGCCAAGCTGTGCCAATAACATCAGGCAAAACCCTGTTGATCTCAGCGAACCATTATCTTGGCGAGACGATGGAGTGGTGTTGTGATTCTCTTAAAAAGATAGGAAACAGATTAGATTTAGGTTATATAAGATTAGACGGGGGTTAAATATACTTAGTTATTATCTTCACTAGGTTAAGATAGGAATAGGTTTAGTATGTAAGAAGTAATAGTTTTTATCCTATTTGTTTGGAAAGAGTAAGCATCACCATTCGTCCGTTCTTTCGCCAAGGTAGTGGCAAAGGTACGTGAGTATGCATCTTCACTTTTCTTTCCTTACGCAGTCTGTCCAATGTCCGTCTGATCTACAATTTAGTTATCATAGCTTTCCTCTACCTTTTTTTTAAATCTAATTTTGGCATGAAAGAAAAAAAATGAATTTGAGCGAAAGGTGTTTTCAGCGAAGGACAAGAATCACCCCGTCCGACGAGCTTAGCTGAGCCGAGACAAGCATGCCGCCGTCCTAAAGTGAAACACCAAAGTAGCCCCTGTGGCCAAATTCCCGTTCATTTCAGAGTGCGTTTAAAATCACACCAGCATTGACTTTTTCAGCCCGACGCCCTGTAGCCAGGGCCGTAGCGTCCATTGGGGCAACCGGGGCAATGCCAATACTAAACCCGAGTATTATAAACTGAGCATGTATAAATTCAATTAAAGATGTATTGCACCGTTTTGAACTATGCCCACTCATATTCATCATATTCAAGTAGGTATTTGTGTTTTCGTTTTGTGTCCATTTGACTCATGAAATGTTCATTTGTGCAATAAATTTTTACTTCACGAGCGTGAACCATCTAATGTTTGTCTTGTTGTAAATAAACCAATTTATAAGAATAGAAGTACTGTGCATGAATATTTAAAGTCACCAAAATGAAACAAGTTTATCCGAGTGGTGCCTAGAAGAGACAGGAAAACAATTTAAATCAAAAGAATTGGTCAAAAATTCGAAAAACTTGTGTTCATGGTTAGTAAAAACTAAAAGCTCATGCTGGCCAAAAAATGGTGGGAGCAGGTTAGTACCGAACACTTAAAATATAAATACATATTTTTTGTTTGTGTTTGTTTTTTTTTTTTTTCGTGGGTAGGTGTTAAAACCTTCAAAAGGCTCTATGAGGACCGAAAAACGTGTGCTCATAGGAGTGTGAGATTCTTACTTCACTAAAACCACCTCCACCTCCCAATTTATTTTTATCGAAGTTATACAACGTGTTGCAGGTAACTATCCGGCGAAAGCTCCTGCGTATTCCGCGATTTTAAAAGCGGTTTTCCGTTTACCGCACCAAGTCAGAAGGTTTAGTCCTTCGCAAGCGGTGTACTAAATTTGTCTCGTCAAGAATTTCGAAAATAGTTCTGTTAGCATGTTCTAAAAGTCGTTTTCTATGCTTTCGCGCAAAATTTTTTATTTCATTTCTTACCGTGGGGATCCCAAGATCCATGTGTAGGTCGTCGTTTCTAATATACCACGGCGCATTAACAAATGATCTTAGCAATTTATTTTCAAAAGATTGTAAAATACCCCGCAAAAACAGGTTTAGACAGCTTCGGTTTCAACCATATGCATCTTTGTACCTTTTTTTAAAAAATCGTTGTTTTGAAACTTATATAAATAACATGGCATTTAGCCATGTTCGATTTTCTTATACTCTAAATGGTTGAACCACATTCCGTAAATTGTGGTAATAATTGGGTTTTAGGAGAGTTTAATAAAAACAAATATTCTGAGATCTCAGCAAACTCAGAAAACTGGAATGTAATTCCTTAGCTAAAAGTAAATTCTTCAATCTTTCTGTAAAAAAGTGAGACTGGTTTTGTTTCTCTCTTAATGTTAATCGGAGTCGTAGATAAAAAATTTAAAAAAGTGGTGGAGATTACTTTTTACTCATTGTGGAAAAATCTTGCTCAATTTTCCTGTTTTTTATACGTCAAATCTGTGCAGCAAAATCTTTGAGATTTCAGAAACGTAAACTGGCTTATTGTTGAATAATAATCTTGAATAATATGGAAAGATATTTTTTAATTTCTAGAACCATCTCAAGAAACCGAAGCCATAGAACTTCAAAAAGAAAATTCTATTGTATAACATCTGATCAAACACCTCTTGAAGAAAACTTGTCTCTTCAGTACTAAATCCTACTAACATTTTTGAACAAACTCCTGTCCCTAAATAAAACTTGGACTTTAATCAAGTCTCTTCAGGAGTAAATCTTACTAACATATCTGAACAAACACCTGGCCATGAAGAAAACATTATAGACTCCAATCAAGTCTCTTTAGGAGAACAGAATGAGTTTCTTCAAAATGGTTAACTTTTTACTGGGACAACAAAGTGGCTTCACCAAATTTCCATGTTTCATGTTTTTCAGCTGTCAATGGGGCAAAAACGAAATTCACCACTGGATCAAGCAGGGGTTGTCCTGTGAGGAATCTTTAACTATTGGCAAACACAGTGTCCAAAACTCACCCCTAGTTTTGAGATAAAAAATTATTTTGCCTCCATTGCACATAAAATTAGGTTTGATGAACGATATGTAAAAGAATTAGTTAAAACTGGCTTTAATTTTATTTATATTTAAAAAAAAAATTCTTAGTTTGAGTACAGAAAAAGTTAAGGCTGGTATATTTGATGGACCACAAATAAGATATTTGATAAAAGATGACCAATTCTTTCATTCAATGAATAATTTAGAATCTGCAATATAGTGAACAATTTTTTAGGAAATCATAAATCCGTAAATTACCAAGACTTAGTTCTGGGCTTTCTGGAAAATTT
Organism: Epistrophe grossulariae; assembly: GCA_929447395.1. Classification (NCBI taxonomy): domain Eukaryota; kingdom Metazoa; phylum Arthropoda; class Insecta; order Diptera; family Syrphidae; genus Epistrophe; species Epistrophe grossulariae. The sequence continues at coordinate 73,589,413 of OV839568.1, read as the reverse complement.
TGAAAGAATGAGTATTAAAGTTCAATACCTCTACAGTCATTCGGAAAGATTTTCCAAAAATCTTGACCCATATAGCGAGAAACAAAGAGAACGGTTCCACCAGGACTTAGAAGTCATGAAAGATAGGTATCAAGGCCGATGGGAAGATGTTATGATGGCTCATTACTGCTGGTGTATTCCGCGAGAATGTCTTAAGGACACTCATGAAAGAAAATCTCTAACAAGAAGCTTTCTTCATGTATAATAACGCAATTAATTGTAAAAAAAATCGCTTAATTTGTATTATTTGCACATAATAGGTGTGTATTATTCATTGCTGCATAGCCAGCGCAGCAAAATTTCCTTTGGCAAACAAAAACAATTTGATTGCTGGCGAAAAAAAGATGGCTTTGCTGGCGATAGAGCTTTCAATTATTGAAATGAACGTAAAGAGTGAGCTTTCGTTTTATTCAGACTTGTGCTGCGCTGGCTATGCAGCAATAAATAAAACTCACCTAATGTTGTATCTCAAAAACTACACTTAGGATCAAAAAAGTAGGTATGCAGTTAGAACCAGGGTAACTAGTTAACATAGAAACAGTTTTCACTTTGGCAGCACCAAAAACACTGTAGGCCTGTGTAAAAGCTGTGTTTTATTTTCCCCGAGATCTGAACCAGATTGGATTTGCTTACGAAAATACGGTATTACAAAAACAACACAAGATCCAACTTTGTTTTAAATTTGGACTTCCACATCCGTTTTGAACACAGACCCTTAATTTGTAAATGTCGTCAGTAGTGTAAAGAAAAAAAAGAGTTGGGTATATAACAAGTTGTCACTGAGTTGTTTTATTTTCACAATCAGATCTGGATTAGAGGAAAATAAAACACAGCTAATATAAAATATAAATTACGGACAGCGTTACGCCTTTTTAGTACTATCGGTTATTATATGTTATTACTTATTATTAATTCTAAAATTTCTGCTATTGTGGTAAATTTCACATTGGGATTAACAACGAAGTACTGGCTTTTTTTCAATTCTGACTTCCATATCGCGAGTAAAATATGTAGCAGTACTTTTAAACAATTTTTTCTTTGCAGGAAAGTTTACTAAAGTTGTAATATCAGGTTGTGATACAACGAAGAATGATTGCATTCTCAAAAGGAACACGAGTGCTTCGATATCAATTGAATTGACATTATGTAAGGAAATACAATTTATTATGGTGGATTTACATAAATCTTTATATTGTACATCTACTAGTTTCAAAAAGATGTGCCAATGATATTCAAATACAAATGTGTGACAGTGTGCCTCTATTAAGAGAAGCATGCTTGACTTTATCTTTATTATGGTGTTTCTTATAATCTCCATTTTTCAAGATATAAAATAAAGATGCATGTAATTTCACCATAAACCTACATGCTAGTTATTATAACCGAATAATTCGAATTTTCAGCCGAAGACGTTCAAACAATCACAACTGTTGTACATGGTAAAATTATGGGTGTTGAAATGCCATTTCACTTAGAAAATCCGGACGCCTGTGTTGACAGTGGGTTAACATGTCCTCTAACAAAGGGTGCCAGCTACGGGTACAGAGCAACGTTACCAGTTTTGAAAGCTTATCCTAAGGTATAATAGGTACTTGAAACGTTTAATATGTTCATCTTAATATAAATTCATTCTTTAAGGTCACCGTTGAAGTAAAATGGGAATTGAGATCTCAGAACAATGAAGATATCATTTTTGTCCTTATCCCCGCCAAAATTCAGTAAATATGGAAATGGCATATGCATTTTAGATTTTTGAATGAGAACTGTGAATACTAATGTTTAAAAAATAAAAGAAAATGACAAAGGCTTCAAACTATGTAAGGTGTAACATTACGTTTAATTTGATGATCGACTGTTTTTTTCTTCAAAAAGGAAATTGGATTATGCTATAAGTGGCTGCAAAAAAAAATTCCTGTCAGCATTGTATCGTCATCGCATTTCTGTATTTGGGTTCAGTGAATACCTATTTTTATTATTATCTACCTACTGTATTGCAATATTTTCTCAATGTTCGGTAGATAAAACCTTTTTTACTTTGTTTAAAACTTCCACTTATTTATTTCGTAAATAAAACACTTCACTTTCTTACAACCAAACAATTTATTATTCAACACTCAAATATACTGAAACTAATTTCCGAAAACAATTTACTTATCTATTATTACAACCAACTTTACTGTTTCACTAGGCGTGTTTTTTTGCGGGGGGAATTGGTTGAAAAAAGCGACAGTGGGGATTAGCGACGCCATGACAGTAGGCGTGTTTTTTTGCAAGCCCGGGGGGAATTGGTTGAAAAAAACGACAGCGGGGATTAGCGACGCCACGACAATAAAAAACATGGAGTTTTTATACAAACTATCGATAACATGTATGCAATTCATGCCGGTAACACAGTTTTTCGGTGCGCTTAAGTTAAACCCCGAGAGTTCTCCGGGATTAGTTGTTGTTGCATTTAACATGTTAATTGTTTAGCACCGACGTCGTTTTTTTCATCCAATTCCCCCCGGGCTTGCAAAAAAACACGGCTACTATTAAAATCAAACTGTGCCCTCTGTAGTGATGGGCGCATTCGAATGATTTTCTCGATTTTAATCGATTCAAGCAACATCTCGAGATGTCTCGATTCTTCACTTAAATCATTCGAATGATTTACCATACCGATTATACCTACCCACTTCCTATTCTAACTTGTAAGTTGTAATCGTAAGCGCAGTAAGTGAGATGAGAACTCGAACTCAGAACTCGAGAAATGAGAACGAAATACAAGCAAGAGAAAGATAAATAGACATAATAAACATTTTACAATTGCTGACAATTTCTTCATTGTCCGAAATGTCAATGAGTTGGTTAAAGAGAAATAAAAAAAGAGCTGAAAATCAAATTGTCAGACTTTGGGAAGAAATCTACCAACTGTGTGAACGGATAATTTTTCATTGTAAGAAATATGTAAATTGTCAGCTAATTGTTAGCTATTGTCAGACCATTGACAGTTCTGACAATATTGTAAGATCTGACAATCGTTTGTACTTAGCTTTAGATTGAAAACAAAGAACTCAAAATCGAACAGCATTTAGCGGTCGCTACCATCGCTTTTTCAATAATTTTGCTTGAAAATCTTTGAAAATCGGAATTTTTCTCAAATGTTAAAAGCTACATAACTTTTCGAGTTTTGGTGCATTTAGTAAACGCATTTAGAAAACGTTTTTCTTCTAACGATTATATTTTCTGCAATAATTATAAAAAAGCCTAACAAAAGACGAAACCTGACCAAAGCCTGATTGGACATTAAAAGCCTGACGCGTCAGGCGAAATCCTGACGGATGGTTAACCTATGACTGTACATAGCTTAAGTTCTGCGTACTTCTCATTGCGTTGACTCAAGTGGTTGAATACACGTATGACGTACACCACACAAATAATCAACGTCTTGACTCTCGAGTTCTCCATTATGTCTATTTATCTTTCTCTTGCTTGTATTTCGTATTTGTATTTGTATTTCAACTCACTCACTGCGCTTACGATTACAACTTACAAGTTAGAATAGGAAGTGGGTAGGTATAATCGGTATGGTAAATCATTCGAATGATTTAAGTGAAGAATCGAGACATCTCGAGATGTTGCTTGAATCGATTAAAATCGAGAAAATCATTCGAATGCGCCCATCACTACAGAGGGCACAGTTTGATTTTAATAGTAGCCGTGTTTTTTTGCAAGCCCGGGGGGAATTGGATGAAAAAAACGACGTCGGTGCTAAACAATTAACATGTTAAATGCAACAACAACTAATCCCGGAGAATTCTCGGGGTTTAACTTAAGCGCACCGAAAAACTGTGTTACCGGCATGAATTGCATACATGTTATCGATAGTTTGTATAAAAACTCCATGTTTTTTACTGTCGTGGCGTCGCTAATCCCCGCTGTCGTTTTTTTCAACCAATTCCCCCCGGGCTTGCAAAAAAACACGCCTACTGTCATGGCGTCGCTAATCCCCACTGTCGCTTTTTTCAACCAATTCCCCCCGCAAAAAAACACGCCTAGTGAAACAGTAAAGTTGGTTGTAATAATAGATAAGTAAATTGTTTTCGGAAATTAGTTTCAGTATATTTGAGTGTTGAATAATAAATTGTTTGGTTGTAAGAAAGTGAAGTGTTTTATTTACGAAATAAATAAGTGGAAGTTTTAAACAAAGTAAAAAAGGTTTTATCTACCGAACATTGAGAAAATATTGCAATACAGTAGGTAGATAATAATAAAAATAGGTATTCACTGAACCCAAATACAGAAATGCGATGACGATACAATGCTGACAGGAATTTTTTTTTGCAGCCACTTATAGCATAATCCAATTTCCTTTTTGAAGAAAAAAACAGTCGATCATCAAATTAAACGTAATGTTACACCTTACATAGTTTGAAGCCTTTGTCATTTTCTTTTATTTTTTAAACATTAGTATTCACAGTTCTCATTCAAAAATCTAAAATGCATATGCCATTTCCATATTTACTGAATTTTGGCGGGGATAAGGACAAAAATGATATCTTCATTGTTCTGAGATCTCAATTCCCATTTTACTTCAACGGTGACCTTAAAGAATGAATTTATATTAAGATGAACATATTAAACGTTTCAAGTACCTATTATACCTTAGGATAAGCTTTCAAAACTGGTAACGTTGCTCTGTACCCGTAGCTGGCACCCTTTGTTAGAGGACATGTTAACCCACTGTCAACACAGGCGTCCGGATTTTCTAAGTGAAATGGCATTTCAACACCCATAATTTTACCATGTACAACAGTTGTGATTGTTTGAACGTCTTCGGCTGAAAATTCGAATTATTCGGTTATAATAACTAGCATGTAGGTTTATGGTGAAATTACATGCATCTTTATTTTATATCTTGAAAAATGGAGATTATAAGAAACACCATAATAAAGATAAAGTCAAGCATGCTTCTCTTAATAGAGGCACACTGTCACACATTTGTATTTGAATATCATTGGCACATCTTTTTGAAACTAGTAGATGTACAATATAAAGATTTATGTAAATCCACCATAATAAATTTTATTTCCTTACATAATGTCAATTCAATTGATATCGAAGCACTCGTGTTCCTTTTGAGAATGCAATCATTCTTCGTTGTATCACAACCTGATATTACAACTTTAGTAAACTTTCCTATTTTAGATCCTGCAAAGAAAAAATTGTTTAAAAGTACTGCTACATATTTTACTCGCGATATGGAAGTCAGAATTGAAAAAAAGCCAGTACTTCGTTGTTAATCCCAATGTGAAATTTACCACAATAGCAGAAATTTTAGAATTAATAATAAGTAATAACATATAATAACCGATAGTACTAAAAAGGCGTAACGCTGTCCGTAATTTATATTTTATATTAGCTGTGTTTTATTTTCCTCTAATCCAGATCTGATTGTGAAAATAAAACAACTCAGTGACAACTTGTTATATACCCAACTCTTTTTTGCTTTTGTTTTTTTTATTTGATACACCCGTTGTCTTTTTTCTTTACACTACTGACGACATTTACAAATTAAGGGTCTGTGTTCAAAACGGATGTGGAAGTCCAAATTTAAAACAAAGTTGGATCTTGTGTTGTTTTTGTAATACCGTATTTTCGTAAGCAAATCCAATCTGGTTCAGATCTCGGGGAAAATAAAACACAGCTTTTACACAGGCCTACAGTGTTTTTGGTGCTGCCAAAGTGAAAACTGTTTCTATGTTAACTAGTTACCCTGGTTCTAACTGCATACTTACTTTTTTGATCCTAAGTGTAGTTTTTGAGATACAACATTAGGTGAGTTTTATTCATTGCTGCATAGCCAGCGCAGCACAAGTCTGAATAAAACGAAAGCTCACTCTTTACGTTCATTTCAATAATTGAAAGCTCTATCGCCAGCAAAGCCATCTTTTTTTCGCCAGCAATCAAATTGTTTTTGTTTGCCAAAGGAAATTTTGCTGCGCTGGCTATGCAGCAATGAATAATACACACCTATTATGTGCAAATAATACAAATTAAGCGATTTTTTTTACAATTAATTGCGTTATTATACATGAAGAAAGCTTCTTGTTAGAGATTTTCTTTCATGAGTGTCCTTAAGACATTCTCGCGGAATACACCAGCAGTAATGAGCCATCATAACATCTTCCCATCGGCCTTGATACCTATCTTTCATGACTTCTAAGTCCTGGTGGAACCGTTCTCTTTGTTTCTCGCTATATGGGTCAAGATTTTTGGAAAATCTTTCCGAATGACTGTAGAGGTATTGAACTTTAATACTCATTCTTTCAAAATTTTCCAGAAAGCCCAGAACTAAGTCTTGGTAATTTACGGATTTATGATTTCCTAAAAAATTGTTCACTATATTGCAGATTCTAAATTATTCATTGAATGAAAGAATTGGTCATCTTTTATCAAATATCTTATTTGTGGTCCATCAAATATACCAGCCTTAACTTTTTCTGTACTCAAACTAAGAATTTTTTTTTTAAATATAAATAAAATTAAAGCCAGTTTTAACTAATTCTTTTACATATCGTTCATCAAACCTAATTTTATGTGCAATGGAGGCAAAATAATTTTTTATCTCAAAACTAGGGGTGAGTTTTGGACACTGTGTTTGCCAATAGTTAAAGATTCCTCACAGGACAACCCCTGCTTGATCCAGTGGTCAATTTCGTTTTTGCCCCATTGACAGCTGAAAAACATGAAACATGGAAATTTGGTGAAGCCACTTTGTTGTCCCAGTAAAAAGTTAACCATTTTGAAGAAACTCATTCTTTTCTCCTAAAGAGACTTGATTGGAGTCTATAATGTTTTCTTCATGGCCAGGTGTTTGTTCAGATATGTTAGTAAGATTTACGCCTGAAGAGACTTGATTAAAGTCCAAGTTTTATTTAGGGACAGGAGTTTGTTCAAAAATGTTAGTAGGATTTAGTACTGAAGAGACAAGTTTTCTTCAAGAGGTGTTTGATCAGATGTTATACAATAGAATTTTCTTTTTGAAGTTCTATAGCTTCGGTTTCTTGAGATGGTTCTAGAAATTAAAAAATATCTTTCCATATTATTCAAGATTATTATTCAACAATAAGCCAGTTTACGTTTCTGAAATCTCAAAGATTTTGCTGCACAGATTTGACGTATAAAAAACAGGAAAATTGAGCAAGATTTTTCCACAATGAGTAAAAAGTAATCTCCACCACTTTTTTAAATTTTTTATCTACGACTCCGATTAACATTAAGAGAGAAACAAAACCAGTCTCACTTTTTTACAGAAAGATTGAAGAATTTACTTTTAGCTAAGGAATTACATTCCAGTTTTCTGAGTTTGCTGAGATCTCAGAATATTTGTTTTTATTAAACTCTCCTAAAACCCAATTATTACCACAATTTACGGAATGTGGTTCAACCATTTAGAGTATAAGAAAATCGAACATGGCTAAATGCCATGTTATTTATATAAGTTTCAAAACAACGATTTTTTAAAAAAAGGTACAAAGATGCATATGGTTGAAACCGAAGCTGTCTAAACCTGTTTTTGCGGGGTATTTTACAATCTTTTGAAAATAAATTGCTAAGATCATTTGTTAATGCGCCGTGGTATATTAGAAACGACGACCTACACAGGGATCTTGGGATCCCCACGGTAAGAAATGAAATAAAAAATTTTGCGCGAAAGCATAGAAAACGACTTTTAGAACATGCTAACAGAACTATTTTCGAAATTCTTGACGAGACAAATTTAGTACACCGCTTGCGAAGGACTAAACCTTCTGACTTGGTGCGGTAAACGGAAAACCGCTTTTAAAATCGCGGAATACGCAGGAGCTATCGCCGGATAGTTACCTGCAACACGTTGTATAACTTCGATAAAAATAAATTGGGAGGTGGAGGTGGTTTTAGTGAAGTAAGAATCTCACACTCCTATGAGCACACGTTTTTCGGTCCTCATAGAGCCTTTTGAAGGTTTTAACACCTACCCACGAAAAAAAAAAAAAAACAAACACAAACAAAAAATATGTATTTATATTTTAAGTGTTCGGTACTAACCTGCTCCCACCATTTTTTGGCCAGCATGAGCTTTTAGTTTTTACTAACCATGAACACAAGTTTTTCGAATTTTTGACCAATTCTTTTGATTTAAATTGTTTTCCTGTCTCTTCTAGGCACCACTCGGATAAACTTGTTTCATTTTGGTGACTTTAAATATTCATGCACAGTACTTCTATTCTTATAAATTGGTTTATTTACAACAAGACAAACATTAGATGGTTCACGCTCGTGAAGTAAAAATTTATTGCACAAATGAACATTTCATGAGTCAAATGGACACAAAACGAAAACACAAATACCTACTTGAATATGATGAATATGAGTGGGCATAGTTCAAAACGGTGCAATACATCTTTAATTGAATTTATACATGCTCAGTTTATAATACTCGGGTTTAGTATTGGCATTGCCCCGGTTGCCCCAATGGACGCTACGGCCCTGGCTACAGGGCGTCGGGCTGAAAAAGTCAATGCTGGTGTGATTATAAACGCACTCCTTGACCAAAGTTCAGGACTACGTATTTGTCATTTCAATGCTTGTAGTTTGCTCGGAAAGATTAATGAAACTCACAATGTTCTCTGCATCGATGTGTGACATTATAGGCGTTTTTCTTTTTTAGCCCCGAGCGTGGCACTGAGCTGTCAAAAAAAAAACTATGTTACTTTTTAGCTCGGAGTGCTCCGAGCTCTCAACTTGCATTTCTTTTTTAGCTCAGAGCTCGACCGGGGCTCATTTTTTCCGAGCTCATCGAGCACAAAGCTGGGCGTGGCTAACTTCATTCAATTTTCATGTAATTTGACAGATTACTAAGCATATGAGAGTTCAGTGCTCAATTGAGTTTCTTAAATAGATCGGTGCGCTCAGGTCACGCTTTGTTCGGAGTGAGCTCTATTCGCTCAGAGCCCGCTCTGTGCCCTGCTCGGGGCTAAAAAAGAAAAACGCCTTATCTGCGTTTCTGAAACATGGTTCAAACCTGATTTATTGAATTCTTCCGTGGATATTGCAAACTATTATCTTTTTCGTATGGACAGTGCTAATGGGCGTGAAATCGCGATTTAAGTTAGATCTACCTTTAAATTTCGTATAGTTGCTTCTGACAATGAAATGGCAGAGTGCTTGTTTGGTGAACTTAAGTCCCAAAACGGAAAATGTTTGACTGGCTGTGTTTATAAAGCTCCAAGACACCGTACTATCGAAACTATTGCTACAATTTAAGAAGATCTATCTCCATGCAACTAGGACATTATAATTGCTGGTGACTTCAAATTAAAATTTTTGGAACCAGATAACCTAACGAATACTTTTCAGATAAAAATTGACTCAGTTGATATTAAAAGGGTAAATAATGAGCCCACGCACTTTAAAAGCACGTCTTCCACTCTATTGGACATTTTTTTGACCTCAAATCTTAATAAAGTCCTCTTTTTCAATCAGTTTTCCCCTAGTCTGTTCGCAAATCATGATCTGATTCTTCTAATTTTTGATTTCGACACGATTTCTGCTGTCTCTGAAAGCAATACTCTCTCCTACTTCAAATACATCCTGGTTAACAAACCCGCTCTTGATTCTGCAGCAAGTTGTATATGTTGCGAATCTGTTACATCTATGACTGGTGTCGATGATCAAGTTTCTTTTATTAATGATGCAGTTTCTTATCTACATTGTAATTTTGTTCCATTCGTTTGTCGAACCCAGCCTAATTCTTTGTTTCCATGGCTTACCTATCCTTGGATAAATTTCTGACCGAAATCAAGCCTATCTTAACTGGAAATGCTATCGGATATCATTGTTTTGGGATAGATATTATAAAAGAATTCGAAATTTAGTAAATTTTGAAGTTCGTACTTCCAAGAAAAAACATTTTGGTAGAGTACTTGATGCAAAGCAGCCAACTAAGCGATTATGGTCGAATTTAAAAAATCAGAGGTCCACTCAAAGATAATCAATGATCAAGCAGTTGATCCAGAAGAACTTAATAAAAAATTCTTGTCTAATTCCACTAGCCCACCTAATTCAAATTTTGTTTTTTCAGAACACACGGAGAGCAAAAGCTCATATTGTTTTTCTTTTATTTATGTTACGCCGCATCATTAGGTTTACCGAACGCTTTGTAGCATTAAAACTAGTGCCTCAGGAGTTGACAAAATTAATCCCAAATTTGTTAAAATGTATCCCACCATCTTGTTCTACCATTGACGCACATTATTAACACTTGTATTTTGTCATCATCATTTCCTGTTTTGTGGAAGAAGGCAAAAGTCATTCCAATACCTAAAAATGGGAACTCTAATTCACAGGAATTTCGTCCAATAAGTGTCCTGGCTTTGCTTTCTAAAGTGGCCGAGAAATTAATGGTTAGGCAAACAAATGATTTCTTGCAACTACATAAACTTCTTCATGAACATCAGTCTGGTTTCCGGGCAGGACACAATTGTACAACCGCCCTTCTCAAACAAATAAATTCTTGGCATAAGTCATTGGAAGAAGATAAGCTTACCATTCTGGTCATGTTAGATTTTTCCAAAGCTTTTGATTCACTAAGTCATGATATTTTATATCGTAAGCTTTTGACAAATTTTAAATTTTTGCATCCAGTAGCTAGATTGTTCCATAACTACCTTTGTGGAAGAAGCCAATTGGTGTTTTCTGGTGATAAAATGTCATCTTTTCTTCCAGTGTCGACTGGCGTTCCACAAGGATCAATTTTGGGCCCTTTGCTCTTCTGCATGTATAAAAATGATATATTCAATTGTGTTACATACAGTGAACTTGACCTATACGCCGATGATGCTCAATTATCATTAGCCAGATCTCTAGGTTTGGTTGAGGGTGGTATAAGTTGCTTAAATGATGACTTCGAATCCATTTATCAGTGGGCCTATGACAACTCATTGGTTTTAAATCCTATTTAATCTTTCAATAACGAGTTTACTCCCATACTGCTTAATCGTACTGTAGTTCCCTTTGTAAAGAAAGCTCGCAATCTTGGGGTTATTATTAACTCTACTTTCATCTGGAATGAACATATAAATACTATAGTTGGTAGAGTATATAGTGGACTTCGTGCTGTTTGGGGTTCAAGTGATTTTACACCTGTTGCTACAAGGAAACTTCTGGCACGTTCTCTTTTACTACCTTTATTTACTTATGGCAGTGAAGTATTTGGAAGCCTTGATTCTGTTAACTCCAACAAACTCTCGGTGGCCCTTAACTCTATCTTACGGTACGTTCATAACCTACGAAGATTCGACCATATCTCTCAATATAGAACTTCCCTATTTGGATGCGATCTATTATTTATTTTTATTTTATTTATTTTACTATTTTTCAGCCATACTTTCAGAATATACAATTCTCTGCAACATCATATTAAAACAACCATCAACACCAGACCCCTTAATGAAATCAAACGCGACTTATTTAGCTTTTTCTGTGGATATGACCATTAAAGAGTATGCCTTAAATTCTCATAATTTAAATAAAACTGTCTTTTTTGTTAGTATTAATTTGTTTAGTTTATATAAAAACATTATTTTATTCTCATTTTAAATACCAAATGTTATTCCTTTTAAAATCTTACATATTATTTACAAGATTTAATCTTAAATGTAATGATTTTTTTCACGGACAATAAATAAGAAATATGAAATATTATGTACATTGTACATTGTACATATACAAATATATATACATACATAAAATACATCGCACCCAGGATTCAAAGCGGGAGACCTTGTTTGGTTTTATAATCCCGCGTCGCGTCGGAAGGGACTTTCACCGAAACTTTAACAATTGGGAAGGCCTAATACCGTTGTAACACGAATAAATGATGTCGTCTACCGCATTCAGAAAGGACTATGAGGCAAACTGAAAGTAGTACACAGTGACCGTTTACATCGTTATACTGGTGAAAGAAATAATGGATTTGCCCGTGACGGTCAATCCTAAGAGGGGAGCAATGTAACGTCTGTTTTTATAAAAACCAAATCAATTAAACAAAATTGTATAATATTTGTGTTTCAAATCACGGTAAAATTGATAACATTGTCAACTCAAAATTATTTGTTTGCAGTTTTATATACAAAAGTTGCGAAAATTAGGAATTTTAATCTCTGTAAACTGTAAATTCATATCTTTTGTTTAAATTTTCTTATGTTTTATAAAATTTTTTTTTTTTGCATTTTATTTCTTTTATTTTTTAAATCATATTATGAAATGTCATCTCAGGCAGACGGCAGTGTATTGCCATGTCTTTATTCTTAAGTATACAAATTGTTAAACTTTATGATGAAAAAATAAAGAATATTATCTATCTATCTATCTGTAACGTCTGTTATTTTGAATTATGACTTCTTACCGTCTATAACGCCATCTTTTGGAATGTAAATTATGCAGACCAACATGAGGTGAGCTTTCGAATTCGGATTCGAAATCGAATACCAAAGCCCAAAACATCGAAATGCTTCTTCTATGGAATGTTCAAGTAGTTTCGGGAACCTATGTAATAAGTATAAAAGCGCCTGTCTGGCGGACAGAGGGCTAGTGATGGGCATAATCGAATGATTTGAGACATAAGTAGCCGCGTTTTATTATCGCCAATAACCCATATGATTCACACCGATATAATAAAACGATACGGATCCAAATGAAAACATTGTTGTATGCTCATCTCTTTTTGTATTATGTTTGTTTATTTTTCAGGTAGATACTGTCTTTTTTCCTCTCACTGCAGTTTGTACTCTCTACCGACCAAAGAGCCGTCTACCCGCCATAGTAAGAACCTATTTCTGGTTCCATAAAGCAAACCCCAATAGAAACATAGATCCAAATTTGTTTTTGTATTATGTGTTAAAAGATAAACCCGACCCAGACCCGTAGATACTAAAACGCGGCTAGTATTCGAGTGATTCCAATAATCGAATGATCATTCGAGATATGAAATAGTACAAAATTGGAATAATAAACCTCTAAAATTTAAGTATGTAGATTCGCTTTGTTCGATAAATAAAAAATATTAAAGAAAACTAAAAATTTGAAAATATATTTAACATTATTTTATTCAAAATATAAAAAAGAAAATAATTTAATTCATTAAAAACTTTTCTATAAAAACAAAACAACTAGTTTTTAATCCAGTTCCAATCCAGTTTTTCATTTTAGGATTTTTAAACATAAATAAATACAGTCAAACTTCGATAACTCGAACTACTATTATCCACAATAAAAGTTCGACTTATCAAGACTTCGAGTTATACAAATTGATTATCAAAATTAAAACGATTAAACAATTCAATATTTGAAATACATATGCATAATGCACAACACTTTTTGTGCTTTATTAAGTCTTATATGTTTCATATTAATGTACATAAGTTGTTACACCATACACAAAATTATTGCATGTATTTAGTTATTTGGGTCTGAGAGTAGTTTTTTTTATTGTTTTTTTTTTTTCAAGAAAAAGGATTCTAATTTTTTTAAAGCTGCATAAATTTCATCTGTTGTATCGTCACACGTTTGCAAATATAAATTCAAATTGTCAAATGTGCTACAACATGCATCGAAGGCTGTTGAATGAATTCCTCTACCGAAGTCTCGTCTTCACTTTCTATATTAATTGAAGTTGGAAATTGTACATAAAATAATTATGTCGAATTTCAAAAATGCATTTATTTCTCACTAAATGGGAATTCCCCTAAAATGTTCGACTTAGTTGATGCATATGCAATGTTTTTTGTTCGAGTTATAAAGAAAATCGAGTTATAAAAGTTCGAGTTATGAGGGAAAAAATGTATGAGAGTTGAACTCTAAACGCTGCTGCCACATAATTTTGTTCGAGTTATAAAAAAATCGAGTTATCGAAGTTCGAGTTATCGAAGTTTGACTGTAAATAGAATACTGACTTCTATAACAGTTAAAAAAAAAGTAAAACATAAAGATTACATACTTCGCAATTATTAACACTATCACCGAGCAATATTTGTTTCTTATAAGGAACCAAGAATATTTTCATTAAAAATAGAACAAAAATTCGATTTTCTAGCTTAACTTCTTCATTTCAGCATTTTTAAGAATTTTTTAAAGATAATAAATAAAAAAATAAGATTGACTTCTCTAGTAAGAAATAAAAGTAAAAAAATTAATATTGCATACTTAGCACTAAAATATTAACCTAAAACGATTCGTTTTGTGAAAAATAACTGTTGAGAAATATAATTTGGTCCAAATTTGTATCTAATAAACGGTTTCTGCGTTAATTTGTAAGCTGACCTGCCTTGGAAAAAACTCGTTCAGATGGTACGGATGTAGCAGGTATGGCAGAATATTTTAAATATAATTTGTAGAGCTCTGGTAAAGTGTTTTTATGAAGTTTCCAAAACTCAAGTGGGTTACCTAAAATCGCAAATGGGGTAATTCAAGATACTGCCACAACAGTCACTGTTGTTTCAGGAGTTATGATGGTCTGAACTTGGGCTAACGTCTCTTCGAAATGACTCCATAAGGAATCATTATCTTTTATTTTAGTAGCTTCTGGAGGTACATTCATTATTTCGAGTGCACGTGTAGCTTCATTTTGTTTTGAGAAAACACCACTTCTTTTAGCCACTTTTGAGCAATATTGGCATTTTGCTCCGAACCAAAGGCAGTTTTTTTTTTGTCGTAGATCCATAAGGGTTGCCTTTGCAGAAATTTTACTTGTTTCAAATTCACTCAAACGTCTATGGACAGCAATTGATTGGTCAGTTTGGAGTTGTTTTTCAATATCGGTTTTAGGCATTTGATCTCTCATTTTTACTTGAAGACCTCTTATAAGAGGGATTATGAGTGAGAGGGTTGGAAAATTTTCATCCGATAGCAGTGTATTGTCATGTCTTTATTCTTAAGTATACAAATTGTTAAACTTTATGATGAAAAAATAAAGAATATTATCTATCTATCTATCTGTAACGTCTGTTATTTTGAATTATGACTTCTTACCGTCTATAACGCCATCTTTTGGAATGTAAATTATGCAGACCAACATGAGGTGAGCTTTCGAATTCGGATTCGAAATCGAATACCAAAGCCCAAAACATCGAAATGCTTCTTCTATGGAATGTTCAAGTAGTTTCGGGAACCTATGTAATAAGTATAAAAGCGCCTGTCTGGCGGACAGAGGGCTAGTGATGGGCATAATCGAATGATTTGAGACATAAGTAGCCGCGTTTTATTATCGCCAATAACCCATATGATTCACACCGATATAATAAAACGATACGGATCCAAATGAAAACATTGTTGTATGCTCATCTCTTTTTGTATTATGTTTGTTTATTTTTCAGGTAGATACTGTCTTTTTTCCTCTCACTGCAGTTTGTACTCTCTACCGACCAAAGAGCCGTCTACCCGCCATAGTAAGAACCTATTTCTGGTTCCATAAAGCAAACCCCAATAGAAACATAGATCCAAATTTGTTTTTGTATTATGTGTTAAAAGATAAACCCGACCCAGACCCGTAGATACTAAAACGCGGCTAGTATTCGAGTGATTCCAATAATCGAATGATCATTCGAGATATGAAATAGTACAAAATTGGAATAATAAACCTCTAAAATTTAAGTATGTAGATTCGCTTTGTTCGATAAATAAAAAATATTAAAGAAAACTAAAAATTTGAAAATATATTTAACATTATTTTATTCAAAATATAAAAAAGAAAATAATTTAATTCATTAAAAACTTTTCTATAAAAACAAAACAACTAGTTTTTAATCCAGTTCCAATCCAGTTTTTCATTTTAGGATTTTTAAACATAAATAAATACAGTCAAACTTCGATAACTCGAACTACTATTATCCACAATAAAAGTTCGACTTGTCAAGACTTCGAGTTAAACAAATTGATTATCAAAATTAAAACGATTAAACAATTCAATATTTGAAATACATATGCATAATGCACAACACTTTTTGTGCTTTATTAAGTCTTATATGTTTCATATTAATGTACATAAGTTGTTACACCATACACAAAATTATTGCATGTATTTAGTTATTTGGGTCTGAGAGTAGTTTTTTTTATTGTTTTTTTTTTCAAGAAAAAGGATTCTAATTTTTTTAAAGCTGCATAAATTTCATCTGTTGTATCGTCACACGTTTGCAAATATAAATTCAAATTGTCAAATGTGCTACAACATGCATCGAAGGCTGTTGAATGAATTCCTCTACCGAAGTCTCGTCTTCACTTTCTTTATTAATTGAAGTTTTATGTCGAATTTCAAAAATGCATTTATTTCTCACTAAATGGGAATTCCCCTAAAATGTTCGACTTAGTTGATGCATATGCAATATTTTTTGTTCGAGTTATAAAGAAAATCGAGTTATAAAAGTTCGAGTTATGAGGGAAAAAATATATGAGAGTTGAACTCTAAACGCTGCTGCCACATAATTTTGTTCGAGTTATAAAAAAATCGAGTTATCGAAGTTCGAGTTATCGAAGTTTGACTGTAAATAGAATACTGACTTCTATAACAGTTAAAAAAAAGTAAAACATAAAGATTACATACTTCGCAATTATTAACACTATCACTGAGCAATATTTGTTTCTTATAAGGAACCAAGAATATTTTCATTAAAAATAGAACAAAAATTCGATTTTCTAGCTTAACTTCTTCATTTCAGCATTTTTAAGAATTTTTTAAAGATAATAAATAAAAAAATAAGATTGACTTCTCTAGTAAGAAATAAAAGTAAAAAAATTAATATTGCATACTTAGCACTAAAATATTAACCTAAAACGATTCGTTTTGTGAAAAATAACTGTTGAGAAATATAATTTGGTCCAAATTTGTATCTAATAAACGGTTTCTGCGTTAATTTGTAAGCTGACCTGCCTTGGAAAAAACTCGTTCAGATGGTACGGATGTAGCAGGCATGGCAGAATATTTTAAATATAATTTGTAGAGCTCTGGTAAAGTGTTTTTATGAAGTTTCCAAAACTCAAGTGGGTTACCTAAAATCGCAAATGGGGTAATTCAAGATACTGCCACAACAGTCACTGTTGTTTCAGGAGTTATGATGGTCTGAACTTGGGCTAACTTCTCTTCGAAATGACTCCATAAGGAATCATTATCTTTTATTTTAGTAGCTTCTGGAGGTACATTCATTATTTCGAGTGCACGTGTAGCTTCATTTTGTTTTGAGAAAACACCACTTCTTTTAGCCACTTTTGAGCAATATTGGCATTTTGCTCCGAACCAAAGGCAGTTTTTTTTTGTCGTAGATCCATAAGGGTTGCCTTTGCAGAAATTTTACTTGTTTCAAATTCACTCAAACGTCTATGGACAGCAATTGATTGGTCAGTTTGGAGTTGTTTTCCAATATCGGTTTTAGGCATTTGATCTCTCATTTTTACTTGAAGACCTCTTATAAGAGGGATTATGAGTGATAGAGTTGGAAAATTTTCACCCGATAGCTCTTTTGTGAGCTTATCGAAGGGTTTTATAAGGACAATGCATTCCTGAATTGTTTTCCAATCCGATGGAGCCAAGAACTCTTGTGCTTTTTGCAAATCAGTTATTGCCACTGAAAGTGGAATTTTTAATTCCAGCAATCTTTCGAGCATTATAAAGGAGGAGTTCCACCTGGTTACAACATCCTGTTTGATTTTTAGTTGTGGGAGTGACAAGTTTTCTTGAGCTTTTCTAAGCTTTTCAGATGCCAATACGCTTTGTTTGAAATGCCCCATCAATGCCTGCCTGTCAGCGAGTCCGAAAATCCCTTGTTTGCAGTAATTGCGTCGTTAAGACTCAAGTTAAGGGTATGGGCTACGCAGGGGTGGTGGTGTTTTTTTAGATCTTCGTTGATAGCTTTTTTTACGTTTGCGGCGTTATCTCACACGATCGTCACAATTTTGTCAGCAATATCCTATTCGAGGAAAATTCCACTCAACACATTGGCAATATTGGAACCTGTATGCGATTCACGCATTTCTCTTGTGGCAAGAACAGGTGAATATAACTTATCATTAAAATTGAAATGACATGTTATAGTAAAGTATGATTTGTTGCTGTCTGAACTCCACATATCTGTTGTAACGGCCACAAAATCTTAAATGATAACATTTTAAGTGATAAGATAAGTGAGGTGAAAGCTTAGCGATTGGACGTGTTTTGGTGCGGCTCCTAGTTATATATTTTTGAAGTTCATAAAGAAACGTATTAAGGCGTTAATTTGAAGTGCAAGGTGATTCGGAAGCGATTGTTTATATTGTGAGCTGGTTTACGGGCCTTAAACTCTGTCATTTACAATTTAAAAAGGAGTTTTAGTTTTCTAATTTTCGTGTTTGATACATCTAGTTGGCATTTGAGTGATTTCATTGTTTTGTGTGCATCAAACGGAATTCACCTCTTTTCTGAGAAAGTGCAGCTTACAACATACACGCTCAGAATCTAAAGTGAGACAGAACAAAATACACATTTTCAATAAATTTTAAATGTGAGTACACATACACACAACCTCTATTACATTAGTAGAAATAGAAAATATTAAACAATACTCCCACACATTGAGCGTAGTAGTAATTATTTTCACCACAAAAAGCTTAATAAAATCCACCTCATAAAATCATTTTTGGTTCCGAAGACAACAACCCATCTATTTTTCACCACTACGCTGAAAGCTTGTTAGCAAAAACGACAACCAAAATTTATTCCCAACAGTAGTGCAACGAATGGAAAATACAAAACCAAAAAGATCTTTGAAAGAAACTTCGCCAGATTCGGATAAATTTGTAAATTATAAAAAATCTTGCACCATGGGTGAAAATTCAATGACAAATCTTATGAACATTTTAATGCCAAAAATGAATGAATTATTTGACATAAAATTGGCCAACATAGCAACAAAAGATGACATTAACATCATAAAAAATGATATAATCGCTCTACAAGCCGAGAACGAAACTCTTAAATCTGAAATCACAAAACTAAAAGAAAATGAAAATACTCTAAACAGAAAAATTGAAGATTTTGAAAAATTCACTAAAAGGCTAAACATTGTTGTAAATGGATTGACTGCGACCAACATTCAAGAAGCAAAACAACAATTTGATCAAATATGCAATTCAACTCTTAAGTTATCCGTTACAACAACCAACACAGGAACTCGTCTGCGTTCGTTTTCGAACTGGGAAATGTCAACGACGTTAACTCAGTACTATCGGCAACTCAGAACTTGAGAAACTCCAGAATATTCATCAACAGAGACCTGTCATACAATGAAAGAAGGGAGAAGTACCACCTCCGACAAATCAAAAAATGTTTAACTCAAACAAATCCCAACCTTAAAGTCGAGATCAAGCGGTGGGCTATTGAAGTCAATGGTCATCGCTACAAATGCAGCCCTGAAGGAATCATCACAGCTTTCAGCGATGTAGATAAGGATTATATTGTTAGTTTATTAAGCAAAACAGAATGTAACTATACAACTATTATAAATAAGCTCAACAAAATTATTCCAGTTTCAAGCAACTTTCCAAACCATGCTTAACAATTAGGTGCCTGTCAGGTTTTATCTTTTAATATTGCTGGTCTTGGAAATAAAACCTTATTTAGTAATTTTTTTAAATATATTAATAATTTTGAAATATTTTTTTTATATGAAACATTTGTAACAACTGAAAACAGTACACGATATGAAAAATTCTTTCCGGGATACAAACTTGAATGGATTCCTGCGACAAAGACACAACAACAAACACGAGGAAGAGCAAGTGGCGGCTGTTTATATGGGTATAAAAAATGCGTAGAACTAGTTTATCAACTCAGCTTTGTCAAGCAATGTGATACCGTTTTTCTTAGAGGACATTTTGGTGGAGCTTTTCTGAACCTTGTTCCCGCGTACATCAACTGCAACCATTGGAGAAGTGACTTTGAAAAACTTATTGCATTTTTCGATGAAACAGAGCAGAATAATTTCATATTAATGGGCGATTTGAATGTAAGAACTGGTACGAAAGGAAGTGTAGATGTTCAGCTTGCGAATGAAAATCTAGTTCCTACAATCAGAACCTCAAAAGATAATTGTTGTGATCGAAACTCAAATGCATTTACGGAGTTCTTAGAAGAGATTGGAGCGTTTATTTTGAATGGAAGAGGATATGGAGACAAAACAGGCGAATTTACATTTGTGAGCAGCAGAGGTTCTTCAGTCATCGACTACTGCTGTCCATCATACAGTTCCATAGATGCAATAAAAGGCTTTAGAATCGGCTGTGAAACTTTTTCCGATCATATGCCCCTCATAGTAAACCTTACCACACAGGAAGTTATAATGACAAATGATTCAATAAAGCTTTTACCAAGACTTAAGTGGCTGGATGACAGAAAAACCACATACGCACGCAGTCTAGAACAATACATACCACAAAAAATTGCTAGCAATATCGCAGGTGAAGATCTTTGTCTTGCTATTAAAGAATGTGTATACGTTGCCAATGGAACAACTAATCAGCCTAATCTAAACTTTGTACCAAAGAAACCCTGGTTCGATACAGCCTGTTTTTACGCTAGGAGAAATGTTTTGAAAAACCTTAAAATGTACAGAAAACACAATATCGACGTTTACAGAAGAAAATACCGCGATTCAAACAAAAAATACAAAGCCTTATGCGTCCTGAAACAACGCAATTACTATTTAAATATCGCAAGTCAACTAGCGTTAGTTAAGGAAACAAGCGATTGGTGGAAGCTAGCTAAGATAATGCGCGGTAGCACTAACAATCGGAAATCAGACATAACATCATTTGAGTTTAGAACCCACTTCAGAAACCTACTTAATCCAACATCACTCGCAGAAATACCAAACGACTATATTTTAAATACACATATCCACATACCTTTGCTAGATGAAGACATTAAAATGGATGAAGTTCAAGCAGCTATCGCATCAGCAAAAAATAACAAAGCCCCTGGCATCGATGGTATTCCTTTCGAATTTTATAAAAACGTCTCAGCTAACTTAATCAATGAAATCCACCGACTATTTTGTGGCATCTTTAGTACAGGGACCATTCCTGAGTCTTTCAAAATGTCAATAATGTTTCCTCTTTTGAAGAAAGGGAACCCAAACGATGTAGCCAACTACCGCGGTCTGTCCTTTATGGACACTATATACAAGCTTTTCACATCTGTTCTTTTGAATCGACTTAATCGATGGGTCGAAGAAAATCAGATTCTGAATGAATTCCAAGCTGCATACAGACAAAACTACTCGACTGTAGACCAAATTTTCAATCTCTCTTGCCTTATCAAACTACAACTCGATCAAAAAAAGAAACTCTATGCGTTTTTCATTGATTTAAAAGCTGCTTTCGACAATATAAACAGAGACGCGTTGTTCTACAAATTGAAACTTTTGGGAATTTCCACAAAAATGCTCTCAATACTAAAAGCTGTCTATCACAACAACATTGCAGCAGTATGGAACGGGACAAACATCAGCGACTTCTTCCCTATCAATCAAGGTGTAAAACAGGGATGCGTCCTCAGTGCTCTGCTATTCATCCTGTTCTTGAATGACCTCGACTTCGATCTACCTGGTGGAGTAACAATTGAGGGCATATCAGTAAAAGTACTACTTTATGCAGACGATATTGTTTTACTCTCAGACAATCCCGCTTCCTTGCAAACAATGATAAATTGCTTCATAAGCTACTGCACAAAATGGAATCTGCTTGTTAACTTGGGAAAATCTGAAATAGTTATTTTTCGAAATGGTGGACGCCGGGCAGCTGACGAAAAATGGACTTTCAACAATGATGAAATCAAAATATCAAACAAATACAAGTACCTAGGAGTAACTCTGACTTACAACATGTCATGGACAGAGCATCTTATGCAGAGACTTGCACTGTCTAAAAATTCAATTAATGCTACATGGTCAAACTTCATCAAAAACAAAAACATACAGCACTCAGCTAAGTACAAAATATACGAAGCCGCATCAAAATCAGTAATGAACTACTGTGCTCAAGTTTGGGGTTATTCCGAACACAATGAAGTCGAAAAATTGCAAAGATTTTTCATTAAGAGGTGTTTTTCCTTACCCAGTAACACACCAAATTACGCGCTCAGTCTAGAAACAGGGCTTCCAAAAGCATTCCTTTCAACGCTCGAACTTCATTTCAAGTACATCCAAAGAGTAAGCACCCTTTCCGATCACAGATTGCCAAGAAAACTTTCAGATGCCATCGTGAGAAAGAAGATTTACTCGGCAAATGGGTGGTCTGAACTCTTTAATGAGGTCAACATTGAGTTTAACTGGTCAACAAAATCTGAGTGGCAAGCATTACATACAGAAATTTGCACGAAACTCATCGAAAAACATTGGACAGAAAACACAACCAGAGCTCTCCAATCACGCTTTCACGATGAGTATTGTAACCTGAGCTATGCCGAGGTGCCAAACTACTTCGAAGATAGTAATTCACGCGAGATGATCAGTATGATATTGAAGTCCAGGTGCGGATTGCTTAATTTAAATGCAAGAGCATTTAGAAGAGATTCGGTAGGCATTTGTACGATCTGCAACCTTGATGCTAGTGAAAATACATATCACTTTGTGGGAGTGTGTCCTTGTTTTCGTACATATAGAAGACAGTTTCTTGGAAGTGAAAGCCTTAACCGTAACCAGTTCTTCGAGTTTCTCAACGGACGAAACTATATCCAACTTTACAATTTCCTAAAAAACGCTCTAAAATATCGAAACCTAATAATAAATGAATATTCTTAAAATTATATGTAAATCCATCGCTAAGTTTTTAATGAATATATTACAGTTAACACTTTAGCCTGACAGGCAACTTAAAAAGTTATTGTCATTTAATTTAATTTTTTAATATAATGAAAATCAAGCTTTTGTCAAAACTATCTGAATAATAAAAATTTTGTATCTATCTATTTTTATCTATCTGATAACATTTTCCTTATTTTAACAGCCACATTTTCGACTATTGAAAGAGGTTGGTAGTCTGTGACTATCATTTCCACAAAACATTTATTAATTTTCTCTTTTCCACTTTGTGAAAATTCTTTTTCCTTTACCACATAGAGTCGCATTTGTTTAATATTTTTTGCCTTACCTTCACTGGTGCTTGTAATCTTTGTTCCTCATATTCAGCTGTTCTTTTTCTGGAACTTGTTTCAGAAACAACTCCACTTATGGTAGGGACATCCTGCTGTGATTGTGCATTTGAGGTACTAGAACTAGACCCACCAGCATCCAAATTAGTAATAGTAGATTCAACTACTTCAGCGCCTGTTTCATCCCTCCATTGGATGGGATGTATGCGAACAAGATGGTTCCTTAAATTTGTGGCGTTCCCAAAAAACTTTAACTTGTTTTTGCATATTGAATAAGTGAAAATATCCTTTACAACTGCATCTTTTTGAAAAAATTTCCACACATTTGATACTTTACCTCCTGTCTCATTTTGAATTTTTACTTGAAGTTTAAATAAATTTCTATTTAAAAACCATACATTAATTAAAATAACAGGACCAACATAATTAATTAATTACCATATAAATAAAAGCTATAAAATAAACTAGTCAAAACCACTAAATCCGAACACACAAAACAATGTTACTTCTCTTCTACTATGCCAAATGGAAATTTTATAGGAAGTTTAGTAAACTACAAAACGGTAACATAATGCAACGAAAAAAAAAATGTTCTAACAAATGCACAAAAAAAATTCAAATATACCATACCCAAGCCAATTCATATGAATTAATTAATTAATTCACTGTTTTACCCTTTTTCGCATTTATATGAAATCATGAGACGATCGAGAACTCGAGACGTTGATTGCTTGTGAGTTGTGTATCTATAATCTGTATTAGTGTATTCAACCATTCGAGTATAGCAGTGAAAGCTCGAGAGCAGTTGTGTTTGTAGTGTGTACTCGAACAACATAAACAGTAAGCAAGTTGTGTATCTGTAATCTGTGTTCAACCATTCGAGAAGTAGTGAGAGCTCGAGAGCAGTTGTCTCAGGGATGGAGAATTCGGTACAATTGTATCGAATTCGATACAATTGAGTTTGGTCAAGTACAAAAGTACAATTTGCCTTATTTCAGTACAATTTTATGAAACCATGTATTCTTTAAATTTGCAAGTTTTCTAAGTCTTTAATTATGTCGAATTCCTTTCAACAAAAGAATCGAATTTTTTCTGTCGTTGAAAGGAAAAGACAAACTTGACCGACTTGACTGCAGCAATTTTGAAGTAAATCGTCAAAAAATATTCAATTTGGAAATTATGAGGAAGTTTACAAATCAACTTACCAGTGTTGAAATTACGCTAATCATTTAAAAACCAAAATAACTAAATGCAACAAAATCGAACTTAATATTTCCATCAACAAAATATCAAGGTGAGTGCTTTGACTGGTAGGTATTTTGCGACAAGAATTTCCCGCAATAGACGATGAATTGCAAGACTTTGTGGAGGACAAATGGAGATATTAACATTTTAATATTTTTTACAAAGTCAGTTGGCCTATTTGTCTACATCGCGATGCGAGACTTTCTATGAAATGGAGTTCTCTTCCAAAACAATATTCTTTGCCGATATGAACAGAAGAATCACTCACGTTGATTGAATTTCGAGAAAATTATTTCCACTGTCTTTTATTGCATTTTTGAATTTTACTTCACCGAGAAGAGCTTAAAAATACACTGAAGAAAGTAATTATTTAACTTATTTGTTAAATGAAACTAGACTTATTATTGTCTGTGATTTAGTTGTTATTATTAATTGAAAAACAACGCACAAATATTTAATATACAATTCACCGAAAATTCCTTGCGCAAGCCGTTCTTTCCGTTCCCCAATCGTCCGCAAATGTCGAACGTATATTGTTTTATACCACAATATTATAAAGTCGAAATGTCGAAACAAAATGCAAGTTCAAACGTGTTCTGCCTTGATAATAACAAAAAACTTGTTGGAGAATTCATCGTGCTATGATTTTGATATAATATGTAAATGGAAATATTTTGAAAAATAACGTGCAAAATGCAAGAATTTTGACAGAAGAACTTTTAGACTGAAAAATAATTATATAAATAATTTTCACTTCTGTCAAAGTGCTTGCATTTTGTACGTTTTCAACTTTTTTTTTTATTATAAAAAGTAGTTTTTTCTTTACATTTGATATTTTGTGTTTATTTATGTATGTACATTGTACAAAATGTGTATATTTATGAGTTGTTTTTGTTTATGTTTTAGAGGTTAAAATATTTTCGTTACATATAAAATATTTTTTCATTCAACAAAAAGAAATTTCAGTACAATTGACTTCATTTCAGTACAATTTTAAAGAAGTTTTCAGTACATTAAAAAAAATGTGATTTTCCATCCCTGAGTTGTCTACTCGAATCGACTAACATAAAAAATAAGCAAGTGTCCCTCCCGAGTTCTCAATTTTTTGTGTTTCTCTCCTCATATTTTTTTTTTGCTGTCAGGCGTGAGTCGGCTCTCGAGTCTCGACTCTCGAGCTCTAAATAAAATATGTCCCCTATCTGTCGAATTCCATCACAGTAGCCATCATGAAGGTGATAAATTAAAAAACCTCTAAAAAATACGAAAAAAACGAGTTTTTTTTGCTCCTGAAATATGCTTTTTTAGGGCATTCTGTTGAGATTTGGAACGAAATATTCTCTATGCCTCAAAATATAGGTTGTCACCTATCAGTCAAACCGTCAACTGTCAACAGTCAAAATTTAATCGAAGGATGGCTACGATGACGATGGATTAAAAAACCTCTGAAAAATACGAAAAATTTAGAATTTTTTTCGGCTCCGGAAAAATGCTCTAAAAAATACGAAAAATTTATTTTGGCTCTTTATTTCGTTAAGCTAAGTACAGACGATTGTCAGATCTTACAATATTGTCAGATCTGTCAATAAAAAAAACTGTTCCAAATGTCTTACAATCGTCTGAACACACAATTTGTATCATTGTCAGTCGATTAGGACATTGTCAGGCTCATTGGTCATTGTCAGATGTTTTCATTAAAAACATTTTACAATTGCTGACAATTTCTTCATTGTCCGAAATGTCAATGAGTTGGTTAAAGAGAAATAAAAAAACAGCTGACAATCAAATTGTCAGACTTTGGGAAGAAATCTACCAACTGTGTGAACGGATAATTTTTCATTGTAAGAAATATGTAAATTGTCAGCTAATTGTTAGCTATTTTCAGACCATTGACAGTCTTAGCTTTAGATTGAAAACAAAGAACTCAAAATCGAACAGCATTTAGCGGTCGCTACCATCGCTTTTTCAATAATTTTGCTTGAAAATCTTTGAAAATCGGAATTTTTCTCAAATGTTAAAAGCTACATAACTTTTCGAGTTTTGGTGCATTTAGTAAACGCATTTAGTAAACGTTTTTCTTCTAACGATTATATTTTCTGCAATAATTATAAAAAAGCCTAACAAAAGACGAAACCTGACCAAAGCCTGATTAGACATTAAAAGCCTGACGCGTCAGGCGAAATCCTGACGGATGGTTAACCTATGACTGTACATAGCTTTAGTTCTGCGTACTTCTCATTGCGTTGACTCAAGTGGTTGAATACACGTATGACGTACACCACACAAATAATCAACGTCTTGACTCTCGAGTTCTCCATTATGTCTATTTATCTTTCTCTTGCTTGTATTTCGTATTTGTATTTGTATTTCAACTCACTCACTGCGCTTACGATTACAACTTACAAGTTAGAATAGGAAGTGGGTAGGTATAATCGGTATGGTAAATCATTCGAATGATTTAAGTGAAGAATCGAGACATCTCGAGATGTTGCTTGAATCGATTAAAATCGAGAAAATCATTCGAATGCGCCCATCACTACAGAGGACACAGTTTGATTTTAATAGTAGACGTGTTTTTTTGCAAGCCCGGGGGGAATTGGATGAAAAAAACGACGTCGGTGCTAAACAATTAACATGTTAAATGCAACAACAACTAATCCCGGAGAATTCTCGGGGTTTAACTTAAGCGCACCGAAAAACTGTGTTACCGGCATGAATTGCATACATGTTATCGATAGTTTGTATAAAAACTCCATGTTTTTTACTGTCGTGGCGTCGCTAATCCCCGCTGTCGTTTTTTCAACCAAATCCCACCGGGCTTGCAAAAAAACACGCCTACTGTCATGGCGTCGCTAATCCCCACTGTCGCTTTTTTCAACCAATTCCCCCCGCAAAAAAACACGCCTAGTGAAACAGTAAAGTTGGTTGTAATAATAGATAAGTAAATTGTTTTCGGAAATTAGTTTCAGTATATTTGAGTGTTGAATAATAAATTGTTTGGTTGTAAGAAAGTGAAGTGTTTTATTTACGAAATAAATAAGTGGAAGTTTTAAACAAAGTAAATAAGTTTTATCTACCGAACATTGAGAAAATATTGCAATACAGTAGGTAGATAGTAATAAAAATAGGTATTCACTTAACCCAAATACAGAAATGCGATGACGATACAATGCTGACAGGAATTTTTTTTCGCAGCCACTTATAGCATAATCCAATTTCCTTTTTGAAGAAAAAAACAGTCGATCAATAAATTAAACGTAATGTTACACCTTACATAGTTTGAAGCCTTTGTCATTTTCTTTTATTTTTAAAACATTAGTATTCACAGTTCTCATTCAAAAATCTAAAATGCATATGCCATTTCCATATTTACTGAATTTTGGCGGGGATAAGGACACAAATGATATCTTCATTGTTCTGATCTCTCAATTCCCATTTTACTTCAACGGTGACCTTAAAGAATGAATTTATATTAAGATGAACATAAGGCGTGTTTTTTTGCAAGCCCGGGGGGAATTGGTTGAAAAAAACGACAGCGGGGATTAGCGACGCCATGACAGTAAAAAATATGGAGTTTTCATACAAACTATCGATAACATGTATGCAATTCATGCCGGTAACACAGTTTTTCGGTGCGCTTAAATTAAACCCCGAGAATTCTCCGGGATTAGTTGTTGTTGCATTTAACATGTTAATTGTTTAGCACCGACGTCGTTTTTTTCATCCAATTCCCCCCGGGCTTGCAAAAAAACACGGCTATATTAAACGTTTCAAGTACCTATTATACCTTTGGATAAGCTTTCAAAACTGGTAACGTTGCTCTGTACCCGCAGCTGGCACCCTTTGTTAGAGGACATGTTAACCCACTGTCAACACAGGCGTCCGGATTTTCTAAGTGAAATGGCATTTCAACACCCATAATTTTACCATGTACAACAGTTGTGATTGTTTGAACGTCTTCGGCTGAAAATTCGAATTATTCGGTTATAATAACTAGCATGTAGGTTTATGGTGAAATTACATGCATCTTTATTTTATATCTTGAAAAATGGAGATTATAGGCGTGTTTTTTTGCAAGCCCGGGGGGAATTGGTTGAAAAAAAACGACAGCGGGGATTAGCGACGCCATGACAGTAAAAAACATGGAGTTTTTATACAAACTATCGATAACATGTATGCAATTCATGCCGGTAACACAGTTTTTCTGTACGCTTAAGTTAAACCCCGAGAATTCCCTGGGATTAGTTGTTGTTGCATTTAACATGTTAATTGTTTAGCACTGACGTCGTTCTTTTCATCCAATTCCCCCCGGGCTTGCAACAAAACACGGCTTATAAGAAACACCATAATAAAGATAAAGTCAAGCATGCTTCTCTTAATAGAGGCACACTGTCACACATTTGTATTTGAATATCATTGGCACATCTTTTTGAAACTAGTAGATGTACAATATAAAGATTTATGTAAATCCACCATAATAAATTTTATTTCCTTACATAATGTCAATTCAATTGATATCGAAGCACTCGTGTTCCTTTTGAGAATGCAATCATTCTTCGTTGTATCACAACCTGATATTACAACTTTAGTAAACTTTCCTATTTTAGATCCTGCAAAGAAAAAATTGTTTAAAAGTACTGCTACATATTTTACTCGCGATATGGAAGTCAGTTCAGTCTGCGGAAAAATAAGAATAACAGAATTGAAAAAAAGCCAGTACTTCGTTGTTAATCCCAATGTGAAATTTACCACAATAGAAGAAATTTTAGAATTAATAATAAGTAATAACATATAAATATATATACCGATAGTACTAAAAAGGCGTAACGCTGTCCGTAATTTATATTTCATATTAGCTGTGTTTTATTTTCCTCCAGATCTAATACAGATCTGATTGTGAAAATA
This sequence comes from Epistrophe grossulariae, assembly GCA_929447395.1. Classification (NCBI taxonomy): domain Eukaryota; kingdom Metazoa; phylum Arthropoda; class Insecta; order Diptera; family Syrphidae; genus Epistrophe; species Epistrophe grossulariae. The sequence continues at coordinate 73,560,033 of OV839568.1, read as the reverse complement.
AAACAACCCAGGATCTCAGTGACAACTTGTTATATACCCAACTCTTTTTTGCTTTTGTTTTTTTTATTTGATACACCCGTTGTCTTTTTTCTTTACACTACTGACGACATTTACAAATTAAGGGTCTGTGTTCAAAACGGATGTGGAAGTCCAAATTTAAAACAAAGTTGGATCTTGTGTTGTTTTTGTAATACCGTATTTTCGTAAGCAAATCCAATCTGGTTCAGATCTCGGGGAAAATAAAACACAGCTTTTACACAGGCCTACAGTGTTTTTGGTGCTGCCAAAGTAAAAACTGTTTCTATGTTAACTAGTTACCCTGGTTATAACTGCATACTTACTTTTTTGATCCTAAGTGTAGTTTTTGAGATACAACATTAGGTGAGTTTTATTCATTGCTGCATAGCCAGCGCAGCACAAGTCTGAATAAAACGAAAGCTCACTCTTTACGTTCATTTCAATAATTGAAAGCTCTATCGCCAGCAAAGCCATCTTTTTTTTACTGACTTCTTTTTCGCCAGCAATCAAATTGTTTTTGTTTGCCAAGGGAAATTTTGCTGCGCTGGCTATGCAGCAATGAATAAAACACACATATTATGTGCAAATAATACAAATTTAGTGATTTTTTTTTACAATTAATTGCGTTATTATACATGAAAAAAGCTTCTTGTTAGAGATTTTCTTTCATGAGTGTCCTTAAGACATTCTCGCGGGATACACCAGCAGTAATGAGCCATCATAACATCTTCCCATCGGCCTTGATACCTATCTTTCATGTCTAAGTCCTGGTGGAACCGTTCTCTTTGTTTCTCGCTATATGGGTTAAGATTTTTGGAAAATCTTTCCGAATGACTGTAGAGGTATTGAACTTTAATACTCATTCTTTCAAAATTTTCCAGAAAGCCCAGAACTAAGTCTTGGTAATTTACGGATTTATGATTTCCTAAAAAATTGTTCACTATATTGCAGATTCTAAATTATTCATTGAATGAAAGAATTGGTCATCTTTTATCAAATATCTTATTTGTGGTCCATCAAATATACCAGCCTTAACTTTTTCTGTACTCAAACTAAGAATTTTTTTTTTTAAATATAAATAAAATTAAAGCCAGTTTTAACTAATTCTTTTACGTATCGTTCATCAAACCTAATTTTATGTGCAATGGAGGCAAAATTATTTTTTATCTCAAAACTAGGGGTGAGTTTTGGACGCTGTGTTTGCCAATAGTTAAAGATTCCTCACAGGACAACCCCTGCTTGATCCAGTGGTCAATTTCGTTTTTGCCCCATTGACAGCTGAAAAACATGAAACATGGAAATTTGGTGAAGCCACTTTGTTGTCCCAGTAAAAAGTTAACCATTTTGAAGAAACTCATTCTGTTCTCCTAAAGAGACTTGATTGGAGTCTATAATGTTTTCTTCATGGCCAGGTGTTTGTTCAGATATGTTAGTAAGATTTACTCCTGAAGAGACTTGATTAAAGTCCAAGTTTTATTTAGGGACAGGAGTTTGTTCAAAAATTTTAGTAGGATTTAGTACTGAAGAGACAAGTTTTCTTCAAGAGGTGTTTGATCAGATGTTATACAATAGAATTTTCTTTTTGAAGTTCTATGGCTTCGGTTTCTTGAGATGGTTCTAGAAATTAAAAAATATCTTTCCATATTATTCAAGATTATTATTCAACAATAAGCCAGTTTACGTTTCTGAAATCACAAAGATTTTGCTGCATAGATTTGACGTATAAAAAACAGGAAAATTGAGCAAGATTTTTCCACAATGAGTAAAAAGTAATCTCCACCACTTTTTTAAATTTTTTATCTACGACTCCGATTAACATTAAGAGAGAAACAAAACCAGTCTCACTTTTTTACAGAAAGAGTGAAGAATTTACTTTTAGCTAAGGAATTACATTCCAGTTTTCTGAGTTTGCTGAGATCTCAGAATATTTGTTTTTATTAAACTCTCCTAAAACCCAATTATTACCACAATTTACGGAATGTGGTTCAACCATTTAGAGTATAAGAAAATCGAACATGGCTAAATGCCATGTTATTTATATAAGTTTCAAAACAACGATTTTTTAAAAAAAGGTACAAAGATGCATATGGTTGAAACCGAAGCTGTCTAAACCTGTTTTTGCGGGGTATTTTACAATCTTTTGAAAATAAATTGCTAAGATCATTTGTTAATGCGCCGTGGTATATTAGAAACGACGACCTACACAGGGATCTTGGGATCCCCACGGTAAGAAATGAAATAAAAAATTTTGCGCGAAAGCATAGAAAACGACTTTTAGAACACGCTAACAGAACTATTTTCGAAATTCTTGACGAGACAAATTTAGTACACCGCTTGCGAAGGACTAAACCTTCTGACTTGGTGCGGTAAACGGAAAACCGCTTTTAAAATCGCGGGATACGCAGGAGCTATCGCCGGATAGTTACCTGCAACACGTTGTACAACTTCGATAAAAATAAATTGGGAGGTGGAGGTGGTTTTAGTGAAGTAAGAATCTCACACTCCTATGAGCACACGTTTTTCGGTCCTCATAGAGCCTTTTGAAGGTTTTAACACCTACCCACGAAAAAAAAAAAAAACAAACACAAACAAAAAATATGTATTTATATTCTAAGTGTTCGGTACTAACCTGCTCCCACCATTTTTTGGCCAGCATGAGCTTTTAGTTTTTACTAACCATGAACACAAGTTTTTCGAATTTTTGACCAATTCTTTTGATTTAAATTGTTTTCCTGTCTCTTCTAGGCACCACTCGGATAAACTTGTTTCATTTTGGTGACTTTAAATATTCATGCACAGTACTTCTATTCTTATAAATTGGTTTATTTACAACAAGACAAACATTAGATGGTTCACGCTCGTGAAGTAAAAATTTATTGCACAAATGAACATTTCATGAGTCAAATGGACACAAAACGAAAACACAAATACCTACTTGAATATGATGAATATGAGTGGGCATAGTTCAAAACGGTGCAATACATCTTTAATTGAATTTATACATGCTCAGTTTATAATACTCGGGTTTAGTATTGGCATTGCCCCGGTTACCCCAATGGACGCTACGGCCCTGGCTACAAAAGTCAATGCTGGTGTGATTATAAACGCACTCCTCGACCAAAGTTCAGGACTACGTATTTGTCATTTCAATGCTTGTAGTTTGCTCGGAAAGATTAATGAAACTCACAATGTTCTCTGCATCGATGTGTGACATTATAGGCGTTTTTCTTTTTTAGCCCCGAGTTTCTTAAATAGATCGGTGCGCTCAGGTCACGCTTTGTTCGGAGTGAGCTCTATTCGCTCAGAGCCCGCTCTGTGCCCTGCTCGGGGCTAAAAAAGAAAAACGCCTTATCTGCGTTTTTGAAACATGGTTCAAACCTGATTTATTGAATTCTTCCGTGGATATTGCAAACTATTATCTTTTTCGTATGGACAGTGCTAATGGGCGTGAAGTCGCGATTTAAGTTAGATCTACCTTTAAATTTCGTATAGTTGCTTCTGACAATGAAATGGCAGAGTGCTTGTTTGGTGAACTTAAGTCCCAAAACGGAAAATGTTTGACTGGCTGTGTTTATAAAGCTCCAAGACACCATACTATCGAAACTATTGCTACGATTTAAGAAGATCTATCTCCATGCAACTAGGACATTATAATTGCTGGTGACTTCAAATTGAAATTTTTGGAACCAGATAACCTAACGAATACTTTTCAGATAAAAATTGACTCAGTTGATATTAAAAGGGTAAATAATGAGCCCACGCACTTTAAAAGCACGTCTTCCACTCTATTGGACATTTTTTTGACCTCAAATCTTAATAAAGTCCTCTTTTTCAATCAGTTTTCCCCTAGTCTGTTCGCAAATCATGATCTGATTCTTCTAATTTTTAATTTCGACACGATTTCTGCTGTCTCTGAAAGCAATACTCTCTCCTACTTCAAATACATCCTGGTTAACAAACCCGCTCTTGATTCTGCAGCAAGTTGTATATGTTGCGAATCTGTTACATCTATGACTGGTGTCGATGATCAAGTTTCTTTTATTAATGATGCAGTTTCTTATCTACATTGTAATTTTGTTCCATTCGTTTGTCGAACCCAGCCTAATTCTTTGTTTCCATGGCTTACCAATCCTTGGATAAATTTCTGACCGAAATCAAGCCTATCTTAACTGGAAATGCTATCGGATATCATTGTTTTGGGATAGATATTATAAAAGAATTCGAAATTTAGTAAATTTTGAAGTTCGTACTTCCAAGAAAAAACATTTTGGTAGAGTACTTGATGCAAAGCAGCCAACTAAGCGATTATGGTCGAATTTAAAAAATCAGAGGTCCACTCAAAGATAATCAATGATCAAGCAGTTGATCCAGAAGAACTTAATAAAAAATTCTTGTCTAATTCCACTAGCCCACCTAATTCAAATTTTGTTTTTTCAGAACATACGGAGAGCAAAAGCTCATATTGTTTTTCTTTTATTTATGTTACGCCACATCATTAGGTTTACCGAACGCTTTGTAGCATTAAAACTAGTGCCTCAGGAGTTGACAAAATTAATCCCAAATTTGTTAAAATGTATCCCACCATCTTGTTCTACCATTGACGCACATTATTAACACTTTTATTTTGTCATCATCATTTCCTGTTTTGTGGAAGAAGGCAAAAGTCATTCCAATACCTAAAAATGGGAACTCTAATTCACAGGAATTTCGTCCAATAAGTGTCCTGCCTTTGCTTTCTAAAGTGGCCGAGAAATTAATGGTTAGGCAAATAAATGATTTCTTGCAACTACATAAACTTCTTCATGAACATCAGTCTGGTTTCCGGGCAGGACACAATTGTACAACCGCCCTTCTCAAACAAATACATTCTTGGCATAAGTCATTGGAAGAAGATAAGCTTACCATTCTGGTCATGTTAGATTTTTCCAAAGCTTTTGATTCACTAAGTCATGATATTTTATATCGTAAGCTTTTGACAAATTTTAAATTTTTGCATCCAGTAGCTAGATTGTGCCATAACTACCTTTGTGGAAGAAGCCAATTGGTGTTTTCTGGTGGTAAAATGTCATCTTTTCTTCCAGTGTCTACTGGCGTTCCACAAGGGTCAATTTTGGGCCCTTTGCTCTTCTGCATGTATAAAAATGATATATTCAATTGTGTTACATACAGTGAACTATACGCCGATGATGCTCAATGATCATTAGCCAGATCTCTAGGTTTGGTTGAGGATGGTATAAGTTGCTTAAATGATGACTTCGAATCCATTTATCAGTGGGCCTATGACAACTCATTGGTTTTAAATCCTATTTAATCTTTAAGTATTGTTATTTACAAAAACATTATTTCAAACAACGAGTTTACTCCCATACTGCTTAATCGTACTGTAGTTCTCTTTGTAAAGAAAGCTCGCAATCTTGTGGTTATTATTAACTCTACTTTCATCTGGAATGAACATATAAATACTATAGTTGGTAGAGTATATAGTGGACTTCGTGCTGTTTGGGGTTCAAGTGATTTTACACCTGTTGCTACAAGGAAACTTCTGGCACGTTCTCTTTTACTACCTTTATTTACTTGAAGTAGTATTTGGAAGCCTTGATTCTGTTAACTCCAACAAACTCTCGGTGGCCGTTAACTCTATCTTACGGTACGTTCATAACCTACGAAGATTCGACCATATCTCTCAATATAGAACTTCCCTATTTGGATGCGATCTATTATTTATTTTTATTTTATTTATTTTACTATTTTTCAGCCATACTTTCAGAATATACAATTCTCTGCAACATCATATTAAAACAACCATCAACACCAGACCCCTTAATGAAATCAAACGCGACTTATTTAGCTTTTTCTGCGGATATGACCATTAAAGAGTATGCCTTAAATTCTCATAATTTAAATAAAACTGTCTTTTTTGTTAGTATTAATTTGTTTAGTTTATATAAAAACATTATTTTATTCTCATTTTAAATACCAAATGTTATTCCTTTTAAAATCTTACATATTATTTACAAGATTTAATCTTACATGTAATGATTTTTTTCACGGACAATAAATAAGAAATATGAAATATTATGTACATTGTACATTGTACATATACAAATATATATACATACATAAAATACATCGCACCCAAGTTAAAATGGTGAAGAATGGATGCGACAGCGAACAATTGAGTGTAACAATAAAAAAAAAGCAAGTAAAGATACGACAACGACTTGGTAGTCGAATCTGCCAGTGGATTTAAATTTAGAATTCTTTAATTTTTTCTTTAAAAATCGATTTTTTTGGAAAAGCACCAAAAATAGAAATCTATAATATCCATTATCCATCAAAATTTTGAGCTTGTAAGCCCATCCCTTGAAAAGATAAAAATCAAAAACCATTCCGTGTATTAAGAATCCGTGTAATAAAGATCATATTACATATATTATATCATATTTGTCTTTATCAAAGATACTGAATTATAAAGATTGGAATCTTTCGTACGTTCCTTCCCCCAAAACCCATTTGTTTACATTGTTGTTTTTGTAATTTCATCTCGTGTCGATGAATAGATGTGAATTGCAACAACAATTTACGCAGTGGTGAATTCATATTTTTGCACTAGTATGCGTTAAAACATGAACACTAGTCCAAAAATATGAATTCACCACTGTCCGCCATTTTGTTTAGCTTGTAGGCAAACCAGAATGACAGCCGAGGATTCCAATCTTTATAATTCAGTACCTTTGGTCTTTATATAATTGTAAAGAGTAATGATGATAGTCCGGGTGGCTACCGTAAGGTAACATTCTCATCGCGGCTGTTGAAGTAGAGGATACCCTGATAACTTTTATCCAAAAATCAACAAATTACAAAACCCCTGGTCCCGCAAGCATTTTCATATATGTACATATTATATAGACAAAAATGAAGAGAAATGCAACATTCAAACGATCTTTTTTTCCATACATTCTTGGAACCGCTTACATGCATGTAAGAACATAATATAATTTAAGACCAATTTCTAAATGCACTTATTCTTGAGTTGGGCAGTTTAGTTCATTTGAGTGAGCGATCAATTCAGTTCAATTCACGCTACTGAACTAGTTCGTTCAATTTAGTTCAAAATATTTTTTCACAGCAATTTTTGTACAGAAATAAAAAAAAAAAACTTTAACTAATTTGAATCGCGTCTAACGTCAGTCAAATTAAAACGATTGCAAAGTTAGATTACAGAACAAAAATTCATTATTTTATTTAAAATCACAAGCTGAAAGCAAAATATCAAGAATATAGAGTTTTGCCATTTAAGCTAAAGTTTCATCGAACTTCAATACTTCTATAATAGGCGTTTTTCTTTTTTAGCCCCGAGCGGGTCACAGAGCGGGCTCTGAGCGAATAGAGCTCACTCCGAACAGAGCGTGACCTGAGCGCACCGATCTATTTAAGAAACTCAATTGAGCACTGAACTCTCATATCTGTCAAATTACATGAAAATTGTATGAAGTTAGCCGCGCTCAGCTTTGTGCTCGATGTGCTCGGTCATTTTTTTCCGAGCTCATCGAGCGAACCCCGGTCGAGCTCTGAGCTAAAAAAGAAATGCAAGTTGAGAGCTCGGAGCGCTCCGAGTTAAAAAGTAACATAGTTTACTTTTTGACAGCTCAGTGCCACGCTCGGGGCTAAAAGAGAAAAACGCCTAATGTTGAATTCACTGATCTCTATATACACTGGATAGTGTATTCATAAAAAATTTTTGAGGCAAAAATATAGTCGTGGCCGGTACCCTCATATAACAGTATAACAGCGGTGCCAACGGAATGGACGCTACTGGACCTGCATTTTCTTTTATTTTTTTTAATATTTACAGCCGCAATGCTTGTTGACATCAACTGATATCAAATAAATGGTCAATTTCGGAAAATATCTTCAATCTCTTTCTTCGTTTGTATAGAGCGAGATATGAGGTCGTGGCCGGTACCCTTTAAAAAACTTGCCTCACAAAAACTGTTATACACTATAGGCTATTCACTATCCAGTGTATTATAGAGATCAGTGGTTGAATTACCTTTTATCTAAAGAACGTGGCAAGTTAAGGCTCTCCCAAACCAATGCGAGATGTTCGTGTATTGTATTTTGTTGTTGTTTTCAATGACAACTACGTGTTGTTATTCTTGCTTTCGTCATCGTCAACAAATGAATCGCATTTGTTTGGGTGTTTAATTTTTTATTTAAAAAAACTTAATAATTCAATTAAAATAGTCTGTCATGTCATGATTGAATTCTGTAGTCTGCGTTTGAGAACAGCATTTGAATCCACTGTCATTTTTACTAGTAACATTACTTTGTTGTACATTATTTAGGGTTTCTTTAATTGTAAGTTTTAGTATATATATATACCCATAAGTAGATACATGGTTCATATAGTCTGATAATGGGAATTGAACTTAATAATAAAGCGAGAATAAAGAAGTTCGTTTATTCGTAATTTTATAACACGTACAATCCCCCCAATTGCTTGGGTTTCATTAATTGACTCACCAAATAAGTATGATTCACACTATACCTAATTGAGAACTTATAACAGTACGCTAAATGAATGTAATTGTCATTTTAAAGCAAGTGTGTGAAATAAATTTGAGGAAAGAATAATTAGACAATTGAGTTTTTGTCAGCAGCTCAGCATTGTCATTGTCATACAAAATACAATACACATAAACCTACTTAATATGTATGATATCTGTATCTAAATATTTTAATTCAATTGATATGCGTGGACATCTATGTAACCGTTTTCTTGATTAATCAATTTGTTTTAATATTCCCACAAATTTGTCATACTGGCTGAAGGTTCTATCAAAATTATCATGTCGATTATAGAATCTACAATACTGGATCCGTAGTAATTCTCAGAAAAGTGATCTCTTTTTTTTTACGACAAATGGATCAAGAGAAAAGAGAGCACTGCGGCAGCGGATCCATTATTGCGGATTCCATATAATCTTCATAGTCCAGTCAATGAAGCATTTGACTCGGAAAAAATCGCCGGAAAGCTGGATTTAGGTATATAGCTTCCTCATTGTGTTCTTAAGAAATTGTCACAAGTCTTTTTTCTAAAATATAAAATGAATATAAAAACACAACGGAAACACTAACAATATTATGTTATAGCTTATCTTAAAGCCAGATATTCATTCTCAGTGCATTTTTTTAAATAAAGTTATTTAGCGCTTAGTTTTTGAATAAATGATTTTTAAACTCAAAATTTGAAAAAAAATTTTGGTAATTTTCAATTTTCTCAAAAACTAAAAGACTTACGACCATCTGGTTTTTAGCGATCTGACTGAAACATATTAAGAGTATTAAAAATACTAACCCAAGTAAGTACCTAATAACGAAACATTTTGAAAAAAAAAAATTATTAGATATTTTTTTCTTCAAATTTTATTTTTAAAATTTTGAGTTCAAAAATCATTTATTCAAAAACTAAGTACTTGAAAAACTTTATTTAAAAACATAATAAGGAATGAATATCTGGCCTTAAGATTAGCTATAACATAATATTGTTAGTGTTGCCGTTGTGTTTTTATATTCATTTTATATTTTAGAAAAAAGAAATTTTAATTTGCCCCTCCCACCTAAAGGGGTGGACAAATGGAGTGGACCGATATCTTTAAATAATGTCCATATAATGTACCAACAACAACAACAAAAATGGCGCTTTTATCACAAAATGCACAATTTTGGAATTAAGTCGCTTAACTAGATAGAAAAGTAAAACCCTTAACTCTTCTGATTGGTTTATTTCAAAAACCGTTATTTGTATGAAACAAGTATGTTCTACGTTTTCCTAGGAAATATTCCAAGCTACAAATTAGTCTTTAATACTTTTTTTGTACAACTTACCATTTGGGAGTTATTCTTGAAAAACCATTTTGGGGGGCCTTCAACCCCCCGTAAAATTGTTAGCGGCGCTCATATCGATGGGGACTTTTGAAAATTTCTTAAGATCACAATGAGGAAGCTATATACCAAAATACAGCTTTCCGGCGATTATTTCCGAATTTAGCTAATTTTTTCGCTTCATTGACTGGACTACAATGCATGTTTTGGGTTTAAAAGAAAATTCATGTCGGTTATGGCATTCGCATCATCCATGCCGGAGAGTTGGGACTTACCATATTTCTATTATCACACTAGCCGCTGGCGTTTGAAGGTTCATACCTAACTAACTTAGGTTTAATTTTCGATCGATTTTTTGTTAATTTGTGTAAAAACTTCCTTTTTGAACACCAAATTGATGTAAAGTAAAAGAGAAGCTACACTGTTGACTGTAGTGTGTTTCGACTTTTCTTTTTGGGTGGATTCTGACTTGAAATCGAGAAGCGAAATTCGTTTCTCAGAATCGTCAGAAGAGTATATTGTGAGTGTACCTACAAGCAAAAGGCACGAAGTCAATTTTTTAAGATTTTTACATATTAAAACGTGTTTATACATGCACAACGTATAGACACACTTTTAATCGTCCGCAGTCGGAATTCTCTTAACATTGTTTTTTTGCTAAAATAATTTCCTTAAGTGAGCGAAATTCATTATCCAACATAAACTACTCCTCATAAATTATAAAATATCGCCACAAAACCAGTGAATATCAAGAAAAAAGTGTTTAAAATTATCAAATTAAATAAACCAAACCAATTTCACAATATTCCCACATTATATACACAATGTCAACACGTTCGCGAACTGCTCTGCTCAACACACTTTCATCCACACCACCACCCTCATGCAACGATTCTCCAGCTCTAACTGCTACAAAGAAATCCAAACAACATACACCTCTCTCCGTACCTCCCCGAACCAGCATCAATTCTCCAGCAGCATCAAATCTTAAAAGCGGCAATGACTCTTACCTCACGATCGAAGCTCTTGAAAAACATCTAAGCATACATACGGACACGATCGTCAGTCGCATCACGGACGAACTGTCAAAAATTCGCTCTGAGTTCTTTGCTAGACTGGAACAAACCGAAAATAAATGGGAAGAAAAGCTTCAACAAGTCAACAAAACAATTACAGACATTGTTAGTCGCATTGAATGCCTCGAGTCCAATTCCTAAAATGCACTCGCCATTGACGGCAAATTGAATGACGCAAACACTACCATTGCTAACACCATGAGTAGAATTGACCAAATAGAGGAAAACACAATCGGTATGACTAACTTCGTCTCTAAGCTCTCATCTTTACAACAACAAATTGATGCCATGGAAAAAAAAGAGATTGCAGCAGATGCTGTACTGTTTGGTGTACCATCTTTACCCGATGAAAATCTTACATTGCTTTTTAATCGTCTTTGTCTTAACGTCAAATGCAGAGCCCCTAGCCTGAATAGTATTTTTCGCTCTCGCTCACGAAATATAAAAAGCTTAACTCCAACACCTATTATACTTAAATTTATGAACACGCAAGAGAGGAATTCTACATTGAAATGCATTGCTATCTACCGCAAACAACAACAACATCATCAACTCACCTTACGAGATCTGGGTATAGAATCAAACAATGCTTGTTTTTTTAAATGAAAGCCTACCAAAGACCATTCGCACTCTTCTTCATCAAGCAGTGTGCATGAGGAACAATCACCAACTTTTCAGTGCATATACTCCTTATGGTAATGTTTTCATAAAACTAGCAGCTGATGGAGAGAGTTTTGCTGTTTGCAACGTGGGAGAACTAGAAGCTGCAGTGGCGACTAACTAAATTTGTGTATGCCTTTATGATGTTTACCCTATATTTTTTTGCATTACACTTTTTATACATTTATAATAATTTATTATTATCCTCATCTATCCTTTTCTCAATCTCATATTAAAATAATTTGTAAATTTTCTTTCTCTTTAACAATCTTTCCTTATTTAATTTCTTTTCTTGGTTTTTTAGTAGTTTTTCTATTTACTGTAACGATAATTTGCCAAAAAATATTTTTCACTTTCTACGTTCTACTCTTAATTTTAACCGTTTCTCCTTTTGCTTCATATTCTTTCTTTATATGCTGTCTTTTAATTAAAAATTACAAGCGCAGCTAACAATATCAGAGGGTTCTTGGGCAATGACACGAATACAAGCCTATATCACATGATAAGAATTCTACGGCGCCAAAATAACGGTTTGCAAATCTGTCATCTTAATGCACAAAGCTTGACTAAAAAATTAGGGGAGTTCAGATACTTGTTCGTAGATTCTCAAATCGACATTCTCTCTGTCTCCGAAACTTGGTTCCAACCAGATATTTGTGACAATTTTTATCAAGTTGAGGGCTATAAATTATTTAGGGCTGATCGCATTTCTAGAACTGGTGGGGGATGCGCTCTGTACATTCGGGATGGGTTGAATTGTAGACCTGTTTGTAAATCATATGATGGATGTCCTCTTGAATTCATATTTGTCAATATCAAATTTAACTCTGAAAACTTTCTGGTCGGTTCGGTTTACCGACCCTACAACAATATCAGCTTAGTAGCATTAGTAACTACTCTTGAGACCTTTTCCTGCAATTTTTCGTTCACAATACTATGCGGTGACTTTAACTGCAATCTCCTAGATAACCAAATTTCCCATTCATTTGTTAGAACTTTTGAAGCTCTAGATTTACATGCAATCAACTGTACATCCCCAACCCATTTTACTGAATCTTCAAGTACATTACTCGATCTCTTCTTAACAAGCGATAATGATAGAGTTCTTCATTATAGTCAACTTCAGGCTTCCGGTTTTTCTAAACACGATATGATTTTCACATGTATTAATACATCTTGCCAAGTCGACCAACAAAGTTATCAATTTCGTGATTTTAGAAATTTGAACGTTTCGGATTTATTGCTTGATCTTCATAGCTTAAACTGTAATTCAATCTATCTCATGCAGAATGTGGACGAACAAATATCTTTTTTTAACCATAACATTAACTCACTATTTGATGCTCATGTTCCAATCAAAACTCGTTTGATAAAACACAAAGCTTCTCCCTGGGTGAATGGCGACATCATTTCTGCAATGTCAGAACAAAGTAGTTAAAATGATAAGATTGGCCAATTTGATTTTTTATGAACAGAAGCTTGGAACTTCAAAATCGATGAAAGACACTTGGAAGCAGCTCCGAGAAGTAGGTATCGGGAAACAACAAAAGTCTCTCTCTGATGACATTGACTGCAATGACCTTAACAAAAATTTTACTACACTCATTATGGTAATTATTTTCGGATTATCCGCGTAATAAAATTATTTTAAGAGTGCACTTTGTACTCACCCCGAACGTTTCGCATCAAGTTTCATTGAGCGTGGTCACCGGGAAACTGCCTTGTAAATGTTATATATTAGATTGACTACGCAGGTTGTAGCGGTGCGTAGGTGGTTCTATCTCATGATATTGTTGTTGTTTTTGTTGAGGTGCATTTTGTTGGGAGCAAACAACACTTATTGCATCGCAGGGTGTTTTAAGTTTTATCTGGGAAGGCCCTAAGGTGTTAATTAGAGGATCCCATGATCTAGAAAGCTTAAAACTATCGTCCCGATTGAAATTTTGATGGCGTTTGATTTCAATCGCCTCGCGGACCAATCTTGGGATGTAATATTTTTCCCGGGCTAAAACTTTAGCTTGGTCGAAATGAATCCAGTGATGTTCATCTGGATTGTCCAGGATATGCTCACAAATTGCCGATTTTTCCCGCTGTTTTTTGGTAACCGCACTAATGTGCTCTTTTAGGCGGGTGGCAATGCTTCTCTGTGTTTGTCCCACATAAGAAGACCCACAGCTGCAAGGGACTGCATATACGCCAGGCGTTTGAAGAGGAAAGTTGTCCTTTGGTGACTGGATGAGGTTTTTCACCATTTTTGGTGGTATAAATATGGATTTTATCCCATATCTTTGTAACACTTTCCCAACTCTATCCGTCACACCCTTAACGTATGGTAAGAAAGCTTTTTTGTTTAAAGAGCTTTCGTCCCTTTCTTGTGACCCAACTGGCTTCCAAGTTCTTTGCCTTTTTGAATAGCCATTTGCCTTCAGAACGTTGTCAACCAGATTCAGCTCAGTTTTCAAATGGTCTTCGTCACATATTCTGTGAGCGCGCTGGAACAGTGTCGAAACAACAGATCTTAAATTGGCTGGGTGGTGGTGGGAGGTAGCATGTAGGTATCTATTAGTGTGTGTTTCTTTTCGATATACTGTGTGTCCTAATGTACCATCCATTCTTCGTGTTACCTTCACATCCAAAAATGCAATGGAATTGTCTATTTCTTTTTCCATAGTAGATAGATAGATGTTCCAAGAAACTCGAAGTTCTATTTACAAGTGGATGGCGTTGCTATGGGTTTACCCCTGGCTCCCCTTATTGCAGATTTGTGGATGCAGCACTTTGAAACAAAAGCCCTAAACAATTTTATAGAAAAACCCAAAATTTGGTTGAGGTATGTGGATGACACTTTGTGCATCCTAAAAAGGTCCATTACTTCGAGTTTCTTGGAACATCTAAAATCACAACATCCAAAAATCAAGTTCACTATGGAAAAAGAAATAGACAATTCCATTGTATTTTTGGATGTGAAGGTAACACGAAGAATGGATGGTACATTAGGACACACAGTATATCGAAAAGAAACACACACTAATAGATACCTACATGCTACCTCCCACCACCACCCAGCCAATTTAAGATCTGTTTTTTGACACTGTTCCAGCGCACTCACAGAATATGTGACGAAGACTATTTGAAAACTGAGCTGAATCTGGTTGACAACGTTCTGAAGGCAAATGGCTATTCAAAAAGGCAAAGAACTTGGAAGCCAGTTGGGTCACAAGAAAGGGACGACAGCTCTTTAAACAAAAAAGCTTTCTTACCATACGTTAAGGGTGTGACGGATAGAGTTGGGAAAGTGTAACAAAGATATGGGATAAAATCCATATTTATACCACCAAAAAAGGTGAAAAACCTCATCCAGTCACCAAAGGACAACTTTCCTCTTCAAACGCCTGGCGTATATGCAGTCCCTTGCAGCTGTGGGTCTTCTTATGTGGGACAAACACAGAGAAGCATTGCCACCCGCCTAAAAGAGCACATTAGTGCGGTTACCAAAAAACAGCGGGAAAAATCGGCAATTTGTGAGCATATCCTGGACAATCCAGATGAACATCACTGGATTCATTTCGACCAAGCTAAAGTTTTAGCCCGGGAAAAATATTATATCCCAAGATTGGTCCGCGAGGCGATTGAAATCAAACGCCATCAAAATTTCAATCGGGACGATAGTTTTAAGCTTTCTAAATCATGGGATCCTCTAATTAACACCTTAGGGCCTTCCCAGATAAAACTTAAAATACCCTGCGATGCAATAAGTGTTGTTTGCTCGCAACAAAATGCACCTCAATAAAAACAACAACAACATCATGAGATAGAACCACCTACGCACCGCTACAACCTGCGTAGTCAATCTAATATATAACATTTACAAGGCAGTTTCCCGGTGACCACGCTCAATGAAACTTGATGCGAAACGTTCGGGGTGAGTACAAAGTGCACTCTTAAAATAATTTTATTACGCGGATAATCCGAAAATAATTACCATAATGTGTGTAAACAACCGCGAAAGCCTAAAAAGTTATATAGTTTACTACACTGCCTTGTTCGTCATACAATGTGTCTTTCAGTGAGCCTCTCAATCCTGAACAGTCACCTTCAGCCAATTCTTTTAGTTTTGACAGATTATCCGAAGAAGGTGTTGTGGAGGCTATACTTTTAATAGAAAATGCGATAGGACTTGACTTAATTAACCCAAAGTTTATTAAACTTTTGCTTCCTTATATTCTGAAATTTGTAACTCACATTTTTAACAGTATCTTGACAACATCTGAGTTTCCTACAGAATGGGGGAAAGCAAAAGTTATTCCTATTCCCAAGAAATGTACGGGCACCGCAATAGATTATCGACCAATTGCTATTCTACCTTTTCTATCAAAAGTATTTGAAAAGGCAATCTCTAAACAAATTCAAAATCATCTTACTTCCAACGACCTTCTCAGTATATGTCAGTCTGGGTTCCGACCACAACCTAGTTGTAAATCGGCACTACCGCTCGTTGCTGATGAAATAAGAGCTGCCTTAGATAAAGACTATTTTGTCCTGCTCACGCTATTAGACTTCTCCAAGGCTTTTGATACAGTGAATCACTCAATGCTCTGTAAAAGACTACACCAAAGTTTTGGTTTTTCAACTGAGTCGTGCAAACTGATCCACTCATATCTTAATAGCAGGCAACAATGTGTTGTAGCAAATGGTAGATCCTCCAACTTCGCTTATGTACATCACGGGGTCCCACAAGGATCAATATTGGGCCCACTGTTTTTCTCCATGTACATTAATGATTTACCACACATATTTAAAAACTGTTTTATTCACTTGTACGCTGACGACGTGCAGCTCTTGATCAGCCGGCCCTTGACTGCGAAGGACGAGGCGGTCTCTCTGATGAACTCGGATTTGCGAAACATCACACGTTGGTCCTTACTAAATAATCTTCACCTTAACCCTTCTAAATCAAAAACATTGCCTATCTATAGGAAGATTTTCGACATAACCTTACTAAGCCCCCTGCAGATAGAGAATCAAACCATCTTTTATGTTAACTCTGCCCGTAATCTAGGTATGGTTTTCAATCGAACTCTTACCTGGAATGACCATCTTAACAGCTCTATAGGGAAGGCTTATGGAAGTCTTAGAGCACTTCGAATCGCTCAAGGCTTTATTCCTCAGAATACTAAGCTCTTGTTAGCAAAAACGCTTTTGCTTCCAATGTTGCTTTACTGTTGTGAAGTTTTTGGCGATTTGGACTATGAAACTTCTAGAAAGCTTAACATAGTCTATAATAACATTGCGCGGTTTGTATATAATCTCCGCCCATTTAATCATGTTTCTCTTTTTTCAAATCAACTATGTGGTTGTAGTCTAAATAATCTTTTGAAATTTCGGTCACTTAAATACCTTCAACTGTTAATACAAACAAAACAACCTAATTATCTGTACAATAGACTGAACTTCCCTCATTCAAATAGGTCTCTCATTCTCATAACACCAAGATTTAAATATCTGAATACTCAACGGCAGTTTTTTATTCATGTCATTAACCTTTGGAACTCTCTACCAATCACCATTAGAGGAATAGAAAGCACTCATCCTTACTTTTCAAGTATTTGGCAAATCGTTGAATCGTTGAATTATTATTATTATTATTTAAGTTTTGGCAAATCGTTGAATTATTATTATTATCATTCTTTTTTTATTTTTTTTTTTTTTCTTTCTCTATAACTTTAATTTTTTTATTATTATAGTTAATCTATTCAGTCATTAAATCTCACATCATTTCAAGGGTTATAATACTTAACAAGATGTATATCTTACTTTGTAAGCGTTTTTTAAATAAATAAATAAATAAATAAATAAATAATGAAAAGATATCATGTAGGTACTCCAAACAAATCCTAAGTCAATATTTAAAGTTAAACATGAATTATTTGAAGATATGTTTTGCACTAATGGCCAGTTGCACCAAAATCCACTAAAACCAGTTTTTGCTAAAATTCTTGCAAAATGTATTTCTCTGATTTTTTAGCTAAAATGCTGTTTGTGAACCATCCCTGGATTTTGTCAGCTAATTTTTGAACTGAACGAAAAAGCTTTATTAGTGTAAGTAAGATAGCGATATGAGAGATGACACCTGATTTAAAATGGAAGTGAGTGACTACCCTTTTGAAACTTGTATTGTAGCTGAAGAAGAGATCTATCCTTTTTTGTTTCACCACACACATTTTTCTTGTGGAAAAAAAAATTTTTTTCACCACAATTTTTTTTTTGTTGAAAGTATGTATGTACTAGGCTTGAATAGAAAATAATTGAAAAGAAAAATAATGGATTTTTGTTGAAGTTTCAAACAGCTCATTGAACGCATCTACAGCATTTCTTTATTTGTATCTAGATAATGTATCTTATTCATTCTCTCTCTCATTCTTGTAATTCAAATAAAGATACCAACGTTTTATATTTTCTGTCTGAACAGAATCTTCTCGTAATAAACTTCTCTTTTATAAATTCTTCTGTTTTATAGTAATTTTATTTCTTTTGGACTTTAGTTTTGCAACAGGTTATGGGCCCAGACCCATAAAGAAATAAAGTTTTATAAATAAGATTCTAAAGTAAAGTTAAAATGTCCGAATTCAAGTTTTCTTTCCAAAAATTAAATAATGAGAATTATTTCATTTGGAAATATAAAATGGAGATGCTGCTCATAAAGGAAGGAGTATGGGGATATGTATCAGGTGGTGTAGCCCAGCCAGAGCCGGTAACTTCTCTATGGATCTCCAAAGACGACGAGGCTCGTGCAACCATTGCACTGTCGGTCGAGGACAGCCAAATACAACATACAGGGTGTCCCGTAACTCAAAGTCAAGCGGGTAACGGGTGATAGGGTAGGTTGTACCTGTTCTGGAAAAAATAAGAAAAATAATCCATCTCGCTTGGTTAAGTAATAATAGCAATATTTAGAAAAATAGTGAAAATCTATACCCTAGACCACATTTTTAGGTACTGTGGTCACAAATTTCCGAATTTGGACGTGTTTATTTTTTTTACGTAATCCTAAATGACCATACTATAGATTTCAATCACAAATTTAAAAATAAATTTTGTAAGTTTCGTAAGAAAAATAAAGTTTGACTGAGTCATGTTTCAAACAAATTTTTTGAGCTAACTTTGACACTTCATATTTAAAAAGAAATGTACTACACTACCTTGGCAATTTTTTTAAAAATTGGCGCGTTTCATCAAGATTTCAAAAGGGTACAACACTTGCTACTTATTCATTCGTAAAAAATATTTTCCATTTTTTATTTGCAAAAAGGACCTCAGTTTACTTCAATCACTTTTACCAGAATAATGCTTTTTTGTACTCAAAAATCCATTTTAGCAAGGTGTACGTAACATAAATAGAGGCACTAGAATCAATCACAAATTTAAAAATAAATTTTGTAAGTTTCGTAAGAAAAATAAAGTTTGACTGAGTCATGTTTCAAACAAATTTTTTGAGCTAACTTTGACACTTCATATTTAAAAAGAAATGTACTACACTACCTTGGCAATTTTTTTAAAAATTGGCGCCTTTCATCAAGATTTCAAAAGGGTACAACACTTGCTACTTATTCATTCGTAAAAAATATTTTCCATTTTTTATTTGCAAAAAGGACCTCAGTTCACTTCAATCACTTTTACCAGAATAATGCTTTTTTGTACTCAAAAATCCATTTTAGCAAGGTGTACGTAACATAAATAGAGGCACTAGAATCAGACACTGTTTGCCGTCAATAAGAGTAAGACAGATCTACATTACATAATATGGTACGCTACGATCTACGTTCGGTACAAAAAAACATGACTCAGTCAAACTTTATTTTTCTTACGAAACTTACAATATTTATTTTTAAATTTGTGATTGAAATCTATAGCATGCTTATTTAGGATTACGTAAAAAAAATAAACACACCAAAATTCGGAAATTTGTGACCACAGTACCTAAAAATGTGGTCTAGGGTATCGATTTTCGCTATTTTTCTTAATATTGCTATTATTACTTAACCAAGCGTGATGGATTTTTTTTCTTATTTTTTCCAAAACAGGTACAACCTACCCTATCACCCGTTACCCGCTTGACTTTGAGTTACGGGACACCCTGTATATGAAGAATATATGTTCACAAATATAAGCCAGTACATGTGCAATTAAGCTTTCTCACCGCACAGTAGTTCTGCACCGGAAAGAGTATTTTTAATTGATATTAAAACCAAAAAAAGAAATCAACTCGATGTATTATTTTTGCAAAAGAAATGACAAATAAAGATGAAATATTTATTCCATCTCCAGAAATGATTCGCTTTTATTTACAATTTAAATTTGTTGATGGTAAATTTGAAAAACTATGAAATTTATTTTAAAACTGTATCTACCAAAAATTGGCACATATGAATGTACATATTTTATATTTACGGCTGTGCATAAACTGATTCCAAATAATTGTGATTTAATTTTTCTTCAAAAGAAAATGATAAGAGTTAAAGTTAACTTAATTTCCTTAAGGTACCTACATTATTTCTTTTGTATCTATATTTAATAAAAATAAAAACTAAAAACTAAATTTGTTTCTCTCTTTATTTAAATTAATTCTACCACGGAAAATCTGAATCTACCACTTTTTTTTAGCTTTATCTACCACTTTTTTTAAATAGGAAGTGACAACACTGCTCGAGACTCGAGAGCCGACTCACGCCTGACAGCAAAAAAAAAAAAATATGAGGAGAGAAACACAAAAAATTGAGAACTCGGGAGGGACACTTGCTTATTTTTTATGTTGGTCGATTCGAGTAGACAACTGCTCTCGAGCTCTCACTACTTCTCGAATGGTTGAATACAGAGTACAGATCACTGATCTCTATATACACTGGATAGTGTATTCATACAAAATTTTTGAGGCAAAAATATAGTCGTGGCCGGTACCCTCATATAACAGTATAACAGCGGCGCCAGCGGAATGGACGCTACTGGACCTGCATTTTTTTATATTTTTTTCAATATTTACAGCCGCAATGCTTGTTGAAATCAACTGATATCAAATAAATGCTCAATTTCGGCAAATATCTTCAATCACATTCTTCGTTTGTATAGAGCGAGATATGAGGTCGTGGCCGGTACCCTTTAAAAAACTTGACTCACAAAAACTGTTATACACTATAGGCTATTCACTATCCAGTGTATTATAGAGATCAGTGGTACAGATACACAACTTGCTTACTGTTTATGTTGTTCGAGTACATACTACATACACAACTGCTCTCGAGCTTTCACTGCTATACTCGAATGGTTGAATGCACTAATACAGATTATAACTAGATACACAACTCACAAGCAATCAACGTCTCGAGTTCTCGATCGTCTCATGATTTCATATAAATGCGAAAAAGTGTAAAACAGTGAATTAATTAATTAATTCATATGAATTGGCTTGGGTATGGTATATTTGAGTTTTTTTTGTACATTTGTTGGAACATTTTTTTTTTCGTTGCATTATGTTACCGTTTTGTAGTTTACTAAACTTCCTATAAAATTTCCATTTGGCATAGTAGAAGAGAAGTAACATTGTTTTGTGTGTTCGGATTTAGTGTTTTTGACTAGTTTATTTTATAGCTTTTATTTATATGGTAATTAATTAATTATGTTGGTCCTGTTATTTTAATTAATGTATGGTTTTTAAATAGAAATTTATTTAAACTTCAAGTAAAAACTCAAAATGAGACAGGAGGTAAAGTATCAAATGTGTGGAAATTTTTTCAAAAAGATGCAGTTGTAAAGGATATTGTCACTTATTCAATATGCAAAAACAAGTTAAAGTTTTTTGGGAACGCCAAAAATTTAAGGAACCATCTTGTTCGCATACATCCCATCCAATGGAGGGATGAAACAGGCGCTGAAGTAGTTGAAGCTACTATTACTAATTTGGATGCTGGTGGGTCTAGTTCTAGTACCTCAAATGCACAATCACAGCAGGATGTCCCTACCATAAGTGGAGTTGTTTGAACAATTTTTCTTAATACACATCAGTTGCAGGCTTTTGTCAGAAGTCCTTAAATTATGACGTCATATTACAAATTTCGTAAAAAGTGGTTCCATCAAAAATTGAGTGGTGCCATTTGATTCAGCATTAAAAAATACATGAAAACGATAACCCACTCGACCTAGTTCCAAAGGCTGAGTTTTTCATTAATTCGTATCCCCTCTACTTTCCTACTCGTGAACCCCTCCCCCGAAAAATTGAAAAAAAATATTTTTACATTTGGGGAATCATAGAATCTGGATATCTAGTGCCAAATTAATGTTAAACACAATTTTTCTGTAATGCACACCAGCTGCAGCCTTTTTCCATATGTCCTTTATTGATGACGTCATATCTCAAAACGCTCAAGGATTTGAGAAGTACACCCGGCATTTTCGGATTCAGCACGCTTTTTTTGTATATACCGAAATTTTGGGTTAAGGCAAAAAAGTCCATTTTTTCCCCGGACTATAGCTCTAATTGTAAATATGTATAAATATTTGTATCTTTATTATTTTTGTTGATTTTGTAATCAGCAGATTTTCGAATCAATTGATGAAAGAAATAAATAAATTTAAATCATTCAGAATTTTACCCATTTTTTTTTTTTTTAAAACTTTTTTTTTCACTTTTCACAACCGACGTTCACTTTTGTAATTACTGTCTTTTAACACACAATAAATTATCTGAATGCACAGATAAAATAAGTTTTATAACTCCGTGTTCTTTCATAAAGTCGATTCCAATGATGCACTCTCCAAATATATCTGCTACCAGAAACAGATGTGAAAACTCCAGCTCTGCCAAACGGATCGTAAGACGAACTTCCCCGAATACTGTGGCTGCCTCTCCTGTTGCAGTTTTGAGACGGTATGTATTGGTTTTATGCAGCCATGTCATCTTCACCAAGACCCTTCGAACAATGGAGGCAGTGGCACTGGTGTCGATCGTAGCCACTTGTTTCTTGCCGTTTAATGTTGCTTCCACAGTCAGACTTTTGTTGTTTCGTTTAGTAGACCAGGACGGTGGTTCTGGGGCCATCGATGCCAGAAAGCAGCTTCTGAATCTCGAAGTTGATTCTTTCCGGTTGAGAAACCGGTCGAGTAGAAGTATTGATGTTATTGTTACTAGTTCTGCTTCCGGCGGCAATCTGCACTGGCGTTGGAGGTGTCCGGTCTTGTTACAATTTCCAGCATCGAGCATGTCCATCTCGCTGGTAATTCGAAAGCTCTTCTAAAGCTTACCTCATGTTGGTATACATCATTTACATTCAACAAGATGGCGCTGTAGAAGGTAAGAAGTCATAATTCAAAATAACAGACGTTACAATCACTGATCTCTATAATACACTGGATAGTGAATAGCCTATAGTGTATAACAGTTTTGGTGAGGCAAGTTTTTTAAAGGGTACCGGCCACGACCTCATATCTCGCTCTTTACAAACGAAGAAAGAGATTGAAGATATTTGCCGAAATTGAGCATTTATTAGATATCAGTTGATGCCAACAAGCATTGCGGCTGTAAATATTAAAAAAAAGAAAAGAAAATGCAGGTCCAGTAGCCTCCATTCCGCTGGTGCCGCTGTTATACTGTTATATGAGGGTACCGGCCACGACTATATTTTTGCCTCAAAAATTTTGTATGAATACACTATCCAGTGTATATAGAGATCAGTGGTTACAATATTATAAATTATTATTTATTTGTGAGTTGATCTCATATTTGTAGGTACGTATAATTTTTCTTGTTGATTTGATGATGATAATTATTGTAGATACATTCAGCTGTCTAAGAATTTAATCGTACTTCACGAAGTTGATTTGTTTGAGACGTTCGATATGTCTTCAAAAGATTGATTTTTTTTTTATAGAAACTCAGATAAATCTTTAGATCTTAGCAGCTCACAAAATATGTGATATTCACAAAAAAATATCCCATCTAAATGGTAGGTAATTGGTCCAAAAAGTTCAACAATTTTCAAAAATTGGCTCAGAGCATTTTTAATCAAAGGTTCAGGTTATTCATGTAGTTTTCTTAATTTTCTTTCCGTCCGTCCCTATAAATAAAAACCACTTTTTTATTTATTTTAACAAAGAATAATTCAAATTTAATAATAGCTTAATTAATTAAATAGGTGGTAAGATAGTAATATAATAATTAAAAAAAAAAAAAAGATTTTAACTTTGCTTAGCGACTTTGCGACTTTTCTTTTGACTTAACAACTTGACGATTACTTTGCAATTACCTTTTACTCTCTTTACTTAATATTGATTTAGTATAAAATTGACAGTTATTTAAAAGCTTTAATGAATTGTTAATTTTCTGATTTTAAGTCATACACTTCTCGACTTTTCTTTATAAAAATCTAAATAGATATACTATTCCACACGGTCACCCCGGATTTTGTCTGCCTCAGACGATTCATCATCGCTGTCATCATAGCTTCTCCATAGTTTCATGTAGTCAACTGCTGTTGATGTAAGATTCGGACCTTCGTGATTTCTAACCTTTTTAACCTCGTATCGATCGTTCCGTTTCACTTTGGTCACCTCGTATGGACCCAGATACTTTGGATATAATTTCAATCCATATTGTGTGCGTCAGATAGCAACGATGTCTCCAAGTTTATATTTGACTGCTTTCTTTCTTTTCTTGTCATAAGCCCTCTTAAGGCGCGATTCACACAGAACTGGCTTATGGTGCTGGTGTGGTAAGTAATCAATGAACCAGCGGTTTGTGGTTGGGGACAAGTTTACAAAGAATAAAAATAAATTAAATTTAAAAAATACCTACCATTTGCATTTTCTTTTGGTTTGACATATGAATGGGTTTCATTGTGGCGTGACGTTTATCTAGGCCACTAGAGTTTTCAATATGGCCTGGCAATGACAGGGCACACCATACCCTCGCCTCTTCATAACCAGTGGCGATTCCTGGTCTTTAGTTTTGGGTTGGCTACGAGTACCATAAAAATTAAGAGTAAATACACATTTGGTAATTTTGTTATCTATGCCATAGATTGTTAGTATTTATCATCATAATTATTATTTTCGTTATTTGTTGCGTAGTAATTGTATTTCATAGAGTTTGTTCCTATGAATTCTTGGTTTTGCGCCGCATAACTAGCCAACTGAGAGCAATGGCCCATGCTTCATATGTGTGTGTATTGTCCCATAAGAGAACATGCAAATTACGCAAAGTGACATATGTTGCAACCACGCCAGAACCACACCCAAACCTTAAGCCAGTTCTATGTGAATTGGACCTAAATTCTTTTTACACCTTACTGATTTGACTTTTAGCAAGCTCTCGGATTTATTTTCTGCTGTCTTCAAACTGCGCGATCATTTCTTCTTCAAACAGGCATTTAAGTTCTAAGTCATCTGGCAAAAACATAGGAACACTAATCAGAAGCTCAAAAGGCGTCTGAGTGCTTCTGGATATCGTAGCCCCTTGAACACGACTTATAAATTTGTACCACTTCATCGGGTCATTCAAACTAAGGTTTTTTTAATATTACAAATTCTATATACTATACTACTGAAATACACCAGCCAAGTTTTAGCACTATTTGAATGGATTTTGTTGAATTATTGATTCAAAATAGCTTTTAACGGGCTTTAAGTCCTACAAAAATTGGCGGTTCGCCCCAATCTCACTTGGACTCATCAGTTGACTAGTGGGGGTAGGCTAACCATCCTTCAGGATTTCGCCTGACGCGTCAGGCTTTTAATGTCCAATCAGGCTTTGGCCAGGTTTCGTCCTTTGTCAGGCTTTTTTATAATTATCGCACAAAATATAATCGTTAGAAGAAAAACGTTTACTAAATGCTTTCAAATCGAAATCCTTGTAAATCGCAGTGAACACTCAACACATTAATTTTTTTCATTTAGTTGTCACTTTTTAGAAAGAGGCAAAGAGTTGTGCAATAGGGTGATTCAAAAGAACAACTTTCTCGAAATTCAATCGGGACCAGGCGAAATTATGAAATCCCTGAAAATTTCATGCTTTTAGCACCAAAACTCGAAAAGTTATGCAGCTTTTAACATTTGAGAAAAATTCCGATTTTCAAAGATTTTCAAGCTAAATTATTGAAAAAGCGCTGGTAGCGACCGCTAAATGCTGTTCGATTTTGAATTTGAATCACCCTATATGACACTTTCATTTTATGACGTATTTTTTTTGCAATCTATTCGTCTTCGTGCATCCAAATCAGGGTAAGTTATCTATATGAATGTTTTTAAAATTTTTTTTTTTTTTTTTTATAAAAATGAAGTTTCAAAAAGGAAAGAAATGTTTTCATGATGTTGTCAGGCTTTTTTCTCAAAAATCTGGCTTTTCTTTCTTTACTGTCAGGCTTTACTGATTTTAGAGCTGGTAACACTAAGTGCGGGCCTTTGTCAATACGCAATTTTTGCTAAGTTCAGTTCATCTTACATAGATTTCATGACGAATACCTAGTGTGAACTATATCCAACAAGACTAGAATTCCTAATCATTAAATTGGAAGTTTTTGTTTTTGTTATTAGCCCAGGGCCTTGCTAGTTTATATAAGAAGGTTTTTTTAATAATACCAATTCTATATAATGCCTGTTTGGTTACTTTTTTTTCATCAAATTTCCCAAAAACTTAGTTTTTTTTCTATGGGTTTTGACAGCAAATTGTGAAATTTTGTGAAAATTTGTTTTTAACGGCATTTAAGTCCTAAAAAGTCTTCTACTTGGCTGATGTATTTCAGTAATATAGTCTATAGAATTTGTTTTATTAAAAAAACCTTCTTATATAAACTAGCTAGCGAGCACTTCCTGATCGATGATGAACCTGGCACTGGAACTCTTCTATCTGCATTGCCCAGTTAGCTACCCTACTATTGAGAGTCTTCTTTTCCATTGTAAGTTTGTACGCTTTACAGTCCTTATAGATTTCAAAATCTAGTCCTAGCAAATTAACTATTAATCTTTTTAAAGCTTTAATAATAGCTAAAATTTCTAAATCGTAGCTATGATAGCCCCTTTTTGTTTTGTTGGTTTTATAACTAAGAAAGAAAACTGAGTGAAAATGACCACCATCATGCTTCTGTAATAAAACAGCACCAAATACTTCCTTGCTCGCATCCGTATGCAACTGTGTAGGTAGTGACGGAGTAAAACGTTTTAAAATATGTAGGTTCCTTACATAGCCGTTCTTTTAACACCTGGAAAGTTATTTCTTGGCTTTCACCCCACACGAATTTTTAAAACTGAACTGAGGCTTTGTAAGGATTGAGTATCCCTCTACAAACTTCTGGAAAAATCCTGTTAACCCTAGAAAGCTCATAACGTGTTTTACTGTTTTAGGTTTTGGGAAGTTTTTTACAGCAATCACTTTTTCTTCTGAAGGTTTTATTGCTCCATTTTCCATAATCTGTCCCAAAAACTCCACATTTCGCTGCAAATTTTTGCTTTTCTTCCAATTAATCATAAGACAGTTTTTTTTACAAATGCTTAAGACCTTCTTAAACTTTTCCATGCACTCCTTGATGTCCTTTCTCGAAATTATTATGTCATCAACAACAGATTCGTAGTAAACACACACGTATCGCTTCTCTGAAGATCGAGTCGATAAGTTGCTGAAAAGGAGCAGGTGAGTTGCAAAACCCAAATGGTGCCTTGTAAAATTTCCATTGGCCATCTTGCGTAACAAACGCTGTAAATTTAGTCGACGACTCCTCTATGTCAACATGTAAAAACCTATTGCCAAGATCTAGGGCCGCGTTTCCCAAAGTGTGCTTCGCGAAGAATATCCAAGTGCTCCGCGGAAATATCGGAAAAAATATTAAAATTCCATCACACTTGTTAATTTTGTGCTTCTGAACTTGTCATTTTGATCACAGCAATCGAATTTGAAAAGTTCATTTAAAAAATTTACCCTATTTGCCATTCCAGCATACTTGAGGTACATTAGAAAAAAAAAGCATTTATGTAAATTAAATATTTTTCGTTACTTTTTCTTAAAAAAATAATTTTTTTATTTTATTCACTGATTGGGCATAGGTTTTGCCTCTTATAATTCTACAAACTTACTAACTAACAATCTCATTTTATTTTATCTTATATTCTAAATAAAAGTGCTGTCAGCTAATTTCCGCAATGCAGTATTTATGTGCAGTATTGTGTCATCATCAGTATTATCATCCATGGTGGTCGTCTGTTGTGTTTATCAAATGGGAACGATGCTATTGTTGATGCTGTCGTTAACTTGTATTTTAAAACTTTGAATAACGCCAGCGGTATTCTTTTTTAAATTTGCTCTTCTCCACATCAGCGATGCCAGATCGTGGGATTTATCCCTTTTTGTGGGAATTTCACGTTTAAAATAAGCTAAAAGTGAAAAAGGGATTTTTTACACCTCATAGGTGTAAGGGATTTTAATTGTTCATTTTATTAAAAAAAAATTGTATTGAACTATGAACCCTATTAGATTGTGACTTTTCACAACGCCATGACGATGGTGAGATCGGTGAAGGGAACAGAGCTCCTCACCCACAAAATCATAGTCATTGCGTAGTGAAAAGTCACAATCCTTCGATAATAAAATGTCATTTGAGTTTCATTGGGTTTTTTTTTCGTATTAATTTCTATGATTTTATTTTTGCCTTTTTTTGTTGCAAATGGTTAAACTCGTGCATTCAATGTAAATTTTCAATTTTTTTTTATTTTTTACCAATGCGGAATGCATATTTTTTTCTAAACTTTACTGCGTAGTCAAAATGTATGGGATTATATTTTTCCTAATAAAATACATAATTCGAAACTGATGCGGCTCTTCGAAATGAAGGCTGAAGTCAGAACCTTCCTAATTGACGATGACTTGGTTTTGAGCGACAGGCTGTGTAATGAGAGTTGGCTATTTAAATTAGCGTATCTAGCAGATATTTTTAAAAAACTAAATGATTTGAGTTTATTACTTCAGGGAAATGCAACAACTGTTTTCGATGCCAGTGATAAAGTAGAAGCATTTAAAAAGAAAATCCAGTTTTTGGCTAAATCTATGAAAAATAGAAACCTTGGCAGCTTCCCAACGCTCAACGAATTTAAAGAAGAAATAAATTTGGACATACCCGAAGATATTTTAAATGAGTTCCATGTTCACCTGTTAGGTTTGCTCCATAGCTTCCACTGCTATTTTCCGGAAGAGTACCACTCAAATATTAAGAAAAACGTGTGGGTTGCAAACCCATACTATGCCGCGTTGAAAAAGCCAAATTCCCTGACATCGTTGCAAATTTGAGTGCTTGATTGATCAGATTCTTCAAAGGAAAATTTTAAAACGAAGAACTCTGTCATAATTCTGGTGTATGTTGAAGGACGAATTCAAAATTTCAAACAAAACAAAACTAAAGTTATTCTTCTGCCGTCTGCAACAACATACATGTGGATGGAAGGATTCTCTGCCTACGTTGGAACCAAAACAAAATATAGGTCCCCCTCGATGCGGAGCCAGATATTCGGTTACAGTTGTCCCAAATTCAACCAGATGTACCAGCATTATGAAAAAAAAACAGGCACATGGTTCTCACTAAAGAAAAAAAGCTATTTATTTAAATACCATATGTACCTACATATACATATATAATATTATTATTAAATTCCTTTTTTTAATTCACTTTTTTTTTATTGTTTTTCGTTGAAGTAACTTAATTTTTGAATTGAATAGAATGTAAAAAAAATTGAAAAACAGTTACTGCATTTTCTACATACATTTATATATAACGGCGAAAAATGGCATATACGCAACCAAGTGCTCCGCGAGAAATTCGTCGCCTGAAAAGTGCTCCGCGCCTAAAAATGATTGGGAACCGCTGATCTAGGGTAATGAAAACGTTTGCATCGAAGAGACCCTCCAAAATGTATTCAATAATTGATAAACGAAATCTATCATGTATAGCTTTTGAATTAAGTTTCCTGAAGTCAATGCATAATCGATAGCTTCCATATTTTTTGTTTGCCAAAACTATAGGACTTGCATAACAAGAAGTACTCTTTTTGACTATTCCTTTTAACCACGTTTCAATTTGCTGGTTCACAAATTACATTTCTTTTGGCGCTAGGCGCCTCGGTTTTTCATAAACAGGTATGTCATCCACTAAAACAATACGCATTTTGACACTCGATTCGATCTGTTTTATTGAGTTATACGTACCTATCTATAAGTTCGATAAGCGATTTCTTATCCTCATCACTTTTCACATCCCTTAAGCTTTCGTTAGTCTCATCTTTCCCTGAACGGTGTACAAAATTTACACGTGCAAGAAATAGTTTCTCGTTATCAGGCTCTAATTTATAAGTTATAATTCTTTCTTTGTCTATAAAAATAGCTGCGATTTCTAAGAAATCCTTTCCAACTAGTATGCTTTCTCTCATAAAACAATCGGGTACTGTATGAAAGTTCAGCTGATACGCTTCCGATTCGATGACCGCTTCAAGTTTCGTGTAGCCCATCGTCCTCTTTTCATCATTGCCAAAATTAGACACGATCATACCAGGGCCATCAAAACAATCTACTCCAATTTCATCGCTAACACATTGGTTCATTATTGTTATATCTCTTCCTGTATCTAGTTTGCTACACTCTACTTTTCAATTTAACCTGCATAGTTAGATCACAAACCTTCACTAAGTTAACTTGTTCCTTATTGTCTTTCGAGCCACCTGCACCCTAATTCTTTGAAGTTGATGGACACATAGGAGATATGTGCCCAAACTCATTACACTTATTTGGACATTGTCAAGTTGAATGAGACAAGGACCCACAATTAACACAACGTTTCGAAACATGCCTGTCCTTGAATTGCTCTCTACTTTTTGATACTGAACTATGTTCTACTGTAGATCTCCTTTTCTCTTTAGCTTGGTCTGACTTTCATATGCTTTAAAATTTTTTTTAAGATCTTTTAAATCTTTCGATTGGTACGACACTGCCTTATTAATAGTATCATCAGGAATTATGAGATTTAAACTATCAAAAAGTGAACCACAAAAAATTGCGGCTCTTCAATTTTATGTATAATTTAAACTAAAATTAATTTTAAAAAACATAATTATTGCACAAACAAGCCAATAGTGGTTTAACGGTTATAAAGATCAGTGAGTCTTTCTACGAGGCAGTAAAACTCATCCGATCGTTCATAGTCGAGCAACAAGCAAACAACTGCAACTTCTTCAAGTGAAGCAGAGTATGTGGCTCTTAGTGCTGCTGTATCTGAAGCTATTTGTATTAGAGGTTTATCGAAAGATCTGAAGTAAATAGAAAACGAACCGCAATTATTTTCGAAGATAATAAAGGTAAGACCGCACTTGGTGGAACTTCACTTCAGCGGAACTGAACTTCACGACTTATTTGTAGGAAATTGTATGAGCTATATCGCACTAAGCGACAACTGCACTTCACGGTGCGACACTATACGAATTGAATTGAATTGAATTTTTATTGACACTTTTAGAAAATTTTACAAAGGGTACAATTCAGAAAATATCTTTACTTAGCATAGCTATGTTAAACTGCGGCTATAATGTATTGCCTGCTCTATCTATTTACATTTTTGAGAAGCCTCATGGCTGTCACTTATAATATATAAAAACATATAGTCATTCTGCTCTTGCTCAGGAGCAGTATTTCGGTTACGTGTTGGCTGATGCAACGGATAAAAAATATACATATATACAATACCTACAAATACAAATACCTTAAAACTAATATGCCATAGAATATATTTATATACATAAAATTACGTAGTATAGAGCGAGAGCGCTCTATGTAGAATTTTCAAATTTAATGAAATCACTTTTGCATGAATAGGTACATTGAATAATTTAAGACAATTCTATTTTTACATAAATTCACTTCTACGAATTATTATAAATGATTTTAAAACAAATTTTAGCGGCAATATAAAATGAATATAGAATATGTGAAGGATATAACTTAGTAGAAACACTAAAAACAATAATATTGAATAATATAAGAGATAATTCACTTTAACTCTAACACATTATGAGCAGTAATAAAGATGTAATACACTTTAAGGAATTTTATCATATGATGGTCGTCTCATAGATTTGGTATGATGCAGGGCGGTCATCCTTTGTCCAATATTGTGATGAAGGTTTGTCATCTGTTTTTAGCACAAGGTTGTGGGGTGCTGGTAGTCTGGGGGCTTGATTAGCAGTTGCTGGAGTGTATGATCATCTCCGGTTTTTGGTCCAGTTGGAATCCTTCCCCCAGAGAAGTTCCACGCTAGGATTTCATGTGGGCAACACGTCAGTCACGGCCACATGACACAGTTGTTAGCGGGTAATGTGATACCACGCCAGAGTCCCGTTTAAACGGGATAGGCTCAAAGTCTAGTTCAAGCGGCACAGCTTGTAAACTAGCTTTTCAGTTGCTGGAGTGTATGTTCAACTCCTGTAATCACCCAGGTGGACTCCTCTCTCCACAGAGTACCAACTTTCGATGAAAATAATTATTAAGAAATAATTTACTTTTATGTTTAAAAAAAACTTTTTTAGCAAGGTTGTGCCGACACAACCTGCTTCGTTGCCTCCTCTTTTCGCGACACTATACGACAAAGTTGATAATCTGACCACCTGTGTCGCGACATGAAGTTTCGTTTAGTTTTGTGCGAAAGTGCGCACGGTGTCTCTGAAGTGCAGTTCCGCCTAGTGCGGTTCTACCTTAAGGGTTGTATTGCAATGGCGAACAATTTAGAAAATAAACGGTCTGAACATATAGACATAAAAGACTTTTTTCGGGATCACATTCAAAATGGACTTATTGAAATAAAGCATATTGAAACAAAGGATCAACTTCCCGACATATTCACAAAATCCCTCGATTCAACTCGTTTTCAAGATTTATGTAAACAACTTGGCTTAAACGATTGAGGTTTGTTGTCAAAAATTTTCATTCCGATTATAGACGTTTTGAATACAATACAACATCTCGTTTTATATTTTATTCAAAAAAATATCCTTATTATTAAAAACAATAGTCTCTAATAAATACAATTTGTTCTTATTTTTTCAATTTTTATACTAGTAAACAAAAAAAATCTCACCTTTCACTTATATGCCTGCTTGGTAACTCTTTTTTCAACAAATTTCCCAAAAATGCGTTTTTTTTTCTATGGGTTTTGACAGCAAATTGTGAATTTTTTTGAAAATTTGTGCAAATTCGCAAGAAATTTCACGTTACCAAACAGACCAAGTGTGGAGAGATGGTCCCCTTAATTAAAAATTGAAGTTCTCTAAAAGCAGTAAAGGCGCGATAACATGTAGACACGACAGTAGACAGTAAAATCATTGCATATAAACTCTATAGTAGTCCCGTGAAGAGGAACGTCCGAAGCGCCGTGAGGTGAGCCGATACTGAAGCTTGTTCCATTTCAAACCATTTCAGTTGAGAAGGAACAGATAATCAAATACAATTGGGCTTTTCCACCAGCCGTCAGTTTCCAACAAGCAAAAAAAAATAGGAAACAGCTGGTCTGAACTGAATAAAAGGTAAACAAACGCCAAATATTTTTAGAATACAACAATGCTTGTTTGTTTTCCAATAAAAACGTATAAAACGATGCTTATTTAACGGCCAATTCAACAATAAATCAATTTCAGTAACTTATCAGGCTTATTTATATACAAAATCACATCTATTGTATTTGTTGTTTTAAACTGTCAAAAGTAGAAAGAGAAAAGACAAAGATAGTTTTTGGAAAAGCCAATAGAATAAAAATTAAGTTTAAAGAATGAAAAGAAGAACTAGAACAATGTATAGGAAATTTATAAAAATTGAAGTGAGACAAGAAAAAATCAATTTTGGGTCTTTTTCTTGTATATATTTCTATAAAAAGGGGTAGGATATAGAAAGAATAGGCGTTTTTCTTTTTGAGTTCAGAGCTGAGCACTGAGCAGAGTCTGAGCGAACAGAGAAAGTTCTGAGCAGAGTATGTTCAGAGCTCTCTGAATGAATTATGAAACAACTTGAGCACTGAACTGTCATGATTAGAAATTATTTAATTATTATTATTATTTTACCTTCTCCACTAGAGCAACCAACCTTTTCCGCCATTTTTATTGTTTTGACGATGATTTTTTTTTCCATTTCCCGCCTTTTAAATGTCATCTCGTTTGTGTTCAACATTTTACTCCGTTTACTCTACTATTTTATTCTGAGCTCACAGAGCGTGCTCTGAACATGCTCAGAACAAAAAAAGAAATACAAACTTGAAGCTCTGAACGATCAGAGCTGAAAAAGAAACACAAATATTTTT
Organism: Epistrophe grossulariae; assembly: GCA_929447395.1. Classification (NCBI taxonomy): domain Eukaryota; kingdom Metazoa; phylum Arthropoda; class Insecta; order Diptera; family Syrphidae; genus Epistrophe; species Epistrophe grossulariae. The sequence goes on along the minus strand of OV839568.1, from coordinate 73,526,036 downwards.
TTGACAGTTCAGGCTCTGCTCTGAACTCAAAAAGAAAAACGCCTAGTGATAAAAGAATAATGTTCAAGGACGTTTATTTGGTAGAAGAAAAATTGTATTTTATTTAATTTTGATTTTATAATAACTTACTCACTCATTCGAATTTGTTTAAAAATATATAGTAAATTTTTTTAAATTGCTCATTTAGAGCACTAAGATGGGAATTTTTGAAATTCTAATCTTAAGTCGGGTAAAATAGGATAAAACTGGTCGAGGGTTTAAAAACTAACTTCTAAACGGAAGGTCGTAGAATATTCATTTATTTTTTATTTAATAGATATTCAAAATTCCAGAACTTTACTAATTTAAAAATAATTCTATAAAATCTACAAAGCGAGATATAAATATTTGAAAGTTCAAAATTGAAAAATTAAAAAATTCCAATAAATCAGGGTTATGTCTGATTGAAATATATTTTATACCATTAGAAAAGTTTTTGAAAAATAAATTATACGTGTTTAAGGAAATTTAGATTTTAATTTTTTTTTCATACCATTTTTGATGTTTCAAAAACAAGGATTTTTACCACTTTTGGATTTTTATCTTTTTACCGGGTTGTTTAAAAAATCTGAAAATCGTATAAGTGATAGATATTATTGATTTACATTTGTTGATTTTTGAAAACGTTTTCAACTGAGATATTGACATATTTCTGTTGTTTTATTTTTCACCTCATAACTCTTTAGTTATTGCATCTATACGATTAGTTTTTTTTTTATTCGCATCTAGGAAAATAGATTAATTTTTACAATTAATTGTACACCCTACACGACCTTCACAATAGTTAAATAAGAAACAGTTTGAAAAATCTCAAAAAAAACTTTAAAAAAATGGGGTTGTTGTTCATTGCCAACCGACGTGTTTCAGTGGAGAATTGTCCAATTTTTGCAAAATTTCAAAAACACCCGTTTTGCGGTCCCTTAAATGCTTATATCTTTGGATCCTATGGTCGGATTTTCAAAATTCGAAATTCAAATTAAAGCCAGAATGACAGGCGAGTACCCGCTGCAAACAAATTTTCAAAACCATTCAAAATTTCATACTAAAAACATTGAAATTGGTTTTTGAGAATAAATTTAATCGAGGCAAACGTAATGAGGAAGAGGAATACTACAAACAAAATAAAAAAAGTTAGCTATTAAAAATATACTTGTTGGAGGGAGATAGGTATTCTAAAAACGGTGGAGTGTGTGAAATAATGTGGCTGATAACTTTTGTTCTAATAATGGGATCGCTAAGGTTGAGGCCTTAAAATTTAGGTAGAATGTCAGGATACATTTCTTTTACAAAATCATTGCGGGGTAACATAAAAGTATATATTATATGTATGTGAAAAAGGTAATTATTTTAAAATTAAATGGAAACACAAATTTAATAAAAACAAAAATTTTCATGCACGCGTACTTGACCCTTTTAAGGAAATATGTTGTGGATACAGTACATTTTGTAGGTAATTTTGTATTTAATAAAATAGTAAGAAAGGATTGATTTGTTTGGTTATAACTTCTGTTTTATTAATCGTATCTGTAAGATTAAAGTCTTAAAATAAAGGTAAAATATCAGGCTAACTTTTTGAGTTAAAAACTCATTGAGATCGTATGTAAATGTATGTCATAAAGTGAATACAGTAGACGCTCGATATAGTGAAGTAATTAAAACCAGGCCTGTTTACTATTTCGAGATTGTTCACTTTTTCGAGAGCGAAGCTTGAAAGGTTTTCCAATGCGAATTTGATACAAAATTAATATTTTTTTAGTTATTAAAGAGAACAAAAATTTAAGTTGGGAAAAAAAGAGACAAACATTTCATAAAATTATAAATAACATAGGTACTTTATTATTCATAAAAAACGAAAAACTACATATTATCTCCAGGTAGAAATTAGTTTTTCTTAAATAAGAATTAAATTAAAAAAAAATGTTCACTTTTTTTTGTCAACTTTAAAATGTAGGTATGCACTGCTTTTTCTTGCAAACGCTTTATAACTTGAATACCTCATTTTGGGAAAACATTTGCAAGCATGGTTGTTTCGAATGACAACTCTGGCCATTCATGTCTTTACCTTTTCACCATATCTACGCCTAAAACTATATTTTGATTTCTTATATAATATACAAATTATTATGTATTTTGACATGTAATAGTTAGTCTTGATCGGTCTCTCAACCGAGAGAGATGTGGTATTGAACCCGAGGAAACGGCAACAATAAAAGTGGGTTTTTTTGTATAATTTTTCTCACAACAAAAGTTTCGCTAGTTTCATTTTAATCGGAGTTGGATACATTATGGTCCTTCGAGTCGGGATGTGAAAAAAAAAATCGGATCGGAATAAATAGTGAAAGGAAAAGTGCGAATTGAAAATATACACCATCAAAATTGCTGGGAAGCAAAATATAAACGGAACCAGAAGGGTTTGCATGTGTGCGAATTTGCAGCACAGGGATGTGTGTGCAAGTCTCGCACACAAGGATGTTAAGTATTCTTTTTTTCATATATTCACTATTTACAGGAGATTTATAGTAATTTTATTGACTTACAATCACTACTTTCAATTATAAAATTAATTTTTGGTGACTTACAACCACCGTTTTAATATATTTACTTTTTATTTTTGGTGCCTTACAACCACCAAAATATAGAAGCATGTAGGAACATGCAACGGATATTTATTATTTTTTTTGGTGCCTTACAACCACCAAAATATAGAAGCATGTAGGAACATGCAACGGATATTTATTATTTTTTTTGGTGCCTTACAACCACCAAAATATAGAAGCATGTAGGAACATGTAACGGATATTTATTTTTTATTTGGTGCCTTACGACCACCAAAATATAGAAGCATGTAGGAACATGCAGTGGAATTTACTTTTTACAAACTCCAGATGCTTATGTACCTATAATATACATAATCATGGAAAGCATGTAGGAACATGCTCCGGATTTAAAAAAGTATGTGTGCTGGAAATAGGGGTTGTTCTTGTTTGTCTTTTTTTTTCTTTGTTGTGTGTGTTAGAATCTTGTCGCGTCCGCTCAGTGAGCGTTATAAAAAGAACAAAAAATTGTAGGGGAAAATTAAATTCATTACGTAATTTCGAATTCCGGTTTCGGTTTAAAAAAAGAAAAATATAAAGAACTTCGAAATCACAATTCAGTTATAAATTTATTACTTTAAATTGAGGAGAAATCGGATATTTAGAAAAATATAATTAACTGGAGTTAAAAGGAAAAATAAAAATGAAAAAAGGCATTTATTGTGAAATTATATCTGAAGGGATTCAGTGGAGGATTGTTTACAAACATAGTTTCATGTGCATCGATGTGCGTCGTCGCCGTCGATCGGCTGCAGAACAGTAGCAGGAGTTGATATGTGTGAGGATTATTTACATTTAGAATACAGTGGAATGTTTGACATTCTTTTCTTGTGTCAAATGAATATTTCTACGATGGAGTGGAGTGTGCTTTTTTTAGGAAAAAATGAGGAGATAAATTTGGAATATTTTTCTAGGAAGAAAACATTTTTTTTTAAAATAAATAAAGAAATTGACCTACTTGGATTTTTTATAAAATAAATATGGGAATATTTTTATTTGCGTTTAGAATTCAGAATCTATTTTCTTGGTTCTACAGTGGAGTTATTTTTTCTAAAAAATATTATTCTAGGAAGAAAAAGTTTACGTTCTGTTTTCTTGTGTGGACTCAAGTTAAATTATAGTTTTCACTAATAAGTGAGATTACATTCTTATTTTTGTTACTAGTATCGAGGGGACTCGAGGAGATTTTCACTAGGAAGTGAGAATATATTTTTATTTTTGTTACTAGTATCGAGGGGACTCGAAGAGATTTTCACTAGGAAGTGAAAATATATTTTTATTTTTGTTGTTAGTATCGAGGGGACTCGAGGAGATTTTCACTAGGAAGTGAGAACATATTTTTATTTTTGTTACAGTATCGAAAGGAGTCAGAGATAATTTCGCTAGGAAGTGAAAATTGTAAATTTTGTGTTTATTTTTATTGAGTGGACTCATGGAGAATTTCACTAGGAAGTGAAGTATGCAATAAATTTGTTTTAAGAAATTTTCTTGGGATTACTCAAGAAAAATGATTTTGCTAGGAAGCATGGATGTGGTGTTCAGTGCGAGCACATAGATGTGTGGACCACTAACACAATTACCCAAAACATTCTAGGAAGAATAAGGAGAATTTTTCTAGAGGACTAGGTTTCTAGCTGGAAATTTGCTCATAGATGCCTGGACCCCAAACACATTTATATATTAATAAAAACAAATTTAAATTATTCTAGGAGGAAAATTTTCTAGGGGACTAGAAATGAAAAAAAACAACAAAATAAAACGATTTTATTTATTCTAGGAAGAATAAGGACATTTTTTCTAGGAAGAATAAGGAAATTTTCTTGGGGACACAATATTATTTTATTTTTTTTTTTACAATTTAAGTAGGGATAAAGGGGGTCTTTCAAAAAAGAAAGAAGGAAAATATATTTTTAATAAATAGATACAGAAATATCTAATATTTGGATAAATAACTGCGCTACATTGTTAGCCAAAATATATTAAAGGATTTAGTAGATTCTTCTAGGAAGAAGATTATGGACAAATATCGAAGTGAAGTTATTTGGAATTTTCTTGAGGACTTGAAAATTTCATTGTGGATTATTTTGAATTTTTCTTGAGGCCTTGAAAAATGTATTGTCGATTATTTAAAATTTTTCTTGAGGTCTTGAAAAATTTACTGTGGGTTATTTTGAATTTTTCTTGAGGACTTGAAAATTTTTCTTTGAATTACTCTAGAGGACTAGAAATAGCTTTTAGCTAATTTGGAGGTAGAGTTACGTGCGAGCACATAAATGCGTGGACCGCTAACACATTTACAAAACAAAAAGTGATATTTTATTGTTGTTTTTCTGAGGAGTTGGAAATACTTCTAGGAAGAAAACGGTAGCTCAAAAGGATTTGAGAATAATTTGAATTTTTAATTTATTCTTTTTCTCAAAAGGATTTGAACATTTTTGTAATTTTGAATCTGTTTTCAAAAGGATTTGGGAGTAGTTTCTGATACTTTTTTCTATAATCTCAAAAGGATTTGAGGAATTTTTGGAATTTTTTTTATTCTGTTCTCAAAAGGATTTTGGAATAGTTTTTTATTATCTTGTTTACTATAACTCAAAAGGATTTGAGAATATTTTGAAGTTTTTTCTCTCAAAATGATTTGAGAAATCTTTGGAATTTTGATTCTGTTTTCAAAAGGATTTGGGAGTAGTTTCTGATACTTTTTTCTATCACTCAAAAGAATTTGAGAATTTTTTGGATTTTTTTGATTCTGTTTTAAAAAGGATTTGGGAAAAGTTTCTAAAACTTTTTTTCAATCGCTCAAGAGAATTTGAGAATTTTTGGAATTTTTGTTCTATCGCTCAAAAGGATTTGAAAATATTTTAATTTTAGTTTCGGAAATTAGTACAGGAGTACAAACAAAAAAATTCCGTTAAAAAAGGATGTCAAAGAGCTAAGAAGTTCAAGGGAAATAGCGTTGAGACTATGTTGTGACTAACCTAAAACAGAACCGACACAGAACCGAGCAAGAAAATGAACAGACCAAATGTCATCATGTGAAATGTGAATACAATATATATCTTCTACTATATTCTTATGACATGGCACTTTTGGATTCCAAGTAGAACACGCCGCCGTATTAGAAATTGATCAAGAATTATTAACTTTGTATCCTTGTAACATTTTTATGTATTTTATGAATTAAAAGACAAACATTGAATTTTAAGTAATCGTTGTAGTTCTTTTTTGTAATTTACATTCTTCGAACGCTCACAATAATTGGCGACGAGGTAAAAAGTTTTTTTTTTCTCCCTTTTTAATATCTTTCAATTACTTTCGAGGTTAATTCAACAAAATGGACGCCAAGCAATTTAATGACTTCATGGAACTTTTCAAACAAATTTTGCCACAAAATCCAGTCACATCAAAAATTAATCCAGCTTTAATACAACCATTCGAAAATTTCGACCCGCAGAAAAAAAGTTTCAAGTATTATCGTCAACGTTTCACAAATTACCTCGAAATGAAGCAGATTATAGGCGATAAGGAATTAAGCGCTCAAATCCTGCTTAACTCCATAGGAGCATCAAATTACAATATGCTAGCGGCCTTAGTGTCTCCGAAAAGACCATCGGAACTACCCTTTGATCAACTAATGGAGACGTTCGAATCGCATCTGTGCCCAAAGAAAAATCTAGTCGTATCTCAGCACCAATTTCTCTCCACGTATCAAGCAGGAAGTCAATCTATTGCCGAATATATCGCATCACTTCGACGTGATATCACAGATTGTGAGTTTACATGCCAATGTGGTAATTCTATTGCGGATATATTTTTACGTGCCCAATTCGTACGTGGGTTACGAGACAATTCGATACGGGAAAAAATTCTGCAATCAGATTCTGTGAAATTCGAGGAAATTTCAAAGAAAGCAATCGCTCTAGAAGCATCGAAAAGTGATAACAAAGAATTTTCAAAACACAAAGCTGAAAAATTCGAAAAAATTAACAAAATTTCAAAAGTCAGAAACTGGAAAGCCAAGAGTGCAAATAATCAAAAATCGAACCAATCAAGACCATCAGACTCAAACCAAATGAAAAACAAACAATCGAAGTTTAAAAACAAAATAGATTATGAAAAACTAGGAATTCAAAACCTATGTCTTCGATGTGGTCGAGACAATCATATCGCCAAAGATTGTAGAACTAACATAAATCAACTCAAGTGCACGGCTTGCAAAAAATCTGGCCACATCAGAAAGGTATGCATTCGAACGCTTTTGAATAATAATGCGAACTCAACAAATTTAGTCACACCGGAATATTTAAGAAACGAAAATGAAGGAGATTACGGCGTTAATCAAATTATCGATATATTTCAACATAAAGATGTCAAAGACCTTGAAAAATATTATATATATGTAAACATCGAAGGTAAAAAAACCAAATTTGAAGTAGACTCAGGTGCTGGCTACACTTTTATTCCGCGTGATAAATTCCGTGAGTTGAATATTCCAGTTAAACTTCAAAGTTCAAAAGTCGCATTTCGATCATACACTGGTAATGTCTTCATGCCTGATGGTAAAGTCAACGTAAACGTCGAATATCAGGGGAAATATTCTAGAGAAGAACTATACGTGGTACCTGAAGAGTATGAAGCACTTTTGGGACGTCTATGGATTAGACATTTGAAAATCAATTTACAAGACATCGATATTAAGCATGATACGAATAGTTCAAACAAAATTTCGATCCAGACTGTTGAAAGCATCGATAATTTCATTGGAAAATACCAAAAGATTTTTGAAGAGAAGGTTGGATGTATTCCAAATTTAAAAGTATCTTTAACTCTTCGAAAGAACTCAAATCCAGTATTTTTCAAAGAAAGAGATATACCCTTCGCTCTTCGTGAAAAAGTCAACAAGGAATTAGATATGTTGGAAGCACAAAATATAATAACAAAAGTAGCTATTAGTGATTGGGGATCTCCATTAGTGATAATTCCAAAGCCTGATGGAAATGTTCGATTATGCGTCGACTACAAAATTGGTGTAAACGATCGTCTTGTAAATGCAAATTACCCTATTCGTCGAATCGACGAAATACTCAGCAGCCTCAGGAACTCAAAATTTTTTTGTAAGATAGATTTATACAAAGCTTACCTGCATGTGCCCGTCGATGAAGAGAGTAGCCGCATTCAAACAATATCCACACATCGTGGAACATATCTTATGAACCGGTTATCTTTCGGAATAAAAACGGCACCCAGCGAATTCAACCGCATCATTGACCAAATTCTACTAGATTTACCGAAAACTTTGTCTTACTTCGACGATATAATTGTTCATGGAACAACAAGAATCGAATGTCAAGAAAATCTCGAAAAGTGTCTTCAAAGGCTACAAAAATATGATCTTCACGTCTTCATCCAATATTGAGAAATTAACGTATTTAAAATCATGTTTGAAGGGTAGTGCTGCGTCATTATTGGATTATCTTGAAATCAATAATGACAATTATGATGAGGCTTGGGAAATTTTAACAACACGCTACGATCATAAAAGAATTTTAGTGAACTCACAATTGAAATCCTTTTTTGAGCAATCTATAATCAAAGCTGAGACTTCAGATTCCATTAAGGGCCTGTTAGATAAATCGAAAGAGGTGCTTCACGCGTTGAAAAACTTGGGTGTACCAGTAGAGAGTTGGGACGTCATAGTGATATTCACATTACTGCAAAAACTTCCTGTGAAAACACAGCAGTTATGGGAAGAGAAGCTAGGCTTAACGAAAGAGCTACCTACCTTTAATGAATTTTCAGTTTTTCCTGAAACTCGATTCCGTTCGTTAGAGGTTGTTTGTCATCAAGGTTCGAAGTCGCAAGATTCAACAAGTAAGGAACAATCCAAGTTTAAACCAAAGGTTTTGCAGTCTGTCATAAGGGTCAGCATTCACTTCGTTCTTGTTACTCATTTCTGAAGCTAGATATACCTGCAAGGGTGAAAACAATTAATCAACTTGGAGTTTGTGAAAATTGTTTGGCGTACAACCACAAAACTTTTCAATGTCCTAGTGAAAAACGGTGTTATCACTGCAGACAGAAACATCATTCGCTTTTACACGATTCTCACACTACTCAACATTCGCACAACAATCAACCCTCATTCGCTCAAAATTCGCAACACAATAATTCACAGTTTTCTAATTCTTATTCAACTAATTCACAAGCACACAGTAATAATACAACATCACAGTCTTTTGTACCAAATTCAAATCAAAGTACCTTTCAAGTTTCAACACAAATAAATCCTAACGCACCAGCATTTAATCCAGTTAGTGATCAAGCCTTAGCAACCAACACCGCTCGCAATTATAATGTCTCAGATCAAACAAATTCATTCGTTTTGCTTGCAACAGCAGTCGTTCGTATTCAATCTTCCAACGGAGACTTCATCAATTTAAGAGCGTTGATAGATCCAGGTTCAGAAGCGACATTCATCACGGAAGCAGCTGCACAACAACTTAATTTAAGAAAATGTCGCACACTGATCGAAGTTTCTGGATTTGGAAATAATAAAAATGGTTCCTGTCAAAGCTTTGTTAACATAAAACTTAAATCGATTTATACCTCTTTTGAAACTGTTGCTAGGGCGTTCGTTTTCAAAACATTAACTGGTTTACTTCCCAATAAAGAGTTTCTTCCACATCAATGGACTCATATTCAAGGTTTGAGTTTAGCCGATCCTTCCTTTTATAAGCCTTCTGGCGTCGATTTGCTTCTAGGTAGCGATGTTTTTTCTGAAGTCGTTTTGCCAGAAATAGTTAGGGGAAACGAGCCTGTTGCCCCTATTGCTCAAAAAACGCATCTGGGATGGATTGTTTTCGGTAAGGTACCTGTTGAAACATTTCGTATTCACCTGCAGCTTGTCGATATTGATTCACAACTTCGGAAATTTTGGGAAATTGAAGAATCACCTTTTGAAGAACCCGAAGCTGCCGAAGACGCTGCCTGTGAGAATCATTTCCAGACATTCACCAGCCGTTTACCAGATGGACGATTTGAGGTTGCTTTACCATTTAAAGAAGGTGCTCGACCCGCACTAGGAGGAAGTCAACAAGGGGCTTTAAGAAGGTTTCTTCAACTTAAACGAAGATTCGATAACAACCGCGAGTTACACGAACAGTATTCAGCCTGTATTTCCGAATATCGTCAACTCAATCAGATGGAAGAAGTAGATGTCAGCCAAGGCGAAGTTCTTATGTCACCATTCCATTATCTTGTGCCCCATCATGCTGTGTTTAAGGAGTCCAGTACAACAACGAAGCTGCGAGTAGTTTTCGATGCTGCTTTTAAAACTACTGATGGGACTTCCTTAAACGAACATCTTCTGGTCGGACCTAAAACACAAGCAAATATAATGGACATCATATTAAAATGGAGAACTTTTAAGATTACCTTGACAGCTGACATTGAAAAAATGTATCGGCAAATCCAAATGAGAGAAGCAGACACCTTTTATCAGCTGATTTACTGGAGAGACAACAAGCAGAGTCCGTTGAAGCTGTATCGGTTGAAGACGGTAACATTTGGAACCGCTTCTGCTCCCTTTCTGGCCACACGAACATTGAACAAGCTCGCTGACGATGAAAGGCACAATTATTCGCTAGCAGCTCAAATGATACGTCATGAAATGTACGTTGATGATTTGGTAAGCGGAGCAGATTCAATTCGCGAAGCTCAACAGAAGGTAAGCGAAATCAACCAACTTCTGTCATCAGCTGGCTTCCACTTGCGAAAATGGGCCAGTAATTTTGAAGAAGCTCTTGTCAACATTGCTCCCCAAGAACGTGCAGTTGATTTTATGCTGCCCTTTGAGTCATCGGAGCACATAAAGACTCTGGGAATCAAATGGCTTCCTTACAGCGATTCCTTTTCCTTTCAGTGGACCCAATCCGAATCAATAGAAGTCACCAAGCGAGCGATTCTCTCAACAATTGCCAAACTTTTCGACCCACTTGGGTGGATTTCTCCATGTGTGATATCTGCAAAAATCGTAATGCAAAAGCTATGGTTGAAGGGTTTGGCATGGGACGCACCTATCCCACTCGAGCTGCAACGAGAATGGTTGTCTCTGCAAGCAGAACTTCCATTTCTTCAAGACATCAGAGTTCAACGTTGGATTTGCACTGAAAAGAGTAATTTGGAATTAGAATTACATGGATTCAGCGATGCTTCGATCAAGGCTTATGGAGCAGCAGTCTATCTAAGGGCTTTGGATAAAAATAATCAAATTCACACTTACCTTGTTATGTCGAAGACTAGGGTTGCTCCGCTGAATACTGTTTCACTTCCTCGACTTGAGTTATGTGGTGCTGTGATGTTAGCTCGACTTTTAAGCTATGTTCAAAAGGTATTGCAGTTAGACCAAGTCAAAACCTTCGCATGGACTGATTCCACGATTACATTATGTTGGATTTCTGCACCGCCATCAAAATGGAAAACGTTCGTTAACAATAGAGTCGCGGAAATACAAAGGCTAACTAATGTTAACATCTGGAATCATGTTCCAACAAAACACAATTCTGCAGACTTAGCGTCTAGAGGAGTTTCGCCATTGGAACTTAAAGACAATCGTCTTTGGTGGCGAGGACCAGAATATCTTCAGGCCGATTGGAAGTTTTCGAACCCAAGTCCAACAACATCATTTGAAACCGAAGAGGAAATACGTCCAGAAAAGGTACATCTACATTTCGTCGTTGACACTGAAAACCAAGTGCAAAAGTTAATGGAGAAAATTTCAGATTTCAAAAAACTGATACGTACCATTGCTTATTGCCGGAGGATTGTATTCTTTTATGTCAAAAAAATAACAAAGGACCAGTTAAAGGCACCAATTTTAATAATCGATCTTCAAAACGCAACTTGGAATTGCATTAGAGTGGCACAAGGCCAAACTTTTGCAGAAGCAATCGAGGATTTGACAAAGCATCCGACATCGTCTAAACACTTTGGAGCGTTACATCCTTTTATTGACTGCCATGGGATATTGCGAGTAGGAGGACGTCTACAAAATTCAAATTTGCAGTACGAGCAAAGACACCCAATCATTTTGAAATCTAATAATGCTTTCACACAACTGCTAATTAGAGAAGCCCATGAAAACACATTCCATGGTGGAATGCAGCAAATGATCGCATACCTTCGCTCAAGATATTGGATTTTGAATCTGAAAAGAAGCGTAAAGAAATACATTCATCACTGTACCATCTGTTTTCGATTCGGAGCCAAACCTTTGCAGCAGTTGATGGGAAATCTACCGGCTCCTCGTGTCAGAATCTCTCGCCCATTTACGCACACTGGAGTGGATTATGCAGGACCGATGAATGTAAAGGCTTGGAAAGGACGTGGAGGCAAAATATTCAAGGGATATTTCGCAATATTTGTTTGTTTAGCCACAAAGGCAATACACCTGGAAGCTGTCACTGATATGACAACTCAGGCATTTTTGGCAGCTTTTCGTAGATTTACTGCACGCCGAGGAATCTGCACAGAAATTTACAGTGACTGTGGGAAGAATTTCGTAGGAGCGAATACCGAACTTCATAGAATGCTGAAGGCCGCAAACTTCGACTGGAAGCAAGTCCAGTCAACAACAACCAACGTCGGAAGAAATTGGAATTTTATTGCTCCTGCTTCTCCGCACTTCGGAGGTGTATGGGAAGCAGGAGTGAAATCTGTCAAATTTCACTTGAAGCGGATCGTTAAAAACGAGACCCTAACATTTGAGGAACTCAGCACACTTCTAACTCAAATAGAAGCATGTTTAAACTCGAGGCCTCTATGTCCCTTGTCCGACAACTTCGATGACTTCGGAATTTTAACACCAGCTCACTTCCTAATTGGAACGTCAAGTTTCCTTGTACCAGATGCAGACATAAGTTTGGAAAAAATAACTTACCTAGATAGATGGAGAAAACTGCAAGCAGCAGTAAACTCATTCTGGAAGCAGTGGAGCGGTGAGTACTTGTCCCGCTTGCAACGACGACCGAAATGGTTGCACCAAGAACAACAACCTCAAGTTGGAGACTTAGTGCTGCTGAAAGATGAACGTCTACCACCATCACAATGGGCTCTTGCACGCATCACTTCATTAGTTCCAGGAACTGATAAGCTTACTCGTGTCGTAAATCTAAAAACAAAATCAGGTGAACTCAAAAGACCAATAACAAAAATATGCCTTCTACCCTCAAACAAGAAACCAGATGAAAATGCAACAATCTAACCATTCAATCTAAAACAAAATTATGCACACTTCAGATCATGCAAAATCATACGAACAAAACACTCAAATATTCTACAACTCACTCAAATAAGCTATTTAAAAATCACAGTCAATCACTCGATATCACTCACAGTCAATCATTCGATATCACTCACAGTCAATCATTCGATATCACTCACAGTCAATCATTCCATATCACTCACAGTCAATCATTCGATATCACTCACAGTCAATCATTCGATCACTCACACTCAGAAAAATTAAAATCACTCATTTATATCATGCACACTCAAACAAATAAAATTTATGCATTATATCACACTCAGACAGAATCAAGGTCATTCAATTTGTATCACACTCATATAAAATCACAGTAAAATTGCAGTAAATAAACTTTAAATCGCTTAAAATAAATCACACTTCAAAACAATTAAATAAAATTATCGCCTAAAAATTTTCAAAAAAAAAATTATTTAACTTCAAAATTTTGAAACACCCTGTAACTTCAAAATTTTGAAACACCCTGTAAAATTAATTATTTATTCATTAACAATCGACTATCATTCAATAAAATACAGTCCACTCAAAATCGAATTTAATTTACTTTAAAACATTAATTCAAATCACAAACAAAACCAACGTACCGTCCCGGACTATAAAGCTGAAACAAACAACTAAATGGAAAATTTCTATCAATGACAAAAAAAATACACACAGCAGATAGCAACACACGAACCAATGCATTTCAGATGAGCAACACACAAACCCATGTATTTCTTATGGGGACACACAAACCCATGTATTTCTTATGGGTGACAACAAAACCCATGTATTTCTTATGGGTGACACACAAACCCATGTATTTTATATGGGACACACACGAACATGTACAATTCTTATGGACGGCACATATGGGACATTTTATACTCAATTTCATTAAATCAAACATGCATAATATGGCAAAATAATTCATACAACTTACCTGGATCAACACTTAATATAATTTTTCACAATTAACTATTACTTTATTAATTAATTAGAATAATTAACAAAATAAACAATCACAACGATAATTGAATTTTACAACCGACGCCGATTTACGAAACGAAATGAGACAAACATATAGACACGAATTGATTCAGCACTTCAGCTGCCATTTAAATAAAATCTGTTCGATCAAAATTTCACTTAGTGTTCTTATCTTCTGATCTAGTACTATTATTATTTAAAATATACTAAATATTGTTTTTATCGTTTCATGTAAATGAGCCACAAGGAAGAGTATTTGTTTTGAACTTCGTTCACAGCCGGGGAGGAATGTTGGAGTATAACTGGCCTGAAGAGGAAGCGTCTGAACAACCAGCAACAAGAAGCGTGTGAACGATCTTTAATGTCATCATTTTACTCACCCTATTTTTTAATGTCACTAATGTCAAATAAGTTAAAATTTGCAAGTCATTTTTGTAATTCATTTTGAAGTTAAAATTATTGTCAATTACTTGGAAATTAAAATCATTATCATTGTTCAACTCAAACGAGACACATCGTCTTTTCATTTATTATCAATTTTGATTGAAACACAAACAATTCGTCAATAACATATCCACTTCGACAATTACTTCAAAAAAATGCCAAATTCAGATGGTCAACTGCCTGTGAAACTGCTTTCCAAACATTAAAATTGGAATTAGCTAGTGATCGTACACTAACACCTTATGATCCCAGTTTACCTCTGGTACTTACCTGTGATGCGAGTCCCGTAGGAATAGCTGGTGTGTTGGCACACAATATTAATGGTGTTGAGCGACCTGTCGCATATACTTCGCGATCATTAACGACAGCGGAACAAAATTATTCACAACTGGATCGTGAAGCCCTCGCAATCGTCTACGCAGTTAATCATTACTTCAATTATCTTTTTGGCAGACACTTCAAATTAAAAACAGATAATCGACCACTAGTGAGAATATTCCATCAAAATTCAAAATTGCCACCAATGACGTCAGTTCGATTACTTCGATACGCAGCTTTTCTATCCGAATTCAACTACGAAGTGGAGTTCAAAAAAGGTTCCGACAATTTAGATGCTGACTGTCTCTCAAGATGTCCAATTAAAGCTAACCGCTATTCAAACGATATGGCAATCAACAACGAAATAAATAGTATTTGCATGGCAACGATAAACGAAATTTCTACGGAAGCATTAACAGCGGAGACAATAGAAAAAGCCACCAACACCGATTTACATCTTTCAAAAGTTAAAGAACAGATTCAAAGTAATTCTGATGCGGCGTACGAATACACATTAGAAAGGGGTATACTATTCAAAGGCCAACGAGTGATTGTTCCAGAAATACTACAAAAACTTGCTTTACAAGAACTGCATCTAACACACATAGGCATAACAAAAATGAAACAATTGGCTCGGCGTTACATATATTAGAAAGGCATCGACAAAGACATTGAACGGATGGTAAGGTCGTGTGAATCATGTGCTCAAATTAAATCAAATCCAGGGAAAGTTCCGATACATCCATGGAACGAACCTGAGGAAAATTGGGAAAGAATTCACATCGATTACGCGGGCCCTTTACAAAATCACTTTTTCTTGATTATCATCGATGCAAAGTCAAGATGGGCTGAGATACAAATATGCAAAAAGGATCCAAATTCTGCATCAACAATCGAACTCCTATCAGACATCTTTGCTTTTCATGGCTATCCTAATACAATAGTCTTCGATAACGCATCAATTTTCGTTAGTGATGAATTCAGAACATACTGCAAGAAAAATGGAATATTTCAAAAGCTAATCGCTCCGGGTCATCCAGCTACGAATGGCTTGGCTGAAAGAAATGTACAAACACTGAAAAACAGATTAAAAGCGATGGTAAACGAACCGATGTCAATGCATGCGAAAATACGGGAAATCCTTTTTCGATACAGAGCCACTCCACTTTCAAATAACAAAACACCTGCCGAGATGTACCTTCATCGTAATATACGAAATCAACTTAATTCTGTGTACCCAATCAAACAGAATAAGAACAAAGAAACTTCAATAAAAATTCGACAACTAAGCGTGGGAGATCGTGTACAAGTAAGATGCTACATTCAAAACAAAAACGTATGGAAACTTGGGTCAACAATTCGTAAGTTTGGGAAGCTTCATTACCTGGTGAAACTGGACAATGGATATATTCTTAAAAGACATATCAATCAACTCCGTAAAAGTGAAATTCAACCGAAGATTCATTCCAGTAGTAAGCAGCCTGACTCCAGCGACGATAATAATTCAAGTTATCCACTAACATACTTACAACAATCAACATTAATAGATCCGCCAGATTCACAAACTACAACCTTCAGGGTACCTCAGAACGAAAGCGACGACTCCACTACAACTGTTACGAGAACTCAGTGCGAAAACGATTCAACAAATCTTCAACATGCTACAACCATCTTACAACAAATCCCAGGCGAAGGAACGAACGTGGAACTAAGGAGATCAGCACGGGAACGACAAAAGCCATCGTATCTAAAAGATTATGTCACAAAATTTTAATAAACTATTCGAAGAGTATAAGCGTGGGAGAACTGTTGTGACTAACCTAAAACAGAACCGAGCAAGAAAATGAACAGACCAAATGTCATCATGTGAAATGTGAATACAATATATATCTTCTACTATATTCTTATGACATGGCACTTTTGGATTCCAAGTAGAACACGCCGCCGTATTAGAAATTGATCAAGAATTATTAACTTTGTATCCTTGTAACATTTTTATGTATTTTATGAATTAAAAGACAAACATTGAATTTTAAGTAATCGTTGTAGTTCTTTTTAGTAATTTACATTCTTCGAACGCTCACAATAGACTATTTAAAGAGGCATTTTCCAAAAAATCAGGAGACTAGGAAAATTTATGTGGAGAAAATGGAAGAAATACAAATAGGCTATCTCATCGTAGTTAAATGATATTCAAATGGTAGGTCCAAAATTACAAAAAGATTTACTTGAAACCATTATGCGTGTTCGCAGGCACATAGTAGTATAGTAGTAGTAGCTAGAATATGACAGGAGTCAGTGGAATTTACAAAGAATATTTTGGAGAGAGGACTCTAATTAAAGGTTACAGGAGTATTGGCTTTCAGTAGTCACTTTTGGTTTAATAGCATCACAATTTTTAGCCGTCAGATCGGTTATTGAATCTGCCAGGAAGGCAAAAGGAGAATATCCAATTGCGCCGAAAGCTATAGAAGAGGACTTTTACATGGATGATTGTGTGATAGGATCTCATACATTAGGATCTGCCATAAAATTGGCAAAGTTTGAATTGCGTAAATTGAAGTCAAACAGCCAGGCGGTTGTGAAGGCAATGAATTTGAAGTCTGAAAAAACTTTGTTATTTTCGGAGGGGGAAGGCACAACCATTTTAGGATTTAAATGGTTGATCAGAATAGGATTTAGGATATATTGTTGATTAAAAAAAAAATCAACGGAATTATTATAACAAGGAGTGTACAGCATTGAATGCTAGGAAGCATTTACCGGACAGGAGTCCAATAGAAGGTTTCAAACCGATCGTGGAGTACATAGTTGGTGGGAGACTAGGAAAGTCAGAAATCGATTATGAAATGAAACATCCAGCGATTATTACCAAAGGTTCAAGGTTGTCCGAATTGGTAATTAATTAAGCTCATCAGGAGACGAAACATTTAGGCATCCAAGTGATGATGCAATTTATAAGACAAAGGTATTGGATACCAAAACTACGGAACGGACTTCGGAGTCACATTCATGTATGTTGAATGTGCGTACGTTTAAATGCACGAATGGAGGGGCAATTGATGGAGGAATTACCATCAGAAAGGGTCCAGGTTGGGAAACCATTTTTAGGAGTGGATTATGCTGGCCCTTTGGAGTTAAAAGTGGCAAGTTGGATAGGAAGGAGAAATAGGAGAAAATGTTGGGTGGCAATATTTGTGTGTCTTCGAACCAGGGCGGTTCATATTGAGATAGTTTCAGATTTGTCATCAATGGCCTTCATTGCTTGCTTTGAACAGGGATATATGAGGCTGCGGTTAAATCTATGAAGTTAAAATGGATTATCGGGCAAAGAATATTGCCCTATGAGGAGTTCGGAACTGTGCTCACCAAAATAAAATTTATTCTCAATTCGAGAATGCTTCATCTTCTGAACGACGACCCTTTGGACGTTCAGGCGTTAACGCCGGGACATTTCTTGGTATGTGAACCTTACATTTTACCTCTTATTTTCAGATTTGACGAAAGGTCAGAGACAGCAGGAGCTAAACTTTGGAAGGAGAGACACTAGTTAGTAAAGCACTTCTGGAGTCGATGGCAATCGGAATACCTCACAACGCTGTAGGAGCGCAAAAAAAGGAGAAAGAAAAGGAGAATCTCAACGTTAGGAAACTGGTAGAATATGCAAACTACTCCCAGGTCGGGATGTTTTTGTTCGAAACGTCATTGTTCAAACTGCAACCAATAAATTAAAGCGACCGGTTCAAAAATAAGGCATATTAATGGTTAGTCAAGAGACAACCTGTCGGGAGACAAACTAGCCAGGAGGCAGGAGTATAAAAACAATGTTTTTAGCCAGGACTGTTACGAATGGCAACACTGGCCATTCATGTCTTTACCTTTCACCATATCTGTGCCTAAAACTATATTTTGATTTCTTATATAATATAAAAATTATTATGTATTTTGACATGTAATAGTTAGTCTTGATCAAAGATACTGTATTATAAAGATATGAATCTTTCGTACGTTTTACCCTCCAAAACCCATTTGTTTACATTGTTGTATTTGTAATTTTATTTTGTGTCGATGAATAGATGTGAATTGCAACAACAATATAATGCGGTGAGTTTATTTGTTTTGACAGTTCGATTTTTTTTTATTAATATGCTGTGGTGAGTATTTTATTTTGGTTTGTCTGCACGAATGTCTTTTTTTCGGGAATGTTTTTAGTAAAATAATTAATAAATATATATTATATTTTAGTTTCTGTGCAAGATCTCCCAACTTTAGCCTCAACGAGAAGTGTTTCTGTTTGTAAAAGGAGTGGCCGTCTTTGCACAGTGCCGCAAGTCGAAGTCAAAGGAAACTCCTATGTTTTGGAATACTATTCAGAAATAAATGTAAACTGAGAGTTATTTAGTGCATCTGCTGCAAAGCCAGTGGATTTATATCGATCGGTAATGGTTCCTGTGAATGAAAGAGTCATAAAGCAATTACAAGATAAATTGTTGATATAATTGTTGGCATCCGAATTGTTTCAAAATCACATTTTCCGGCTCAAATGATGTTATTCGCACCTACACAGATGAATCAGCTCCAGTTCCTATTCTTAAAAATCCTCTCCAAAAAGGAATCACTAGGTTTCTACAAATCGAATTATCCGATGGCGTGACTCTTATGCAAGCCCTAGAATTGGAACACATTTCTGTGTTGAGCATGAACACTCTGCCCAAGACCTAAATCCACTTTAAATACAAAACAATTCCTCTTATGCAAGGAATGATTGTAATGAAACCTGTCGATATACAAGTTTTGGGTGGGAGGGTGTCGGCGCTGGTAGGGAAGTGGGAGATGATTAAGTCTTTGCATAAGTATGCTAAGTGTGGTCGACAGCACACCGGTGGATCAGGCCCACCGCCATGGATTTGGAACTTTAAGAATCAAGAATCTGGTACAAGCCGAAAAAGAAAAGGAAAGTAGCAAGGAAAATTAAGAGTTCAATGCTATGAGGAGCGAAGCTATTGCTGAAGCTGCCAAAACAGCAGGAAAGAAGGTAATTTTTTCGAAACCAGTTTTATATAGGTATCTTATGTTTTATATATAATATAATATAATATAATATAATATAATATAAAAAAATGAAATTCGGCTTAAAATTTAAATAACAAAAATTAACAAAATTATTAATTAGGCAAGAACCTATGCTGTAAGCTATTGTGAATCAGCAACGTGGCGGCAAAGAAGCAGAAGTTGCTGGAACTGCGAAATTTGCGACAAATGTAGGTTATAATAATATATTTATATTTCTTAAGATTGTTAATGTCGGTTAAATCTCAAGAGCAAAGCCCTACCAATTCGAATCGACCGAAATTTGAAAATAATCTCTCATCGAGCTTTGCCACCCGAAGTAGTTCGCATCCCAATGAAGAACGATATAATCGATATTCAAGTTCGAATCGTGGACGAGGTGGCGGTGGCATCGGCAGCGGTAGCGGTAGAGGTGTGAGTGGAAATCCATTCCATGGGAGACCAAATCAGCCATATGAACAGACTTCGGAGCGACATCGTGATTAGAAGAATAGTTCCGGCTATAGTAGTGCAAGAGGTGGTGGACGTGGATTGCATAATAATAATAATTCTGGTAGCCGTGGAGGATCTTCGAGTGGTGGATAAGATAATCGAAAGTATAACGATTATCATAATCAAAAGGATCAGCAAAATCAACATAGGCATGAGCGACAGGAGCAGCCGCACCAACCGCAACGAAATGGATATGAACAACAAATGACGTTGGCTAATGGAAAGGAAGCGGTGAGTTTTTTTAAATTTAACTTTAAATAAATGAATGAATAATAATTCATTTCATTTCAATTTAGGTTTATTTATCGATTATTTTATTATTTCAGGTTACATCACGCTTTCAACAGCAGAATGAAAATTCCACGAACTATCAACATAATAGTGGAAACGTTCGCAACTATGACAACAACAATCGGCAGTCTGTCTATAATTCTTCAAACAACAACAACAATTCAAGCTATAACACAAACCATACCGCGAATAGCAGCTCGAATTACTCGAACAATAATGTGCACACAGCCCGCGTGAATAAGCTTGTGGGGAAC
The DNA here is from genome assembly GCA_929447395.1 of Epistrophe grossulariae. Taxonomy (NCBI): domain Eukaryota; kingdom Metazoa; phylum Arthropoda; class Insecta; order Diptera; family Syrphidae; genus Epistrophe; species Epistrophe grossulariae. The sequence goes on along the minus strand of OV839568.1, from coordinate 73,505,247 downwards.
ACATTTAAAATGAGACTTGAAAAGCAACGATCTGGACCATCACCGCGAAGTCATCAACAACATCATGACTTGAAGACAGCAGAGTGCAGCTGAACTAGAAGTTGGTTGCCAAAAGGGACTTTGCTTGTGGACTATGGTCAGCAATATGAACATAACTCGATCTTCTTCACAAGCAATTTTCTTCAACCACGTAAAACCAACAGCAACGAAAACACCAGCAATAAGAGCAAAAGTACCAACATATTTTCCCACAGAATGGCCCACAAATAAGGGCAGCTAGTTTATTGCCGGCAATGAAAACATAAATTGGCAGGGAAGTAAAACTACAAGTATGCATCAGTTGGCTTCACGGCAGACAAGTTGTTAAGCAGGTAACAAATAAGTTTTCAAATTGTATAGAAACAAGTATTAATTTATTAGGGGTGTCGTCTCCATGTTGTGTGTTTTTTATAATGATTTTAATATAAAATGTAAAATATAAATAAAAGAATTTAAAAAACCGATTAAGTATATTTATATTTTATTTATTATTATTAAATAATGTCACAACATATATAATTTTGTTTTAATTTAAGCTACGCGTTTCGGATTTTTCTCATCCATCTTCGGGCTTATTTTGTTGACTTGTGGTGTATTGTTAATTAGTATTTTGGTATGTTTGTGTTTCTAATAGGTACTGATGGTTGGTGTTTAATGTGTTTGTCTCTTTTGTTATCGGTTTCTTCTTGCGTATGTAATTGCTGTGTTGTATAGTGTGTTGCTTTTAATTGTTAGTTTGTCGTTCAGTATATTGTTTTGTTCCGTTCTATTTGCTTTGTATATCTCGTATTCTTCCAGTGCGTCTAGTTTTGTCCCTTTTTTACATATGTGTATGGGTGTAAGGTTGGTGTCAAAGTTTGTGTAGTTGTGGTTGTCGTCAATCAGGTGCTGTGCAAATGCTGATTTTGTATTTTGTTTTGGTCTATGTTCTGTGAATCTGTCAAAAAATGTTCTGCCTGTTTGTCCTATATAAAATTTATCACAGTTGTCGCAATTAAATTTTATATACACCTGATAGTGTTTTGATGTCGTTTTTTATTTTGTGTTGTAATATTTTTTGTGTGTTGTTTGTTGTTTTAAATGATGTGTGAATATTTAGTTTTTTAAATTCTTGTTGTATGATTTGCGGTAGTAAATTGGTGTATTCAATTGCGATGTATTTATTGTTTTCATTAATGATTTTTGTGCTGTTATTGGTTTTTGTTTTTATTTTCTTTTTCTTTCTGTAAATTAATTTTTCTATTATTTCTGTGTTATATCCATTAGATGTTGCTATGTGTTTTATTGTATTTAATTCGTTTGTGTAGTCTTCTTTACTCATGGGTACATTCAGTAGACGGTTCACGAATGCATTGTATGCTGCAAGTTTTTGTGCATATGGGTGGTGGGAGTCTTTGTGAATAGTGATGTTTGTTGTTGTTGGTTTCCTGTAGATTTTGTACTGAAGTTTGTTGTTGTTTTTTGAAATGGTGAGGTCTAAGAAATTGATTGAGTTGTTGTTTTCTAATTCTGATGTAAATTTTATTTTGTCATTGATTTTATTTATGTATTTTTGTAAAATGTCAATTTGTCTATTTGTTCCGTCAAATATGACAAAGGTGTCGTCGACGTATCTTGTGTAATAAATTATTTTTTGGTGTTGTGTATTTAAATTCGATAGTATGTATTTGTTTTCAAAGTAATTTAAGTAAATATCTGCCATTAGTCCGCTTAGGGGAGAGCCCATCGCTAACCCTTCGTCTTGTGTGTAAAATTTGTTGTCGAATGTGAAATAATTTTGTTTGAGTGTCAATTGTAGGATTAAAATTAGTTCTTCTATTTGTTCATTATTTAGTTTTTTGGTGGCTGTGAGGTTTTCTTTTAGTATTGTTATTGTTTCATTTATCGGAATGTTCGTGTACATATTTGTGACGTCAAATGAAATTAATTTATATTGTGGTAGTATATTTAGAGTTTTTGTTTTTTCTATGAAATTGGTGTAGTTTGTTATACTGTTGTTGTTTTTTAATTTGATATTGTCTTTGATTATTTTTTGTAATTCTTTAGCGACTTTGTAGCTTGGGGCGGTTTTATAGTTTATTAGGGGTCTAATTGGTATTCCTGTTTTGTGTATTTTAGGTAATCCTGTGAAGAAAGGTGCTTTTGCATTTGGTTGTTTGAGTTTGAGTTTGTGTATGTTGGTGAATATATTATGTTTCGAGTTATTTATGGCTTTGTTTATTTCTTTAACTTATAGTTTTGTTGGGTCAGTTTGTAGATTTTTAATATTATTGTTTTTGAAAAAGTCTAAAGTTTTTTCTATGTATTCTTGATGGTCGAGAATTACTACAGTGTTACCTTTGTCGGCTTTTGTTATTATTGCTTTGTTTTCAATTATTTTTTGTTTGATGTTTTTAGGTTGGATATGTGTTTTTTGTATTTGTTATGTAATTTTTGTTGTGTTTTGTTGTTTTTTAGAATGTGTTTAAGTTTTTTATTGATTATTATTCTGGTTTCGTTTTGTATTTCTGTTGTTGGTATTGTTTTTATAGCTGCTTCAGCATTTATTACTTCGTTAGTTATGTTGTTTTTATTTATTGTAGGAATGTTAAACTTAAGACCTTTATTTAGTGTTTCAATTTCTGTTTTTGTGAATTGTATGTTTGTGTTATTTATTAATCTGGGATTAAATGTGTGTTTGTTTTCTGGGGTTATGTATGATTCTTTTTTATATAATTTTTGTATTTTTGTTTGTTGTTTTAAGGTGATTTCTTTTGTTAATTGTTTGATGTGTTGGTTGATTTTGTGTGTGTGAAATTCTGCTGTTATGTAATGAAATTTGTTGTATAGTAATAGGTGTAGTTTATATAGTGTGGTGTTGAGTTTTGATTTTTTACTGTATAGGTATTTGATTTCTTCTTTTATGCCGATGGTTTGGGCTATTTTTTGTGTTTTAATGGCGGCTATTGAATTAGTTTTTGTTTTTATTTGTGCGTATTTTGGTGTAATTTGTTTTTTGAGGCATTGTTTGTTAAATTTGGTGTTTAAATTAGTTTTTGTCAATTTAATTTTGGTGTTTTTATATTTATAGACTATTTTTGCTTGTTCAGCTGTTTCATTTATTAGGGGTGTCGTCTCCATGTTGTGTGTTTTTTATAACGATTTTAATATAAAATGTAAAACATAAATAAAAGAATTTAAAAAACCGATTAAGTATATTTATATTTTATTTATTATTATTAAATAATGTCACAACATATATAATTTTGTTTTAATTTAAGCTACGCGTTTCGGATTTTTCTCATCCATCTTCGGGCTTATTTTGTTGACTTGTGGTGTATTGTTAATTAGTATTTTGGTATGTTTGTGTTTCTAATAGGTACTGATGGTTGGTGTTTAATGTGTTTGTCTCTTTTGTTATCGGTTTTAGTATTAAGTATTAACAACACTGAATTATTAACTTTATTTATTTCAGAATGGTTGTGATGCCAGAAATCAAGCAGCAGCAGCAACATCAACAACAACAACAACAACAACAACAACAACAACAACAACAACAACAACAACAACAACAACAACAAAGTCTACTTCAACAACAGTTGATTATGCAACAGAATTCTAAACAGCAATTAATTAAAAAACAAATCGCCCAACAAATTCAACTCCTGCAGCAACTACAACAGCAACAGGTGCAAACAGAAAAGAAACAAGCTATGGAAGAGTCTATTCTGTGTTACAACTGTCTTCCAGCAGATATGAATGAATGCGAAACTTGCGGCTAGGCTGACCACAAATTCAAGCTGAAAAGGAAACGTTTCTGTTAACCAAAAAAATTTCAAAATTTACTAAACGTAAATTAGTTTATAGGAGAAAAAGTATCATTAGGTATTTTATGGTAATTTTGTAGTTTTTGTAAGAATGCAAATTTAAGGAATTTAAAAAGATAAGAACCGAATTATGTATGTCGTTCAATATTATTATATAAATTTAAAATGATTATTATACCTGAGAACTTCAATAAAAAGACATAAAGCCACGGCTTAAATTAAAATTTTTTTTCATTGTTTACGAATGTAATTTGGCGAGTGCTTTTTTTATTTCTACTTTTGAGTAAAATGTTTTGCAGCTATTTTTAACAGCATTAAGTGTTGATTCCAAAAAGGTATCATTCATCTCTCTACGCCTTACCGTTGGTCAGATACACTCCAAAACCTTTTTCAATATTCTTGATTTTTCCCATCATGAAGAAAAATCAAAAACGTTTTGGAGTGTATCTGACTAACGGTAAGTCCTACAGCAATGGTTGATACCTTTTTGAAATCAGCAATTGATGCTTTAGAAACGAGTATCAAAATTTGCTAAAAAAGAATCACCATTAAAAAAAATTTACTTTTGGGACTCGCATATTGAAACCTGTATGCGTATTTTTAGAGAGATTTTTCTCATTACAAATTTTGAGTAAAAGATTTTAATGCTATTTGTAACAACACTAAATTCTGATTCCAAAAAGATATCATTCACCTCTCTACGAGTTACCGTTAGCCAGATACACCCCAAAACACGTTCCAATTTTCTTAACTTTACCCATTATGAAGAAAAATGAAAAACATTTTAGAGTGTATCTGACCAACGGTAGGTCGTACAGCAATGGTTGATACCTTTTTGGAATCAGCAATTGATGCTTTAGAAACGAGTATCAAAATTTGTTAAAAAAGAATCACCATTAAAAAAAATTAACTTTTGGAACGCGGAAATCCTACTTTTTTATTATTTCTTTGTTGTTCCTTTTGCGAACAAGTATAACCACCTAAAATTTGCGATCATATTTGAAGACACATGATATTCGAAAACCACGATCGCAAATGCATATGCGACTTTTGGGAAAGTTTTTGCATATTGTGTGAACACCCCTATATGCACGTTTGCAACCATTGATTGATTGATATAGAATTTGCGATTTTCGCGTGACGTATGCGACTCATAGCTTTAGACTAGTTCTGAATTGTAGTGACGATTTTTTTTGCAAATTTTCATTGGGTCATGCAAAAACATAAATTGAAAGCTGTTAATTTATCAATATTCAGTTCGTTTTTGCCAACGATAAAAGAAATTTAAAAAAGGTTGATTTACGGGTGCTAGATTTTGAATAATTTTGTTCCAAGTATCGAAAAATGTTTTCGACCTAGTCAATCCTTGAGTTATGTACTTTAGAACTTCTATGAGCGATTATTCCACATCTTTCTTACTGCAATCAAATTCTCCCATTGTTAGTCTACCAGGTTTAAAAAAAAAACTACATGCCGAGTCGTTTTATATAAATTATAGATCTATTTGAAATTTCCTCCACTTTGTCCAGGATAATATTTATAACAACTTCATGAAGAAAATCTATCATTATTCATTAGGAAGTGGACAATCATACTATCTTTCGATTGATATGGATTTTCTTCTCCTGCCATGTTGATGGTACATCCACTTAGCAACTTTATTGCCAGTTGTCCTTCAAAGTATTTTGAACACCAGCTTTGAAAGTTTCCACATTAGAGGGATAGTTTTGGCATTGGACAAAAATCTCTCGAAATTTAAAAACGAAAGACATGTTCACAAGCTGAAATAAAGCAAGTAAGTGGTCAGGGTCAGGTCAACCAATGATTTGATCTATTAAGGCAACTTACAAAATTATCGGGAGCATCCAAATTCTACACTCGTAATGTGTAGTAGGCGCTCGTTGGGTGCTCCGCGATTGAGTTCGACAGAGATATCTTTGGATTGGTTGCTAGGATGCGGGTATCGCTTCGAGAGCTTCCTGGCTGGAAAGTTCTTTGTCATAATTTTGGTCGTTGGATTCATTTGCTTTATCACTTGAAGCATTGTCTATTTTATTATAAAAGAAGTTTTCGTTTGTAAAAACATTTTTAAATTGGTGTCGTTGTGTTTTCCAAATTGGATTTAAAGGCGTTTTGGTTTTTGAGGCTCTATTGAATCTTTTGTTTTTATATAGTTTTTATAAAATATAAACATTAACAACAAAGAAATAACACACGAGCACAATTCTGATTTCACAATTCACAATTCACAAATCTGAAATCAGTATTTTTTTGCCGTTTTGTCCGAGGTGAATTATTTGATGTTATGGATGTGTTTGAAATGTTTTTTATAAAGGTGCTATCGCACTTTTTTGATTTTTCAGTCTTATAATTTTCAGATTTGATGAAAAATTTATTTGAAGAATAGAATTCTATCAGTCATACTTATAAGTTTGGACAGCCGTTTAAGTTATAGATACAAAATTTTATTTGTGATGTTTAAGAGCTATCTAACTTAAACAACGTACTCGGTTGTCGGTTATGAAATCTCAACGAGATTAACTTCTGGTGAATATATAGTATAACGCTATACTATTTACTCAATTCATCCAGATACAATTGAAATGTAAATACATCCGGATTAAACTTTTAATCTGCATATAATGCGTGAATGATATGGCGGTTTGAGAAGAATAACGTGGAAACATCAAAATTAAATCGAAATTTTAATCCAATTCATACACGGCTTTAATTGGTTTCATTTTATTTCCCCATATCAGGGTTTAGCGAAGCCATTACAGAAAAAATGGAGTTTCCATACAAACTATCCATAACAAGTAAGTAATTTCCGCCGGCGATAAAGTTTTTCTCCGTGCTAACGTTAAATTATCTGGGTTTAGCTAAGCATTTTGGGGATAAGTTTTTGTTGCATATAACATAATATGTAAATTATTTAGTTAATTATTTAGACAAAGTTGGTGAGATTATCAACTTTACCACATAGTGCCTTGCCGTGAAGTTTGCTGTTGTTGCTTAGTGCGATATAGTCAAACAATTTCCTACAAATAAAGCTACGCGCAAACCAACGCGATGACGGTGGCGATCACGATAAAAATGTTGGTGCCACATAGAAAAATCAAAGGAGTGGGCACATTTCAACAGCGTAGATATGTGGCTCTCGTTTGATTTCTATGTGCGGCATCATTTTTATCGTGATCGCCACTGCCATCGCGTTGGTTTGTTGATGCCTTAACTCGTGAAGTTCAGATTTGGGGGTGCGGCATCTTTCATACAACAATGGCAATCGTGATGCTATCAATAATGAATCAGAAACAAGATTAAGAAATCCTTCAGATTCAACAAAACGGACTTTTGGCTACAAAACACGAACGAAGATTGGAGCATGGAACGGTTGTTCCCTGTACGCACCAGGTAGGTACGAGCAGGTAGAGCGTGAAATGCTTCGGCATAACATCAGCATTATGGGAGTGAGTGAAACCAAATGGAGAGGAAGAGCTGAATATACTGCAGAATCGGGCCAAAAGAGAATGTTGTACTCTGGCGAAGAGGAGGCAGGTCCAAGACTCAACGGTGTGGGCATCATGCTGACTAAAGAAGCTACCAAAAGTCTTATATCCTGGAAACCGATTTCGGCGAGGCTTATGACGGCGAGGTTTAGCTCTAAAATCAGAAAAGTCACCATAATTCAATGCTACGCTCCAACGAATGAGGCTTCAGCGGACGAAAAGACCTCTTTTTATACTCATCTGAATTCGGTGTACAACGGTGTTCCAGGGGGCGATATCATTATCATCATGGGGGACTTTAATGCCAAAATTGGTTCTGATAACGTAGGCCTCGAACGAGTTATGGGTAAGCATGGCTTAGGTCAACGTAACGAAAATGGTGATATGCTTGTCGACTTCTGCAACGCTCGTCAACTTGTGATTGGGGGTTCTTTATTCCCGCACAAGACCTGCCACAAAATCACCTGGGAATCTCCTGATGGTCGAACCAAAAATCAAATCGATCACTTCATTATACAGCAGAAATGGAGGAAGTCACTGTGCGATGTTCGTAACGAAAGAAAGGCTGATGCAGGTAGTGACCATCACTTGCTACTGGGTTTGCTTCGCTTACGAACAGCTGCTGTACAGCGTCGCTCAGAGGGTATAGCAAGGAGACCAAGATTCAACACAAGCGTTCTAAATGACCCTAATGTCCGTCGTAATTTCGCCACCACACTCGGCGACAAAGCATCGAACATACAAAATGCTGGCTTATCGGTAGATGCTTTGTGGGGCCAAATTAAGAGCGCTTACATGGAAGCTGGAACTGAAACTATACCCAGACAGACAAGAGCTAGAGATTCCTGGATATCCCAAGACACCTGGGACAAAATCACATATCGAAGAACACTTAAAATTAGAATCAATTCAGAAAGTGATGCTCAGCGGAAATTGATTCTACGAAACGAGTATAGAGCATCTCATAAGACAGTGCAGCGGTTTGTGAGACGTGACAAGAGGGCAAGGGTGGACAAACTTGCGGAAAATGCGGAACATGCTGCAGGAAGAGGGGACGCAAGGGAGCTGTATAAAATCACTAAGGACATTGTCGGACAGCGTAGTAGCACTAACACTAACCACCCCGTGTTAGATTTGAACGGCAACCTTTTAGTGACGATAGAAGATCAGCTACAAAGATGGAAGGAGCACTTTTGTGCGCTGCTAAATGATGACCACAATGCAGAATTGAATCCACAATTGAACAACATGCGCAGATCTTCTAGAGGTATTGACACCAGCCCCCCAACAAGTGCAGAGATAAGTAATGCGATACATCTTCTAAAGAAAAACAAAGCAGCTGGACTTGATGGTATTCCCGCAGAATTCCTAAAAGCAGACCCTGAGGCAGCTTCCCGTATTTTGCTTAAACTCGTGCAGGCTGTCTGGGAGAGTGAAACATACCCAAGGGACTGGAAGGATGGAGTTATTGTGAAGTTACCAAAGAAAGGAAACCTCAAAAACTGTAATAACTGGCGCGGTATCACAGTTCTGTCCGTTTTTCCGAAGATAATGGCAACTATTATTCTCGAGAGGATTAAGTCCAGGATCGAGTCTACCCTCAATAGGCACCAAGCGGGGTTTCGCAGTGGCCGATCGTGCGTCGACCACATCAACACCTTGCGAATCATACTCGAACAATCATCTGAGTACCAATCACCGCTGTACCTAATGTTTGTAGATTTTGAGAAGGCGTTTGATCGGGTAAATCGTGAATGCATCTGGAGATCGCTTATTGCGCGAGGAATCCCTGAGGAAATTGTCGCTGTTATTAAAGAATCGTACAACAACGCAAGGTGTTTTGTTTTGCACAAAGGACAGCTTTCCGACTCCTTCGATGTGCGTCAAGGAGTGAGACAAGGAGATGTCTTGTCACCAATTCTGTTTTTGCTGGCGATTGACGATGTGATGACTGCCACGGTGGGTACAAATGAAAGACACGGTATCCAATGGAGTCTGTTTGACAAGCTTAGCCACATAGATTATGCTGACGATATATGTCTCATGGCAAACAACACGACAGGCTTAAATCAAATGTGTCATTCGCTGCAATTGAATGGAGAGGTGGCTGGCTTAAGGATTAACGCAAATAAGACCAAAGTAATGACCACGGGCCAAAGCACACAAGTTATTCTAAGGCAGGGTACCATAGAGGAGGTCGAGCAGTTAAATTATCTGGGAAGTTTTATAGCACTCGATGGCGGAACGGACCTGGATGTTAACAGTAGAATAAACAAAGCCCGTAGTGCATTTGGAATCCTTTCTCCTGTGTGGAACTCTAGCAAAATATCGCTGCGCACCAAGTTGAAACTCTTCGAATCCAACGTCAAATCAGTGCTGTTATATGCTTCTGAAACATGGAAATGCTCTGCCAACATCTCGAGCAGACTACAAGCTTTTGTTAACCGTTGTCTGCGCTCTATTCTGAGGATCCGGTGGCCGCAAACCTTATCTAACGTTGAGCTGTGGAATAGGACCGGACAGAAAAAATTGGATGTAGACATCATGCAACGGAAGTGGCGTTGGATAGGTCATACACTGAGGAAACCTGACGTCAATATAGCAAAACAATCCGTCCAATGGAATCCCCAGGGTAATAGACGCGTTGGAAGACCAAAAACAACTTGGAGGTCATCAGTTTTGAAAGAAGCTCGGTCTCAAGGTATTCAATCGTGGCCACAGCTGAGGTCAGTTGCGGCGAATCGGGATAGGTGGAAGGATCTTGTTGCTGCCCTATGCTCCAGGAGGAGTTAAAGCGCTGCTGTACTTGCAGCCGGACAACATATATATATATATATATATATATTACTTACAATTTGTTCCCACAAATTAAATGTATCCATTTAAGGTGCAGTGAGCACTAGTAAATTCGTTCCCGCCGTTCTTATACTTTTTGAACATGCCCATTGAGATTTGAAAATAACCGACATTTTCGTGGTAGATTGACGACAAGTGAGAATGTGTGCAAATAAATCGTGGTAGATGGACGCCAGCTGAGAATGTGTGCGTGTTTTATGTAAACCAGGCGTTTTTCAGCTTGTAGGCAAACTGGGTTTACAGCCCAGGATTCATATCTTTATATTCAGTATCTTTGGTCTTGATCGGTCTCTCAACCGAGAGAGATGTAGTATTTAACCCGAGGAAACGGCAACAATAAAAGTGGGTTTTTTTTGTATAATTTTTCCCACAACAAAAGTTTCGCTAGTTTCATTTTAATCGGATTTGGATACAATGGTTATCTTTTTCTAATAAAATTTCAGAATTTTGCTTAATTTGTTTTCTTGTGTAATACTGGGTCCAGGGGATACCTTCTTTCCTGTCTGACTATACGAAACAGATAAATGAACGGTAAAATATCTTAAAAGAAAGTCTACAATGCTGTAAACGCGGTGCAGCTGGAATATTCTTGTTAAATATTAAAAAAAAATGTGTGTTCACTATATCGAGATACCTTTCATTCACTATTTAGAGTACAAAATTTTGTGTGTTCACTAAACTGGATAGTTCACTCTTTCGAGATTCACTATATCGAGCGTCTACTGTAATTATAAAATATAATTTATAAAATATTCAAACTGAATGAAAAAAAAATCACTAGCATGGGCAACAAAATTGAAATCAAAGTTGGTTTATAAGTAGGTCTTCCTACCTACTTACATTTTTTAGTACTCGAAAAGTGAAAAGTGATAGGTAGGTATTTGATTTGATTTGAAAAATAGTGTTGCGATGTACCTACCCAAGTAACATCGTTGGAGCTATTAGATGCAAAACTGCTCTTTTACAGCTCTTAGCTAATAAAATTGAAAGCTATTGCTCTGGAAAAGATCATTTCACAGCTCCTTTCATTTTATTTAAAATTTATGTTCTATAATTGAAGTTTGAGAACACTTTTAGCTCTATTAACTTTATAACGAATCAAGATTTAAAAATATGCTCCATAACAAACTTTAGACGTCTACTATCAAGCAACCTGTCAATATCAGACAATTTAGAGACGTTATACAGCTTCTAGCAACACATCCCCAAAATACTAACGCATTATCTTCTGAAATGTAAAAATTAAGCATTTACAGAGCTGTACAAAAAGCGGCTGTAGAGCCGAATTACTAATGTTTGCACACAAATACTTCGTGAAGCGCATGCGCATTTTCAAGTTTTAAAAAAATTCTATAACAGCTGTATATGAAACCTCACTCATGTTATAGGGTGTTCCATACTAGAATACGAAGAAAATAATTATTTCAAAAAAAAAAATTAAAGCAGTTTAAAATAAATTAATTAATTTCATTCTGCGTGATGTGTCGTTCTCGTTATTGGTTATTAAAAGGAATGTTTTTTTCCAAATGGCGGGTGAGTTATAAAAACTTTATTTGATGACAATTTCGTTTCTAAAAATAAGCTTTGAAAATTTTATTACGTAGATACATGCAAAAATATACCGAGGACCTTAAATACATTTTTAGAATAAAATATTCTTCAAATAAAAATCTTCCTTCATAGAAATAATTCTTTTTTATTTATTATCCACATTCCGAAAATTTCTGAAACACCCTTTTTATTTCATTTAAAAAATATAAAAACCAGAAAAATGCCATCTTGTTAAAACTAGCTCCAAAAGTACAGAAAGCAAATCTTTAAGTGATATAAGAGCTCGATATCAACAGTAATTAATATTGCAGCTCTATAACAATCAAAAATATAGCTCAAAGTGATTTAACAGCTGTATTGAAGAAACCTTCTTCCCTTATGAAAACATGGCGGCGGGAAAAAAAATGATGCAATATTTTCTTTTATTCATTAAAAAAAAGAAATATCTATCCCCGCGCTTTCACTCAAAATCAAACTAAATTGTATTTTTAACCAAAATAAATTTATATCGACTTTGAAAATTTTTTTTTTTTAGAATTTTAAATTTTGTTAGTTATTATTTATTTTTATTTGACAGCTTAAAATACAAAATTTCGAAGGCGCGTTGTAATTTTACAAAGTACCCGGATAACGTTTGTGAAAAAATTTAATTCGCACTTAAATTAAGCTAACATTTCACCGAAAAATATTAAATTCTTTTATTATTTATTTTGGTAGGAATTTATAATTGGCATATCTTACAAAATTAGATATTATTTATACTATCAAACGATTCACTTATTCTATATAAGTATTAAAGCGTGCCTGCGTTTATGTTTGGTATTATATTTATTACTCAAACCAATAAGAACAAACATCTTTCAAAAGATGCTCTTTAAAGGTGTATGACATAGACCTTCAGAGTCACTTGCCACTAATAACGTGCTTCTTAAGAGCAAAAAAGTGCTCTCAAGCTCAAAGAATTAGCTGCAAATGAGCTCGACTTAAGCTCTAAATGTGTTTCTAGAGCTCATTATTTAAAAAAGGAGCTTTAAGATTAGCTCTAGAAGCGCTGCTAAAGCCTTTAAAGAACTAAAAATGTTACCTGGGTATGTATTTCAATTGATTTTAAAAATTTTATACCAATTTTCTTTCTTTTTAATTTTTCTAAAATTATTTTTCCCAATAAAAAGTAACTTTTTGTCGACAAAAAGCTTCAATTGATATATAGAATTACATACTTAAGTGCGAATTTATTTTTTCTATTCTGTCTAGATGTAGATATAGGCATGTAGGTAAGTAAAAACTTTTTTTTTCGAAAAAAAGTTGTTTTTTTTTTTTAATTGTTACGTTTATTTCTATCGTTTTTGGAAATTTGCAAACGAAATACCCCTTTTTTTTAACTTTTTACAAAATGTCTAATCAAAAAATGATGGTTCTGAAAAAAATAATTAAATTTTTCCGAAAAATATAGTTTTACGAGTACCTATCTAACTATGTATTTCAATCGATTTTTAAAATTTGCAAACCTAAATTTTAATATTACCTACCTACCTACCTATTTAATTTTTTTTTCGAAAAAATCATTTATTTTTTTTAGAAAAATAGTTTTCAAGTGTATTTAATCGATTTTTAAAATTTGCAAACCAAATTTTCATTTATATAATTTCTTATAAAATTTTCTAACCAACAAAAAAGTTTTTTCCGAAAAAAATAGTTAAATTTCATGGAACAATCTATTTCACATGTACCTATTTCAACGGATCTAAAAAATTTTCAAAACAAATTCCCACATTTTAAAAATTTTTATAAAATTTGATAACTTAAAAAAATGTTTTTTCCATTAAAAAATTATTTATTTATTTTTATAAAAATAGTTTTCACCTGTATTTCAATCGATTTAGAAAATTTGCAAACCAAATTCCCATTTTTTTTTAATTCTTGCAAACTTGCCTTAACAAAAAAAAACACTTTTTAGAAGAAAATTATTTTCTTTCAAAAATTGGTTTTACAGGTATTTCAATTGGTTTTTAAATTTAAAAACCTAATTCCACTATTTTTAACATAATATGGTTACCACATAATAATACCTACCTAAAACGATAAAAAAAAAACCTAACAGCAATACGTACCTACCTATCTATATACCTACCTAGGGAAAAAGCATAATAAATGCAAAATATAGCAACGTTGTATTTACCTCACATATTGTGAAATTTAACGACGTTGCTTTGATATATTAAATTTTCTTCAAATTTGAAAATTTAAAATATTTCGCTTAAATTAATATCAAATATCAATTCAATATATACCTAAACCCATAGACATACTAGATATGGACTGCTAGAAGCTATCTTCACGTTGTTGGTTCCAGCTTTAAGGTTCCCCCACACCAACGCGAATTTTCGGTGGCGACGACGAAAACAACAATTACAACACGTGGTTGTCAATGAAAACAACACGTTGTTATTATTGTTTTCGTCGTCGCCACCGAAAATTCGCGTTGGTGTGGGGGATCCTTTAATTATAAACGACACGAGCGCTAATGGCCTAAAAGCGGAAAATATGGTGTAATGATGCTGTTGTCATTTACGGTGATACAGATTCTGTAATGGTAAATTTTGGAGTTAAAACTTTGGAGCGTAGCATGGAACTAGGAAGAGAAGCAGCTGCACTGGTCAGTTCGAAATTTGTGAGTCCGATTACATAAGTTGGAATTTGAAAAAGTGTATTTCCCTTATTTGCTAATTAACAAGAAAAGATATGCTGGTTTGTATTTACAAGTATTTACAGTTTTTAAGCTTCTAACCTTTTTTCATTTTTCTAGGTATTGAAACTCTGCGAAGAGATAACTCACCATTGGTAGCAAACCTAACGTAATCCTGACGGTGCTGTTTAATATGGTTTTTTTTTCTGGCTTTGGTCAAATTTCACGAGTTTAATTAAATTTACTTGGCATACACCAATATTTTTTATTCATAGCACACAAATGACAAACGTAAATTTGAATTGAGACATATAGCTCTGTTTTTTATAAGAAATAACAACAGATGTCCGTAGTTTCTATGGCAAAAAAATCTTTTCCAGACAAAGTGGCAAGAGATGGCATTGAAAATAATTACTTCTGTTTGCGCTTTTACATAAAAAGCGCTATTTAAATAAGGAACTGCTTCCATTGATACTCTTGTATGGAAATTAGTATCGACTAGCAGTCCATATATATTCTATAGTACTATCATGATGTGGAAGTTTTAAGGCGACACCTAGTGATTACGCCGACGTGAGCTCTTTGGAGAAAATACTTCGTGGTGTCAATCTGTTGGAGAGTTCGATGAAAAAAAAAACAATTTTGTATAGAATATAATAACATAAAGGAAATGGGAATAATACTATAGAACGAGAACGTTGTATACAAATTTATTAAGAGTTCAAGGGGGACAAGAAATTTTGTGCTTTGATAATAAATGTATGTAGGTACATAATATATAAGCTGTGTATTTTTTTTGTTCATAAATACGTTGTGGGGATAAACAAAATATTAATGAATGAAAAAATTATGAATGAATAAAATAATTTAAAAATAGCTTATACTGGTGGAAAGGAGATAGGCGTTCTAAGGGCCAGTTTCACAGTGCACACTTAACTAAATAAGTAGCACTTAATTTTCCCATTTTGGCACTTAAGCCGCAGTTTTACTACCTGAGTAAGTGGAACTTAAGTGGCCAACATCCCTTCAAGCAAATTCACTGACCCAACTTTTTCAGTCTTTCTTGGATCATTTCATTACTGTTACGTTTCAAGTTAATAAAAAACTATTTATTTTTACTTACTAACAATTAAGAATAAAGTTTATTAATAAAGTGTTCCGAATTATAAAGAATTATATATATTGGTTCAGGCAGAATGATGGTTGTTGACTCGATGGCTGGTGGATGTCAAAAGGGCTGAGTGATTGAAATCGCAGATGGATGATAGTTGATTTCGTGTTGAATATTACAAAATGGCTTCCGTGGTATCTTCGATGGTATGGTGTGAAAATGGATCTGTTCGTTTTGCATTTTCAAGTGCATCATTCCTCCACGGCAATTAAGCTTCTCCAGCCTGGAATCGTACAACGGGTCTCCGAATGCGAGTGGAACGTCTAGGAGAGTGAACAGCTAGTGTTGGTGGAGATGTCTTCAGAGTTGGTTTAGATGGATGGTCAGAACTGTAATGGCTAATAGGTTTAGTAATATTAGAAGAGCTACTTGCCTGATCATGTGTGTTAGATAGTGGTTCAGCTGCTTGTCTTGCTTCTAAAAATGTCTTTGATGAAGTTTCCGTTTCAGGATGGCGGGCTCTGAGCTGGTTTTGGTGTCGCTTCCAAAGTCCCCGTGCTGTATTAACTGAATAAATTTTGCTGCCAATTCTGTCAACGATAACTCCTTCTATCCACCGATATCCTCTTGAAAAGTTTTTGGCGTAGACAGGCTGGTTTTGTTGAAATTTATGTCGACAGTGGTTTTTTAAAAAAGGTCTAGTAATGCTGTCTGGAACAAGTTGCGAGATAAGTGATCGGTGTTGTCTTCCATGAAGAAGTTCAGCTGGTGATTTTCCTGACTTGGGATTGGGCGTAGAGCGGTAAGTGGATAGGCATCGAGAAAGAGCTAATTCTACGTTTTCAGTCTCCTCTAGTATTTTCTTAAGGCTGGTCTTGAAGGTGCGAACGAAACGTTCAGCTTCACCGTTGGATGCTGGATGAAAGGGTGCGCTGCGAAGGTGATCAATTCCATTTTGCTTGCAAAAATTTGCGAAGTCTGAGGAAGTAAATTGTGGGCCGTTATCCGATACGATAGTTTCCGGGAGTCCTTCGAGTGTAAAAATCTTTTGCAGGGCTTGGATGGTTGCGGTAGTAGTAGTGAGGTTTTTCATAGGCACAACGAATGGGAATTTGGAATAAGCGTCGATGCAAATAAGCTACATTCCTCCCACAAATGGGCCAGCATAATCGATGTGAACCCGTTGCCAGGGGCGTTCAGTTGTTGGCCAAGATGTAAATTCTTTTGGAGGGTCTGATGCAGATGATTGGCAAACTTTGCATAGTTTGGCTCGTGATTCAATTGAATGGTCGACTGTTGGCCACCAGCAGTACCTCCTGGCTACTTGCTTCATTCGCACTATGCCCCAGTGCCCTTCATGAAGCATATCTACAACCTTGGTTTGTAATGACTGCGGTACTACTAAACGCAGATGCTCAGTTTGAAGAAGAATTACCCCTTGGTATTCCGATAGAGACATTCTCCTGTTGAAAAATGGTCTCAGATCACGATCTTCCTCCTTCAACTTTTCTGGCCAACCTGTAAGTATAAACTTAAGAACCATTTTTAACACAGGGTCATGCTTAGTCGCTATTTCGATTTCAGATGAAGAAATAGGAAAAGTATCTAATTTTTCTGAGTACTCCTCAAAGATTTCCATACACAAATTCTCCTGTTGCTTATCAAATGCTTCGTCTGGTCCTATAGGAAAACGAGATAGAGTATCAGCATTAGCATGTTTATTGGTTGGGCGATAACAAATTTTGTAATTGTAAGCCATGAGTGTAATTGCCCATCGTTGAAGACGCTTTGCTGTCATCACCGGCAACTTTTTATCCGGACTAAAAAGTGATACAAGCGGCTTGTGATCGGTGATTAATGTAAAGGTACGCCCATATAGGTATTGATGAAACTTGGTTACACCGTATATAATTGATAATGCCTCTTTTTCAATCTGACTATACTTTTGTTGGTGTATGTCTAAAGTTTTTGATGCAAAAGCTATAGGCATTTCATGACCTTGCTCATCCAGGTGAGCAATAACGGCTCCAATTCCGTATGAAGATGCATCGGTAGCTAGAATAATAGGGAGTTCTGATCTGTAGTAAACAAGCCGTGTTGCATCTACGAGTTGCTGTTTTAAATTCTGAAAAGCGTTCTTTTGAGATGAGCCCCAAGTAAAATGGACGTCCTTCTTGCGAAGAAAGTTAAGTGGTGCCGCCACTTGTGAAAAATTTCGTATGAACTTTCCATAGTAGTTGACTTTGCCCAGAAACGTTTGTAATTCTTTGAGATCCTTGGGATGACGCATTCTCTCAATTGCAGCGGTTCCTGAGCGAGATGGTCGGATTCCCTTTTCATTTATTGTGTGACCAAGGTATTCAATTTCCTCTTGAAAAAACAAACATTTGTCACGATTGATTCGCAGACCATGCTCTGAAAGTCGTTTGAAAATTTGTTCGAGATTTGTAGAATGTTCCTCATCTGTCGCCCCAGTACACACGATATCATCTACGAAAATTCCGCATTTTAGCCCAGATAAGATTTGTTCAACTAACTTTTGAAAAATAGCCGGTGAACTAGCAACGCCAAATGGAAGTCTAAGATACTGACGAAGCCCTATAGGTGTATTCACGACACAGAGAGGCTTTGACTCATCGTCCAGCTCTATTTGCAGAAATGCATCTGCCAAATCAATTTTAGAAAACCGCTTTCCACCTGCTAATAACTGAAAAAGTTCCTCTGGTCTTGGCATTGTACACTGGTCGACTTCCAAACTTGGATTGATCGTGACTTTGAAGTCACCACAAATACGAAGTCGGTTGTTGCTTTTAGAAACGACGACAATGGGGGCTGCCCATTCGCTAAACCTTATTGGTCTCCAAATCCCTGCATCTTGTAACCGCTGTGCCTCTTCCTTAAACGCATCCATCAAGGCAAAAGGGATTGGTCTTGCTTTATGAAACTTGGGTTTAATATGCGGCTTGAGATATAAGTGGGCTTTTAAAGAAGAACACAACCCTAATGTCTTAGAAGCTACATTAGCATACTTTGAAAAGAGTTCTTCAATAAAATTATCAGATTTGGATTTCAACTCAAAAACTTTTTCTGCCGTAAATCTTTGAATCTTTAAGCCAAATGCTTCAAACCAGTCTAAGCCGAAGATATTGTGCCCACATGGAGCATTAGCAACCAACAACTGAAGAAATTTTGTTTGTCCGTCAAATTCTACCTCTACTGTTAACTCGCCTAAGACAGGAACGCTTGTGTTTCCATAAGCGTGGAGCTTACGCTGTGTTATGTTGAGTTTTGGAGCACCTATCAGTTCGTAACCCGAAATACCCATCAAGGAACAACTGGCTCCTGTATCAAGCAAAAATGTTGCCGGTTTTTTGTTGAGATGAAGATCAATCTCCCATCGGTTGCCTGTTTGATATAATCCACCTGTACCTACGGTAAAAACGTGTTCGATTGCTTGAACGTGCTCAGACTTATTATGCTTTGCAGTTTTATCTGCCTTTCCACTGAGACACACTGACGCAATGTGTCCAATACGATCACACTTATGGCACTGCGCATTTGCAAATTTGCAGGATTCCCTAGTATGCGTTTTCCAACAACCCGGACATGATTTTACCTTATGCTTACTACTACTACCACGAACCTGATTTTTACCCCGCTGCCTGTTGCCACTCCTTCCTCTAAAACTTTTACTACCCTCTGCTTTTACCTGGTTTACTTCTAAAGGTGACGTGCTATCTGCCTTTATCACTTTGAGTGATTTTTGCGTAGCCTCAAATGCTTCCGCAATAGAAAAAACCTCAGCTAATGTAGGATTTGTCTTCTGAAGTGACGCAGTGCGTACAACGTCATGTGGAGTATGCAAAATAATAACATCTCTAATCATTTCGTCTACGAATTCAGTCTTACACACCGTTTGCCCCTCTTGCACAACGCTTGTGCCACGACAACAAAATGCACATGTTCGTGCTAGGCCTCTTAGATCGGCAATCCACTGTGCGTACGATTGCCCAGCTCCCATACGACATTTCCAAAATGCATAACGGGCCATCGAAACATGCACCTTTTCTTTAAAATGTTCAGCTAGTTTATCAGTCAATTCCTTGTACTGCTTATCTGCGATTTTCTCGCCTCCCAACAAATTTTGCAACAATTTATAAACGTCTGCACCCAGCCAAGATAAAAAATATGCATTTCTTTCATCATCACTTACCACTTTGTACGCCAAGAAATGCTGTTCCAATTGCTGCATGTAGACTTCCCATGTATTGCGTTCTTGTGAAAACTGCTTAAATTGCGGCACTGCTCCTGTGGTTTTCGCATTATTTGATGCTGTTGTAAGTGTAATATTCTGCAAAACACCCAGGTACTCCTTTTGGGAATTGACCAATGATTGAATAAGATCCTCGAGTTTGGCCTCCATCGCGAAATAAATATTGTGAACAACAAATTTACTAATATAATCTTTTTTTTTTTTTTTTTTCTCGTCGCCAACTGTTACGTTTCAAGTTAATAAAAAACTATTTATTTTTACTTACTAACAATTAAGAATAAAGTTTATTAATAAAGTGTTCCGAATTATAAAGAATTATATATATTGGTTCAGGCAGAAAGATGGTTGTTGACTCGATGGCTGGTGGATGTCAAAAGGGCTGAGTGATTGAAATCGCAGATGGATGATAGTTGATTTCGTGTTGAATATTACAAAATGGCTTCCGTGGTATCTTCGATGGTATGGTGTGAAAATGGATCTGTTCGTTTTGCATTTTCAAGTGCATCAGTGTCATACACACATTAGCACATTTTTTGTATATGCATGCTAAAAAAGAACGAAAATCGAGAGTACTTTTTTTTTACTGAGAAAGAGAGAATGTATGCAATACCCTAATGGTGAGTATTTTTTTTATGGACTGAAAACAAAGGAGAAGACAACAAAAACAATTAACTTATTTCAATGTGTTCACGTTCGTGCCCAGCGCAACAGTTTAATAAAAATTCCCTCGAGAAAGAAAATCAATTTAAAATCAAAAGTTAATTATTTAATTATTAATTACAAAATACATCGTGATGTTTCATTTATATACAAACCACAAAACGCCTGTCTCGTTCGTTCATTTTTTGGATCCGTTCAGAATTCCATTTTGTTTCGGTTCTCGCTGAGTATGGTGAAATGGGAAGCTCTCTTTCTCACAATACATGCACAAAATGAGTCCGTGGTGATTCTAATTTAAATACTAATTTGATCCCACAAACCCAGTTTTGCGGATCCATGTTTGGATCCGTATACGGAGTCATCCATACGTTGTTTACTACGTGCGCGGATCCAAAGCGGACTCGATTGCTTGAAGGGATCGGAGACTTAAGTGTCACTTATTCCGATAAGTTTACTCTGTGAAATTCGGAATTATGTTTTCCATATTCGGCATTTAAGTGACAATTACTTCACTGTGAAACTGGCCCTAAAGACAGTGGAGTGTGTGCAATAAAAAAACATAACCTTGGCAAATTGGCTTCACATCGGGAAAAATTGTAAATAATATAGGTATCACATTTGTGGTAGGTATTTTTCATTCATAATTGGTCTGTTTGGTAACGTGAAATTTCTTGCGAATTCGCACAAATTTTCACAAAATTTCACAATTTGCTGTCAAAGCCCATAGAAAAAAAAAACAGTTTTTGTGAAATTTGTTGAAAAAAAAGTTACCAAACATGCTGTATGACAAATAAACAAAAACGAATACGTATAAAACTTAAATGTCATTTTTCCGCACACATTAGGCATGCTCAGGAAAATGAGATCTCGGAGATCTCCATTTCAGCAATCTCAGTTACCTGAACAGGATTCCTCAGCAAAATTTCTCAGCGTTGCTGTCAAAACTCTGAGGAAAAAAAAACTTGGATTCGTTTGCTCACTTTTTGAGTGAGAAAATTCTCTGAGATCTCTTTTTTCTGAACACACCAAATATGTCTGTTTGGTTACTCCAACTTCTTGCTACAAGCATTGTATATAAATTCTATAGTACTACCATGATGTGGAAGTTTTAGGGCGACACCTAGTGAGTACGCCGACGTGAGCTCTTTGGAGAAAATACTTCGTGGTGTCAAACTGTTGGAGAGTTCGAGGAAAAAAAAAAACAATTTTGTATAGAATATAATAACATAAAGGAAATGGGAATAATACTATAGATCGAGAACATTGTATACAAATTTATTAAGAGTTTAAGGGCGACAAGAAATTTTGTGCTTTGATAATAAATGTATGTAGGTACATATATAAGCTGTGTATTTTTTTTTGTTTATAAATACGTTGTGGGGATAGACAAAATTTGAATGAATGAAAAAATTATGAATTAATGAAATAATTTTAAAATAGCTAATACTGGTGGGAAGGAGATAGGAATTCTAAAGACGGTGGAGTGTGTGGGATAATAAACCATAACCTTGGCAAATTGGCTTCACATCGGGAAAAAATTGTAAAAAATGTAGGTAGGTATCACGTTTGTGGTAGGCATTGACCTATGGTGGTAGGTATTTTTCATTCAAAATAATTATATTGCAAAGGTCCCCTTATGGTTGGTTTGGTTGGCTGATAACTTTGGTTGTTATAATCGGATCGTTAAGGTTGAGGCCTTAAAATTTAAGTAGACAGTTGTTTTACAAAATCATTGCGGAGTAACAAAAAAATATGTGCGAAAAAACGTAATTAATTTAAAATTTATTGGAAACAAAAATTTAATTAAAAAAATTTTTTCATGCATGTGTAATTGACCCTTTTAAGATATCTTATGAGTGGGTAGAGTACATTTTGTAGGTAATTTTAATCAATAGAAAAGAATCGATTTGGTTGGTTTGGTTGACTTATAACTTCTGTTCTATTAGTCGGATCTGTAAGATTAAGGTCTTAAGATAAAGGTAAAATGTCAGGCTAACTTATTGAGTTAAAGATTATTGTTTTTATTGTTTAGGTATTTATTTATAAATTCAAAATTTAATGAAAAAAAAAATTATTTAATAGGTACAAAAAATGCATCGGTACTTATGTTGGTGGTACCTAACCGACATAAGATAAATTATCAGGTTTGAGGTACCTTCCTAGAATTGCAAGTGAACTCACTAATTCCGGCAAGTCGGTTTAAGACTTACCTATATAACTTGACTTCTAATGGTTAGATTTTGTATGGTTAAAATAAAAGCTAAATTATTAAACTACTTTACTATACATTTATATAGGTACTATCACAATTACAATAGGGGTATTACCGATCCGATGCAAACTGGTCTTGCATCATTGCAAAAGTGCAAAGTTTTTTTTTTACAATAGGGTTAGGGTATAGCAATTTTACACTTTTGCATTTTTGCAATGATACGAGTATAAGACCAGTTGCATCAGATCGGGAATACCCCTAATATACTATAATTACTAAGCTAGCTTAGCATTTGATATATTTTTGCGACTCACAAAAATTAAAAATTTTATTAGTGGGGAATATTTTTTGGTATTTGCGTTAAAATAAATATTTAAAGTAAGAAAACAAATAAAGTACCTACCTACCTTAAAATATTTATAAAAAATCTTATTTTTCTCGCGTGTTATGTTAGGCTACCTTTTGGTAAAAAAAAATACAACAAAATCAAATAGGTAAGTACCTACTTATAAAATGTAATTGGCATTTTCCATCGAACTAGTTTTTAATTTTCGAAAATAGTTCAACTGATTTAAATCAATTTCTGGTAGACGGCATAATGCCAAACCATTGTTAAACTGAGCAGCAAGCAAAAATAATGAAACCTACCATAAAAGTCTAACCACAATAAAATTCACCCGATTAAACCAGATTTAAACTTAAGTCGCGATGTAAATACATTGGCGCAAAATTTTATACGATTTAGTACGATGTTAAAGCATTTTTAGTATGATAAAAATGCGTTAACATCGTACTAAATCGTTTAAAATTTTGCGCCATTGAGTTTAAATTAATTTACATTCGGATTTAAATTTTTACGTGGATTAGTTGATTGAATAATATGGAGTAGGAAGCAGTTAAAAAAAAATCTTATTTTTCTCGAAAACGAATTCTAAGATTTTGATAAAAAAATAAAATTTTTAGTACGATCTACCAACAGAAACAAATTGAAAAGTTAAAGGCATCATCCATTAAGAGTATACCTACCGCTCATTGGGTCATTTTCTTGATTTTCGACTAGGTACATAAATACCTATCTCATCATCTATAATAAACGGATTTAAACAATTTTTTTTGTTAAGAAGTTTTTTAAGTCTAAATATTAATGCACATCAAAATTTTCCAAAAAACAAGTTTTGTGTTAAAAAAAATTATTATTTTGAAAATTCGATAATTCAAAAACGGTTAGATGATTTTTTTCCGTATTAAATTTTTATGTTTTGTATCAGCAAACAGGTCTAATAATGTTTGGACAATTTTTTTAGAGAACAAAAAATAACGTATTTATGAAATGATTACTAAATATTTGCAGCTAATTATATAGGTATGTAGTATGTACTTAACTTAGCATTATCTAATAATTTATAAAAATAAATAGGTAGGTAATTATTTCCTAATTTGTAAACAAAATAGTGTAAAGCCCTTAGTCTAATAAAGTACCTATTGATTAAAAAATCATTATTTGGTTATTTATATTGATTTCTTATTTAAAAAAATAGCTTATTATTTTGAAGAAATTCGTCACACCAGTATTGGAGTGCTCTAAAGAACAAAAACCTAGTTTCGAGAAAATGACGAATTCGAATACCAGAAAAACCTTCAATAAATAAACCATTAAACAAATTTTATAAAATAGAGGCTGTTGGGTTCTACTTACAATTAAATATTTGTTTCGATCGGTTCATTGGTTTTCTTTAAATCACAAATTAAAAAAAATTGCATATGTGGCATAACTTTATTTCTCAAATAATGCGTATTTGTATGGTATGAGGCACTATTGTAGGTATTGTCATTGTATATAAACCCTATAGTAGTCTCATGGAACGAAAAAAAATAGTTCTGAATCGGGTCTTGAGCGGCGCTGCCGTCGACAGAATCTGAAATTGGAGAGATAAAAAGGCGGGAAGAAGATAAGTCAAATAGAAATAAAGACTAGTAGTAAGAACGAGAGGATTATATTAAAATTATTCTGACAACAATAATGAGGCTAAGGGAGATGGTTGAATCAGATGTTTTTGGCGAGGCAAAAAGCAAAATATGGGGAAGTAAATTTGTTTGTCCAATGGGCGATGAGAGACGGTTTCTTGTTATAGAGTATGGCTATATGTATGCATATAGGTTCAAGTATAGGTATGGGTATAGGCTTAATAGAAGCAAAATATTGAAAAATTTTGAATTTGATTCAAATTCGATATAGGTTAGGTTAGGTTAAAGTGGCTGTTGGTTGGGAAATCCAACACACTTAGACCAAAATATGGTCCGTTGTGATACCACATGGATCAGTTGATCAGCTTAACTCGTTGAACCAATTGGAGCTTCGAATGAAGCGTAGGAGACAAATAATGTCAGAATTTTTTAGATCGCTGGTATCGTTGAAGTAGTAGTCTCCAAGGTGGATTCTACGTCTTTGTGATAAGGCAGGGCATGTGCATAGAAGATGAGAGATTGTCTCTTCTTCCTCTTCGTCCATGCAACTCCTACAAAAATCATTTGCAGGGGCTCCGAGTCGAGTAGCATGCCTTCCTATTAAGCAGTGCCCAGTCAGGACACCTATAACGTAGCTAATGTGCAATCTACTCAGAGAGATTAATTGTTTTGAGCGCCTGGCGCTAAGATTAGGCCAAATTAGTTTTGTCGCTAAACAGGTGGTGGTGTTATTCCACCTGAAGTTTGTTTTCTCTATGGAATCTTGCTTTAGCATGAGTTTACATGTAGCTAAGGGGATACCTATGCTAGCATTGTGAGCCAGCAGAAGTAAAGTTGATATGGCCCGGCACCCAAAAAAGGTGAATGTTGAACTGTGTAGCCATCTCCGTAAGAGATAATCGACAATTTAGGGCTGTTAGTGAGTTAGTAGAGACAGAGTCTAGGGACTTTAACGCAGCTTGGCTATCCGAGAAGATGCGTATATCATTAGTTGATATAACGTTTTCTCTAAGCCAGGAAAGGACTTCTTTTATAGCCAGGATTTCAGCTTGGAACACGCTAAAATGATCTGGTAGACGAAAGGAGAGACTTAAGTTTAGTCTATCTGAGTATACGCCTCCACCAACCCCATCCTCCGTTTTTGATCCGTCTGTATAAAAGTTTATAGGATCATCGTTCAAAAATGATGTATTCTCCCAAGAAGACCTTGGAGGTATAGTCACTTTGAAGCTATAGTTATTAAACTGAGGATGGGGTATGGTGTAGTCAATATTACTGTTTATAGTTCTGAACGAGTTCAAAATAGTGGTGTGGCCAATTCCATTATTGATCCACAGAGAGGAGGCTTGAAGCCGTATGGCTGTATTAGCGGCCGTTTGCTTGCTGAAAATGTCCAGCGGTATTAGATGGAACAGAACATCAAGTGAGGCGGAGGGGGTAGAGCGAAGTGCTCCTCCCATACACAGGCAGGCTGTTCGTTGGACTTTGCTGAGTTTATCGCGATTTGTCGCTGTATCTAGCGCCGTCCACCATACCGCTACTCCATAAGTAAGGATCGGCCTTATGACCGAGATATATAGTTAGTGTGTAATGCGGGGTTGTAGGCCCATTTATTACGAATGGCCTTTTTACAGGAGAACAGGACTACTGTGGCCTTGTTTATTCTCTCTTGAATATTAGGTTTCCAACTTAATTTCTTATCCAAAATGAGACCCAAGTATTTTGCTTGATCAGAGAATTTAAGTGGTACACCGTTTATGAGGGGAGGGTCAATGATTGGGATTTTGTATTTCCTTGTGAAGAGGACAAGGTCGGTTTTTTGTGGGTTAACGCCTAGACCACACCGATTTGCCCATCTGGTGAGCTTATTTAAAGCGTTTTGTAAGAGTTCTTTTAGTATATTGGGATGTTTACCAGTTACTGCAATAGCAACATCGTCCGCATAAGCAAACACTCTGTATCCTTCTCTTTCTAGAGTAATTAGTAAATCATTTATTACTAAGTTCCAGAGGAGAGGGGATAGGACACCACCTTGTGGCGTACCTCTGCTGACACCCCTTTGTGCAGTAAAATCGCCCAGTTTTGAATTGATAATCCTGCTTATCAGCATTTGATTAATCAATTCGCTGATCGACTTATCTACCTTCAGGGATGTCAATACACGTGCAATTGCAGATGTGTCGACATTGTTAAATGCACCTTCTATATCTAAGAAGAAGGTGTACTCTTTATGATGGAGGGAATATTCGATTGTACGTACTATACTATGTAGAGCCGTTTCAACTGATTTCCCTTTGTTGTAGGCGTGTTGAGCTTTTGAAAGGAGGGACTTATCAATACTTGCCCTTAAGTGAATATCGATCAAACGTTCAAAAGTTTTGAGAAGGAATGATGATAAGCTGATAGGTCTTAGGTCTTTAGGGTTAACGTGGCTGGATTTTCCAGCTTTTGGAATAAAAACTACTTTAACTTGCCTCCAAGACATCGGGATGTATGCCAATTTAAGGCATCCCTTGAAGATGTTTTCTAGGATGGGTATTAGAAAACTTGCATTTTCTTGCAGTTCAGCTGGAATTATACCATCCAGACCTGCAGATTTATATGGCTTAAAGCTGTTAATAGCCCATTTGAGTTTTTCCCTAGTGACTAGACCTTGAGGGGGATATAATGTATTGTCACAACTATTTGGTACAATGTTATTAATAATATTAGAGCTACCAGGAAAGTGAACGTCCAGTAGCAAGTTGAGCGATTCTTCGCTTGAATTGGTCCAGAGGCCAGAGGCGTTTTTCAAGCAGCTAGGCATGATTGGATTTTTGGAGAGGATTTTGCGCAACCTGGATGCTTCAGAGCAATCTTCCACGTTGCTACAGAAGTTTCTCCAGGACGATCGTTTGGTTTTCCTCAGTTCTTTTTTATATATCTTCAGTGATTCTTTATATGAATCCCAGTCAGACATGTCTCTAGAAGCTTTCGCTCTGTTAAAGAGTTTTCTGCATTCTTTTCGAAGTGGATCTAGCCCTGAGTTCCACCAGGGTGGTTTCTTTTTAC
Source organism: Epistrophe grossulariae (assembly GCA_929447395.1). Lineage (NCBI taxonomy): Eukaryota > Metazoa > Arthropoda > Insecta > Diptera > Syrphidae > Epistrophe > Epistrophe grossulariae. Next base: position 73,477,531 of record OV839568.1, on the reverse strand, counting down.
CTCTTACTTGTATAAGAGGACATGCAGTATCTAGAGCTTTGTTTAGGGCTACTGTTAGATTATTGACTTTGTCGTCAAGTTCTTCAGTGTTGGAGGGGGTATTAAAGAGTTCAGATTTTACTAAACTATTTAACGTTCTCTTGTATTTTGGCCAATTTGTTCTTTTTAGATTTCGAAAGATCGGTTGGCAAGGTGGTTCATTTATAAAGTTAAATTGGATGTATCTATGATCAGAAAAGGAGTGATCTTTAGATACCTTCCAGTTCAAAATATTATTATTAATGAAGTCGGAGACAAGAGTTATATCTAAAACTTCCTGTCGATTTTTAGTAATAAAGGTTGGCTCTTTACCAACGTTACTTATGAGTAGGTTAGTGTTTAGAATATAGTCGAAAAGAGACTCACCCCTGTCGTTTATATCCGTGCTACCCCACACTGTATGGTGGGCGTTAGCATCACTTCCGATGATGAGGCCAATGTTGAGCCTTTGCGCTTCAGCTATTAATCTCTCCAGGGTGTCACCCGGGAGAGGGCCAAGGTGGTCGTGGCCGAGATACGCCGACGCCAGCCAGAATGTTCCTCTGGCTGTTTCCAGACTTGCGGCGGTGATATCTCGATCGCTGAAATTAGGGAGTAAGTATACATTTAGGCTACGTTTTACTAATATGCAAGATCTGGGTTCAACCTCACCTGATGCATAAAGCACGTAGTATTTAGGAGTCCTGATTCCTCGAACAATGGTTTTAACAATCCAGGGTTCTTGAATCAGGACAATATCTTCATCGCTGCTGGATAGGCGAAGAAGAAGGGAGGCCGAAGCCTTTATGGAGTGTTGGAGGTTAATCTGGAGTAACCGCAGCATTTTCGCTACCGTACTCCCGATCAGCCTCCAACACAGTGATGTCGGAGTCATCTATATCAGAGGACGATTCTAAAAGAATGTCCTCATCTCCGCTGTCGTAGACCTCGGCCTCCATTGCGGAAAAACCTTGGTCGATGGTAGGAGCTTCCACTGCTACAGGGGATGCCTGGGATGCATCGTCTTCCAATGAAGGAAATGTGACAGATGCACCAGGCTCCCCAGCAACCGTTTCCGCTTGTATGGGTGGGGAAGGGGGAAGGGTTTGTGCCTCGGCCCCATCTTTTTTGTAGACCCTCAGCGGTATTTCATCAAACCCGAACCTAATCACACCTTTCGATTGCGCCAGAGGAGAAAGGGACTCTGCATTGATGATAACAATTGCACCCTTGTAGGGTCCCTTTGGCTCCTCTAGTTTCGCAACCTTCCAGTTGTGAGTAGGAAGGGTTGGATTGGAGAGCCTGATTATTTTAAGGACGTGGTCAGCTTCCTTGAATATGGCCGGAACCGTGATGCGAGCTCTTGGTCTGCAAGGAATGTCTTCCTTTGCGACAACCTCCAGCTTAGCACCAGGCCAGACCTCCCCAAGTCGGCTAACCGCCAGCGTCAGTAGATCGCACGACCTCCGATCATCACAGACCATCAGCTTGATGTGTCCCTGATGCCAACCGCCATCTTTTGTGATGGGCGGTGGTCCCGGATTGTCAGACATGATCTCTAGAAAACTGAAGGCCAGCTGTCCTTTGACCAATATCCAGTTCTCGGCAGAGATCGTGCCATCTACGTCACTTCTGTCGATAATCGCGACTACCATTTTGTCCTTCAGAACGTCACTGAAGGACATTTTTGCCTTACGAGGGTCAAGAGAAGTGCTGGTGTTTAGCACTTTGGGGCGTTTGGGTAGTGAAACACTACCCTCCATAGACCTTTGTCGCTTCGACGTTGAGTCTTGTCTGGTCTTGTCTTGTCTAGCCAAGAAGCTCTTGGCCCATTCTATTTTGGCGTCGTGCTGAGAGTTTCCTCCAGCGCCTAGTTGTTCACCAAACGTCTGGAGAATCCTCTTAGCATTACGCATGTCCCTGTGGTAGGCCCTGGAGGGTCTGAGCTTTCGCCCATCTCCCCCAGGACCTTCCTTAGGATTCTTGGCTTTGGTGGTAGAAGGACCTGGCACCGCAGCCCTACTACCACCGACTCGCGGTGTTGACGAGTTGAGAGGTTTACTCTCTGTGGTAGTAGAGGAGCCGTTCTTCACAACTGCCTCACTACAGGAAGGAGGTAATTCTACCACATTATCCGATATTCCACTGGCGACAACAGGGCTGTGAGTGTCCACAGCCTTGTCAGCACCAGTGGAATAGGGATGAGCAGCAGACAACTTTGCCGTCGTACTGCTGGCCGGTACGGTCTTTGAATTTTGTTTTGTTTGTTTTGTTTGTTTTGTTTTATAATTGTTCATTTGAATCCCACGAGTAGCGGATAAGGGGTGGTCCATCTGTACAGAGATCCGTGTATACAGATAAGGCTGGTTAATCCGGAGGTCGCCAGGTATCCGGATACTCCGTTAGCGACTGAGCTAGTTTTTTAATTGGGCCCTCAGCCAGGCTGATCATCGGCACGGGTCGTGTAACACCTTAGATCCAGCCCAATTGGGAGGTAGATTGAGGGAAGGAGAGAAAGGGTAGGGAGTCAGGCAGTTTAGCACTGATGGAAGGACTGATTATAAGGATGGTTAAGAGAGGAATCGAAGGAGGGGTTCGTTGGATGGTTTTTTCACCAGCAACCTGGGGTGGGTAGGAGATGAGAAGGTAACAATAGTCGGCTATTTCGCTTCCTATGTGGGAGAGGAAGTGATCGAGGGAGGGGTAAGGATATGTGAGCGACCTTTGGTTTCAGGACTCATCTGGAGATAAATTCTCGAGAATCACTGACCCTACTCAGCCTCTACAACTCGACAAGTTCGACGCTCGGGTAGAGGCAAATTCGATATAGCAAAGCAACGTTGTTAAATTTCACAATATGTGGGTTAAATACAACGTTGCTATATTTTGCATTTATTATGCTTTTTCTTATAGGAAGATCCAGGTAGGTATGGATTGTTGTTGGTTTTTTTTTTATATTTATAGGTAGGTATTGTATTAGGATTAGGTTTAGGTTTTTAGGTTTAGGAATAGGTTGAGGATTAGGATTAGGTTGAGGATCAGGATTAGATTAAGGATTAGGTGTAGGTTGAGGATTAGGTTGGGGTTGAGTAGGTTGAGGTTGAGTATTAGGTTGAGGATTAGGTTTAGGTTGAGGTTTATAGGTTTAGGTTTAGGTTTGGGTTTAGGTTTCTGGATTTTGGGTTTAGGTTTTAGGGTTTAGGTTTTAAGTTATTTCAATATTATTTTGTATTATATTAAATTATTTCATTATATTATCATATTATATTATTATATAAGTACTGTTGTGAGGAGTTGGAAGGGAAGTAGGATAGGGAAAAGAGAAAGGTAGGAAATTAGGAAAAGGGAAGGAATGTCAAGTCCCGGGGACGCGGCCTGCTTGCATATGCACGGCGTCAGCTCGTCGAACGGGGGGGATCTTGTCCCCGGAAACATGACCTCGCCTGCAAACAAAAACACTTATCAGGCCTGAAGGAACCAGAGAAAAAAAAGAAACGGACTAGTGTTGACCACGGACGGACTATTGACACATCAGGGCACTGCAGTTGGTGTCGCAGTGTGGCCTTTACCCACCCAACCTTAGGAATTCGTGGCCATTTTTGAATTCCCCCTGAGATGGTGGATGATCGGTTTCAGATTATACCATCTTCCCCGAAAACTCAGCCACCCTCAGCACCCCTGGAAAATTGTCTTCAATAAGCCATGTTCCGGCTATCGGAACAAGAAAACAGATTTGGTTTTTTTCGACTTTCAGGTGTCATTCAAAGTTTTATTAATTTCTTCAGCCAAACAAAGCATTTGTTTATAAATCAATTTAAGTAAATTTACCGAAAAATTAAACAATTAAAAATTAAAAATCAAAAGAAAATCTAGAAAACAACGAGAACAAAAAAAAACGGTTCCTGGCGGTGCCCAAAACAAAAAAACATCAAAGGTGTACCCTTTTTGGTACTTAACTTTTTTTTTTTTAATGCGCTATCTTGGCGTTTTCCCTACCCCTAGAGAGCTCTTTAGGATTAGCCTAACACCCAAGGACCAAAAATAACCAACAATTTTTACCTAATCGCGTGGACACTTAACAAAAACGATTTTTCATTCCCTTACAGATATCAGATATAATTAAAAAAATTGAGAATAAATTTAAGTATACTAAAAAAAAAATGAGAATTTACAAAAAAAATAATAGGTAATGTAACCAAAAAAAAACTTTGACACCTTTTAATTATAACGATTTTTAAGTACGTTTACAAAAGACATTCACAAACACATATATTTTTATAAGATAATTTTCGTTTCCAAAATGGTAATTCTTTTTATATTCCGGTTCTTATTATTCTAGGACTCACTGACAATTTGATATCGGCTTCTTTAATTTGGTTAAGGTGGTGGAGCTCTATTTTTGTGACGGCTCGAGTACATGTACCTTGGTGGCCAAGAGGACTATCTGGCTGCACCTCATAAATTGACCCAATAATCTGGTCTAGAAAGCCGTAAACAATTCCGTGATTTGAGCACCAAAGCACCTCAAATCCGGTAAGGCGATTGTCCAAGAAGATTTTGGATGGAAAAACAGGAAAAGGTCAATCATCAAAATTATTTCGAGCGGCGGCCCGTACTGGAGTAGGTACTTATCGTGGGCCGCCGAAAATTTACCTAAAAGTTTATACTAACTTATTCACTTTTCAATAAAACTTATCTTTTATATCAAACTCACCACTTTATATCGTTTTAACTAGTTTGATTCTGATTCGTATTTCAGAGAAAGTAATAGGCACTGTCTAAATTGCCACAGATTCTAAAACAAATTGAACAAATTAATTTATATGGAAACCGTTTTAAAAATTTAACTAACGCACCCAGAATTTTCGTATTTAAACTTTTAAATGTTAAATTTTTAATAACCAATATTCACTGAATTAACTTTTTAATTTAATTAATTTTTTTTTATAATTCATCAGTTTTTTTCGGCTTTAACTTTAACTTTTTAGGTTCTTTTCCAACGGCGGAAGTACCGATCGTATTAATTTCAATTTTAAAATGAGGTACCTATGCTAATTAGACCTATTAGTGGTCGTAGAAACTGGTATACAAGCATATAACTATCACCAAAAAAAATAGAACAAGCAAGAAAGAGATAGATACACAGAGGATCGAAGTCATGAACAAAATATACAAAAAAAACTATGTCGGATGATTCTTCCCTAACTGAAAATCATCATCCGATTCACATCTCTTCATATAGATAATACTTAATGTAACTACGCATTAGTATGGGTGAACAATACACCTTAAAAATGACGTATAATGCCTTCTCCTTTTTTTTTTTGTTTTCGAACTTCGGCGGCGGACATGTTCAAAAATCATGGCCCACCAGTGAGAGCACCTGGCTATTTGTCACCAGGTGGGGTGGTGAAAATTCGATTTTTTTGTAAAATTTTAATAATTAAATATTAATATTATTTTAAGTTAAATTCACTATACAATTGGTGTAAATCTGGTGCCTTTCATTTTGACAAACTTTTAAACACGAGTGAAAACAAATTGAAACATTGACAGAAACTCGTTAAAAAAAGCGCAATCGACCACAATAAACCGTTCACGACACGAAGATAAATAAAAACGTATACCTAAAACAACAAGAAAACGATGCGTGTAAACGTGAAGTAACGAGGAGAGAAACATGAACATAAAATACATAATTTGGAATTGTCTTGGAGATTTAATAAGGAACTAATCTTTCATTCAAAATTCGCGGTTAGTCAACTGTCAAAGTTCATTTTGTCGGTGGTAAGTATTCTTAATAAAAGTTGGTAAAAGTTCGTGCATTTTTCTACCACTCTGAATATATTCACCACACGGTAAAATTTTCACCACTTTCCTCCCTGTTCGAATGGGGTGTGGAACGAACCCTAATTCAGTACCAACTTCCAATCCTTCCAATACTTCCAACGAGTCTTTCGTCTCTTTATAGATATTTTTGGTTATCTGACAATTCTCAACCACAACAACAAGACGAACACCGGCATTGTACCCAATAGGTAAGTATCATTTTTATTCTTTTCTTTATATTTTGGTATTTTATATTCATTACAAACATTTATTTTTATAAGAAACTAATATTTATGTTTTCCTTTTTCTTTCAGAATATTCCTATAAAAGATTGAAGATTCCCTTCATGGATTTTTGAAAACAAAAAGGTAAGTTCTTTTTCTGGTGTGTTTTTTTTTCTAACAATTTCCTTACTCCTAGGCCCAGTCCACAGGAATCCAACAAGAGGATTTGCCTGGCGTCCGCAACAAAATTTGTTGTTTATTAGGATATATTCCTAATAAATAACAAAAAGGAAACTTCGGCCGCCTGAAAAGCCTCGCAACTAAAGTGGGGAAAAACCCATGTTTTGCCGGGCAAGTAAATTGCATGGAAGTTTTTCGTCCATCTTTGGCAATCACCGACGCCACTTTCTAACAGTACAAGTAAGTACAGTATATCTATAACTAATTACTTTTTTTTTCTTTCATAAAAATTTCAGAATGTACCGAAAGGCTTTGAATGTCAATGACCTCGGACTTAATTGGAACCTGCCAACCCTAACAATCAGCTGTGTTCCTGACCTACACCAATCAACTCATCGTGCAAAAATTTGCTGTTTTTTTTCTATCTATGCGGTGAGTGATTTATATATGGTGATAATATCAAGTGAAAGGGAAATTAGTTGTGTAGAATTAAGCAAAGAAATCAACAAGTGTATAAGGAAAACAAGTAGTATACACAAATAAATAATACAAAAAACAAATATTACAGTTTATTATTAAAACTTGTTGTTTATTAAACTATTATTATTAAACTAATATCACAGTTTATTCTTAATCTACTATCACAGTTTATTATTAAACTAATATCACAGTTTACTATTAAACTAATATCACAGTTAATACTTAATCTAATATCACAGTAAATACTTAATCTAATATCACAGTAAAAAAAAAAATCTATTAAATAAAAAATATAAAAAAAGGTAAATATCACAGATTGTTAAAAGTTAGTAAAGTTATCAGTCATATAAATAAATAAATTAAAAAAAAATATCACAGAAAGCTAAGTGGTTAGTAACTTATATCTAGAAATCACAGATGCTTGTTTATCACAGTTGAAAAATAGTTTAAGTGTTAATAAATAATTAAAATTAATTTAAATAAATAACATTTAGTACAAAAAGGCATGCAATTAATAAAATATTTAATGAACTATATAAAATTTCTTTGTTTTTAATTCAAAAATTGTCAGGTACTCGGTGAATAGAATAGGGTGTTTCGATTTTCACTATTCTTTTATCATTTAAAAAAATTTTTGAAGTTGTTTATCAACAACTAGTGATTATTTATTCCAAACAATTTTTGAGTTGTGTATAAAATGTTTTGAAAACGGTTAGGTACTACGAGAAAATAAATTAACAAATAAAACGTGACCGTAATAAATAAATTAATAAATAACAGATAACGAATAACAAGAAAAAATCAACAATTAAGAATGGCAATACGAAATAAATTATTATCATTACTTTGGTGAATAAATCAGAGTTTTTATCGGTTGGCTCATTGTTTCAAATCTTTCGCGTGGAATATCCCGATTCGTTTTCCATTAATATTTTCAAGTTCGTACATTTGGTTGCCAATTTGTTTGATTATTCGGCATTTGATATATTTCGGAGAAAGCTTTGCGGATAAATATTTCGATGAATCACTCAATACAAAATTTTTGCGATATACTTCTTGTCCGGGTAAATATCGGACACTTTTGGTACGGACATTATATATTTTTGCGGATTTTTCATTGGATTTTGAAATGTTTTCGCGTATTTGATTACGGATACATTGCAATCGACTCTGTCGGGGAAGTGTTAACAACTCGTTGTCGTCCATCGCGTTCAACTTTTTTGCAAGTTCATAACTACTACCGTGCATCATCATATTTGTACCAAATAAGGCATAATATGGTGACACACCAGTAGAGCTATGAACTGCGCTCCTTAACGCACACGCTATATCGCCAAGGTGCGTATCCCAGTTTCTTTGGTTGTCCTTAAGGTATGATCGGATAGCGGCTAACAACGAGCGGTTAACTCTCTCCGACGCGTTTGACTGCGGTGTATAATAAGCCGTTTTAAAATGTCTTATGCCATATTTAGTTATAAAATTTTGGAATTCTTTTGCCACGAATTGTTTTCCGTTATCGAAATGTATTATGTTCGGAACTCCGAACATATCAAAAACATTCTCTTTCAAAAATTTAATTACGCTCGATGTATTCGCATTTCGTAAAGCTTTCAATAACACAAATTTCGATAAATGATCTAAAACAACGAAAACATATACATTTCCTAGTTTGTACCTCGGATAAGGACCTAAAAAGTCGATGTATATTTTTTCGAAAGGACGATTGCTACAATAAGACGTTACGATAGGGGGACGGGATACTTGATTAGACGCTTTACATTGTTTACACACACTACAATTAGAAACATATTCACGCACATGCACGGTCATATTAGGCCAATAAAAATATTGTCTAATGCGGTTTAGGGTTTTGGCTATTCCACCATGAGCCGCTTTAGGAGGATCATGGGCCTTACTAATAATTTCTTCTGTTAAGCCTGATGGTACCCAAAGAAGCCAAGAATGCTCTGACATTTCTTCTTCGCCTAACTTTTTAAAAGCCTTTTTATACACATATCGGTCTTCATATTTCAAGTCTGGAAGCTCGTCTTTTCGTTCCATAATAGTTTCAATTAGGTCCAAGTATTCATCGGATAAGAATTCTTTTGACTCTAAGTCTATCCATGGCGCAACATCTTCAATGTCCAGAGAATCTACATGCACCCGAGAAAGAGTGTCAGGAACCACATTCAACGACCCTTTTCGGTGTTGTATGTCGAAGGCATAGGACTGTAACAACAAACTCCACCTGGCGAGTTTACCACTCAGGTCCTTCATACTCATCAGCCATCGAAGGCTGGAATGGTCAGTAATCACCGTGAAGTCCATGCACTCGACATACGGCCTAAACTTTTTCACGGCCATCACCGCTGCCATACACTCCTTCTCGGTCACGCTGTAGTTTCTCTGGCTCTTATTTAGTTTTTGCGAGAAGTAGGCGATCGGCACCTCTTCATCATTGTCATTCTTTTGGAATAAAACCGCACCTATACCAGTATCGGACGCATCACACTGGATGAAGAACTTTTTTGAAAAGTCTGGATGCGACAATACCGGTGCGGTCGTTAGGGCTGTTTTTAAATTTTCAAACGCTTCCAGTGCCTCTTGAGTCATTTGGAATTTGCCGTCCTTTTTCTTCAGCAGGTCCGTCAAGGGGGCAGTCAGGCTCGAAAAGTCTCTGATGAACTTCCGATACCACCCTGCTAGACCAAGTAGCCGCCTCACCTGACGAGGGGTTTTGGGAACCGGGAAATCCACGATTGCCTCCACCTTCGCCGGATCGGTCTTGAGTTTCCCACCACCAACAATGAACCCCAAATACTTCAGTTCTCTGAAGCAGAACTTGGATTTGTTCATGTTGATGGTGAGATTTGCTTTACGCAGGCACTCAGCCACTTCATCTAACAGGGCAACATGGGTCTCAAAGTCAGGCGCCATGATGAGAAGGTCGTCCAGATACACGAAGACACGGTCTCTAAGTCGTGCAGGAATCACCTTGTCCATTAACTGGCATAACCTTTGGGCTGCATTGCACAACCCAAAGGGCATAACAGTAAATTGGTACAAGGGTCTTCCCGGTACCGCAAAGGCAGTCTTTTCCCTACTCTGTCTCTCCAACGGTATTTGCCAGAATGCTTCCTTGAGATCTATACTACTAATGTAGAAAGTATCTGGTAGCCGGCTGAGGAGCCCCTCGATATGGGGGAGAGGATTCGCGTTTTTCTTCGTCAGTGAGTTCACCTTGCGAGAATCCAGACAAAGCCGATTCTTGCCTGGTTTTCGCAAGAGAACCACTGGCGAACACCACGGACTCTCACTCTCCTCGATAACGCCGAGGCTCAACATCCGGTCTAGCTCTTCATACAAAATGGCTTGTACCGCAGGAGAAACAGGGTAGTGACGCTGTTTCACAGGGGCCGCGTCTCCGGTATCTATGACATGCTCCATGAGCGCCGTCTTACCGAGACCATCGCGGTCGTAATCTAGAAATTTTCGCCTGACTGCATCCAATCTGGCCTGCTGTTCCAAAGTCAACTGGTGAGCATTGGAAGAAGTAATTGTTCATCAATCGAAACAGAGCTTATGATTCCTGGGGCTAACTGGAACACTTTCCAAAAGTCAACCCCAAGATAAATTTCTTGATCCAAACTGGGTACGAGAAAAAAGGTAAGCCCTTCAACTCTATCTTTATATTGGACTTTTAATTCAACTTTGCCCACGATTGACTGACTCTTGCCATCCCGAATAAAATGGAATGGTTGGGCAATCGAGTTGCTGAACAAATTGTTTGCAATTTTTGCCCAAAATGCTAACGCTGGCTCCACTGTCCAGCAAACCTAAAAATTCTTGTGAACCTATTTTTATTTTTGCATAAGGCCGAGGATCGGATTCCAAATTTAAAATTGTTGAAGATATTTTCTTCTTGGTATCTTTTCGGGCCTTAAATCTAGACCTTGCCTTTAAAATATTTTTAGACGGTACGCTAATTGTGCTATTAAAAATTCTTGTTCTAGCCTCATTATATTCTCTAAGTCGAATATGTAAAGGCTTTATTTGATATAAAGGTTTTTCTCTTACTTTATCTTCTATATTTTCACCTTTTTCAAATCGTTTTAAAATTTTCAACTTTTTCTCTCCCTCTCTCGGAAGAGTTTCTAAAATTTTGTCTCTTTCTTCTTTTTCTTTCTCTTCTTCCCTTCCGTCCCTCGCTCGGTTTTCCGGGTGGCATCGCGGACAACTTGGTGTCTTTACACCCTCCTGACCACATTTAAAACAAAATAGGTTTCTCACATCTGACTCACAGTCGAAATATGTATGACCTTGAACTTTACAATTCCAACACACAAGAGTTGTAGTGTCGGCATATTTTCTAGGTGGATTTTTAGAACGTGCTCCACCGAATTGGTAAGCGGCCAGCTGTTCATCACCAGGCTGATATTCTTCATATTCCAGCTCATTCACGCCATACTTATTTGGAGGCCTACCAGCTGATTTGGGCAGGTCCCTTTCTGTCTTCGGAAGAGCTGCTTCCGCTTCCTTACACACATAGCGAAGCTGATCGAGAGAAAAGATCGCTTGCGGAAACACTAAATTTCGAATTTTCTCATTCAAGTTTCTTTTTATGATTTTTACCATGTCGGCCTCTGGAATAGGCATTTTCAACTGAAACCTCATCTTATTTATGGCTGCGAAAAATTCTTCGCTACTTTCGTAGGAATACTGTTTCCGATCCAGTATGTTTCTGACTATCTCTAGATCGGTCATGGGGTTTTGATACCGACTCAACAAGGCCTCTTTTAAAGTTGGCCAGTCGAATTCCCTATCAACTTGAAATTGCCAAAACCAATCATAGGCTGGGCCTGAGAGTAATTGGTGGAAATCTCTCAAAATAACGTTCCACGAACAAGCATAACGACTTTGTAGTTTTTCTAGCCTAAAGACGAAATCTTCGACCGTTAAATTGTTTGAAAGGCCATCAAACTTTAAGCCCCATTTGTCAACTTTAACTGGGCTTTTGTATCCGGAATTCATATATTGATTTATCACCGGTGGAGGAAAAGGAAACGGGGTATACGGAGTTTGATAACCTGTAAAAGCTTGCTGATTGGCCTGAGATTGGAAAGGCCTTTCTGTAGCTACTAGAGTAGGATTTGCTCTACGCTGCTGTCCTATCGGTACAAACGATCCCCTACCGTGATTCGCTGAAGGATTTGGAATCACCGGTGGTGGCTCTGAAAAAGATGGATTATAAATTGGCATCGGCAGAGGAACTGCCGGTAATGGATTTGACATTGGCGGTGGAATCATCGGAACTGTCGGTTGTCTAGACTGGTTATTTGCCACTAGAGTTGGAAGAACTAAACTCAATCTTTCAAGAAAACCACTGAGCTGCCTCTCAACTTCTGCACTAACGCGAGCTGTGACGTCAGTCTCCAACCCTTTTTTACAGGTAGACATACTTTTAGCTATTCCCATATTTATAAAATGTTGCAAATCTTCTGATAATACTTGTTTTTGTTTCTTTTTAGGTAATGTCCTAGCAATACTTTCGAGGATTCCCCTCGAACCATGATTTGAAGATGTATTTTGGGACCTATCCTCATTGTATCTACCGGTATTTTGTCTTACTGTGCGGTCGAGCGAACCAAAAATTTCTTGTCGAGTTGGTACAGATGTAGCTCCCGTATTGCTAATTTCGCTGAAAGATGGGGTTGATAATGAACTCGTGTGAGCACTCACATCTTGTGCGCTTGGTACAAAAACGTTTGTACTATCTACATTCAGAGATGCGGATCGGACACGTCTCTCCGTGATCAGAGGAGAATGTAATAACCGTTGCCTAGCACCTGTCTCTAAATTTTGTGTAACTGATCTAGTAACTCTTCTTTCTTCTATTTCAGCTTCCCTGATCATATTACTGATACGGTCTTGTTCATCGTTATTTGTGTGTGCCATTTTCAACTTTGACTTAACGACCAAATCAACGAAAAAAAATTCAACTATACCAAATCAATAACAACAAAAAGAGGTGAGTTTTCAGATAACCTATGGTTAATAAACTAACAAAAACGTAATTGCTTTTATCAACCAAAAATTGATTTTGTAACAAAGACAATAATCAGTAATGTGTAAGTAACAAAAAGTTACAAAACCTTACTAAGAAATCAAAAATAAATAAATAAATAACAAAAAAAAATGTACACTTGACGAAATTTGATTTGAAAAACCAAACAAGATAAATAAATAAAAAAAAAAACGTTCAATTGGAACAAAAAATATAAATATTGTAACAAAATAACTAAATAAATAACAAAAAAGGTATATATAAGAAAAAGTAAATAAATAATGAAAATAAACTATATAATATGTGTATCATTAACGGAAAAACAAAAATTGAAAATGTATCAAAAGAACAAAAAGAATAAATAACAAAAAAAATTATCACTTTTGAAAAACAGTGAAAAAGTTTCAAAAATGTATTGAAATTAAATTAAAAAAAACGGAATTGTAAACTAAAAATTAATAAATAACAAAAAAAACTGTAACAAAAGTGTAATCACTGAAAATTTTTCAAAAACGAAAAACGGATTTGAAAAACAACCAAACATTTATTCAAAAAAAACTATATCCTAATCTCAACTTTGTTTTGAAAAATTTCAAGTATTCTTTTTCCTTCAGAAAAAGAACTTAAATTATCAAAAAATTGGAAAATATTCTCTAATTTCAGAATTTAATCTTATTACGAAAAACTGAATTAAAGATTACAGAAAGACACAAAAAAACTTTCAATTTAATAAATAAATAAATAAATAAATATATAAATAAACAGATAGAATAAATAACAAAGAAAATGTATATACAAAAATCGAAGTTTCAAAAAAAAATAAGTGTTCTTCAAACACAAAGTTTATGAAACTTTATCAAAAACTTACCATCTTTGTTTCCTATATAAATTTAAAGATTTTTTTTTTTGTATTTTTCAAAAAAAAACCTAATTTACAAAGAAACGAAAAAAACAATAATTGACTAGATGGTAAATTTGATAATTTTTCTCACTTAATGTTTTGAATCTTTTTAATCAAGAAAAAAGCTAAAACTTGTAAGAAAAATTGTACTGAAACAAAAAAGTAATAGTAACAAAAACAGATAAACAACTAAACGAATTTCGAGAACTAGTTATTAAGAACTTTAGTTTTAAGAATTTGTACTTATGGTATTTATATTTTTGGTTGTTTATTTGTATGTATGGTATGTAATGTAGTTAAGTTGTTTTACAAATATAATAAGTACTAATCCAACTCCAAAATAGTAATTTAGGATTAGAGTTTTGAATTAACAATAAAGTTAATTGAATTTTCAACAAAAAAAACGAATAATGTTTGAATTCCAAAGTATATAACTTATAACGAAGTAGGTATTTTATCTATTTGAAGTTTGTATCATGCTCTTACGGGGTGCTTCAGGTAGCTTCTACTCGGTGGTTTCTTAACGACATGGTACGATCCTACTAACGACATCACAAAAAAAAGACATCAGACGGACAAAAAAAAACTTCCCTGATGTGACAATAATAGAAAAGGAAAACTACTAGAAACACTAACATTTCACATTACAAAGTTTTCCCTTACCGTTCCCGCAATCCTAGACTGTCTCTAGGACCTTGCTAGAAGACATGAAACGGTGAAGTAAAAATCACAAAAAGTTTGGAATGATGATGTTGGACTAAACGTCACGCACAATCATCACATCCAAATAGAAAACAAGACTAAAGATTATGAAAATTAGAACTGAAAAGTAAAATGAAGTAAGGATGGGAATAGGGAAAAACGATACTACAATACGTTATCCGACATCACTCAAGCTTTCGCCAAGGAACGTCGCGATACGTCTAGGTTCGTCTGTGACCTTCCTGACGCAGACATACGCTCTTGGCAAAAACTCCAGTAACAACAGACAAACGCATAACATTCACTAACCGCAGTCACTGTGAATTTTCAAACACTGATAAAGACTTACGAGGTTTAAAAGTTCACAGTTAGTTTGGTTGGGGACTATACAACATAAACGAACTGAAACTAAGACTACAAAAACTAAATTGTCAAAAAAACGTTCCAACTAGGTTGGAAAAACGCTTTAACTACGTTGGGCGCCATTTTGTTGCGAGGCAAGAGGAGGTGAGGAGTTGGAAGGGAAGTAGGATAGGGAAAAGAGAAAGGTAGGAAATTAGGAAAAGGAAAGGTTAGGAAAAGGGAAGGAATGTCAAGTCCCGGGGACGCGGCCTGCTTGCATATGCACGGCGTCAGCTCGTCGGACGGGGGGATCTTGTCCCCGGAAACATGACCTCGCCTGCAAACAAAAACACTTATCAGGCCTGAAGGAACTAGAGAAAAAAAAGAAACGGACTAGTGTTGACCACGGACGGACTATTGACACATCAGGGCACTGCAGTTGGTGTCGCAGTGTGGCCTTTACCCACCCAACCTTAGGAATTCGTGGCCATTTTTGAATTCCCCCTGAGATGGTGGATGATCGGTTTCAGATTATACCATCTTCACCGAAAACTCAGCCACCCTCAGCACCCCTGGAAAATTGTCTTCAATAAGCCATGTTCCGGCTATCGGAACAAGAAAACAGATTTGGTTTTTTTCGACTTTCAGGTGTCATTCAAAGTTTTATTAATTTCTTCAGCCAAACATAGCATTTGTTTATAAATCAATTTAAGTAAATTTACCGAAAAATTAAACAATTAACAATTAAAAATCAAAAGAAAATCTAGAAAACAACGAGAACAAAAAAAAAACGGTTCCTGGCGGTGCCCAAAACAAAAAAACATCAAAGGTGTACCCTTTTTGGTACTTAACTTTTTTTTCTTTTTTTTTTTTTAATGCGCTATCTTGGCGTTTTCCCTACCCCTAGAGAGCTCTTTAGGATTAGCCTAACACCCAAGGACCAAAAATAACCAACAATTTTTACCTAATCGCGTGGACACTTTACAAAAACGATTTTTCATTCCCTTACAGATATCAGATATAATTAAAAAAATTGAGAATAAATTTAAGTATACTAAAAAAAAAATGAGAATTTACAAAAAAATAAAAGGTAATGTAACCAAAAAAAAACTTTGACACCTTTTAATTATAACGATTTTTAAGTACGTTTACAAAAGACATTCACAAACACATATATTTTTATAAGATAATTTTCGTTTTTTATAAGATAATTTTTTTTGTTTTCGAACTTCGGCGGCGGACATGTTCAAAAATCATGGCCCACCAGTGAGAGCACCTGGCTATTTGTCACCAGGTGGGGTGGTGAAAATTCGATTTTTTTGTAAAATTTTAATAATTAAATATTAATATTATTTTAAGTTAAATTCACTATACAATTGGTGTAAATCTGGTGCCTTTCATTTTGACAAACTTTTAAACACGAGTGAAAACAAATTGAAACATTGACAGAAACTCGTTAAAAAAAGCGCAATCGACCACAATAAACCGTTCACGACACGAAGATAAATAAAAACGTATACCTAAAACAACAAGAAAACCATGCGTGTAAACGTGAAGTAACGAGGAGAGAAACATGAACATAAAATACATAATTTGGAATTGTCTTGGAGATTTAATAAGGAACTAATCTTTCATTCAAAATTCGCGGTTAGTCAACTGTCAAAGTTCATTTTGTCGGTGGTAAGTATTCTTAATAAAAGTTGGTAAAAGTTCGTGCATTTTTCTACCACTCTGAATATATTCACCACACGGTAAAATTTTCACCACTTTCCTCCCTGTTCGAATGGGGTGTGGAACGAACCCTAATTCAGTACCAACTTCCAATCCTTCCAATACTTCCAACGAGTCTTTCGTCTCTTTATAGATATTTTTGGTTATCTGACAATTCTCAACCACAACAACAAGACGAACACCGGCATTGTACCCAATAGGTAAGTATCATTTTTATTCTTTTCTTTATATTATGGTATTTTATATTCTTTACAACATTTATTTTTATAAGAAACTAATATTTATGTTTTCCTTTTTCTTTCAGAATATTCCTATAAAAGATTGAAGATTCCCTTCATGGATTTTTGGAAACAAAAAGGTAAGTTCTTTTTCTGGTGCGTTTTTTTTTTCTAACAATTTCCTTACTCCTAGGCCCAGTCCACAGGAATCCAACAAGAGGATTTGCCTGGCGTCCGCAACAGTACATATATGTATATAAAAACAAAAACAAAAAAAAACAAACAAATTAGTTAGATGCATGTAAAATTCATATTATTTTGTATTATATTATATTATTTCATTAAATTATTATACTATATTATTATATAAGTATATATAAAAAAAAAAACAAAAAAAAAAAAATTAGTTAGTTGCACGTAAAATTATTATTATTTTGTATTATATTATATTAAGAAATTTAATTGAAGAAAAAAAAACACCGTGGTTTTCGTTGTATTTTTAAAATTTAATATACATATTTACCTTATCAATTTTTGATTTTGCTGCACTTTGTGGCACTTTTTTCAAAATGCTTTGATAAACGTAATTTTTTTTTCTTCAATAGGTAAGTCATTACATATCAAAATTTTCAACAAAAAAAACACATTTTTTGGATAGGTACATGAAAAACAACAAATTTTTTGTTTTTTTTTTTGAAAATTATTTTTATGTGTATGTATATCAATTAGTCTTTAAAACTGGTGTATAAAATGTTCTTCTTTAGTGCTTGAAAAATTTGCCCAAGTAACATCGTTGGAGCTATAAGATACAAAACTGCTCTTTTACAGCTCTTAGCTAGCAAAATTGAAAGCTATTGCTCTGTAAAAGATCATTTCACAGCTCCCTTCATTTTATTTAAAAATTATGTTCTATAATTGAAGTTTGAGAACACTTTTAGCTCTATTAACTTTATAACGCATCAAGATTTAAAAATATGCTCCATAACAAACTTTACACGTCTACTATCGAGCAACCTGTCAATATCAGACAATTTAGAGACGTTATACAGCTGCTAGCAACACATCCCCAAAATACTAACGCATTATCTTCTGAAATGTAAAAATTTAGCATTTACAGAGCTGTACAAAAAGCGGCTGAAGAGCCCAATCACTAATATTTGCACAAAAATACTTCGTGAAACGCATGCGCATTTTCGAGTTTTACAAAAATTCTATAACAGCTGTATATGAAACCTCTCTAAAAAAATTCCATAGCACTCATGTTATAGGATGTTCCATACTAGAATACGAAGAAAATAATTACATATTTCCAAAGAAAAAATTAAACCAGTTTAAAATAAATAAATTAATTTCATTCTGTATGATGTGTTGTTCTCGTCATATTGGTTGTTAAAAGGATTGTTTTTTTCCATGGCGGGTGAGTTATGAAAACTTTATTTGATGACAATTTCGTTTCTAAAAATAAGCTTTGAAAAGTTTATTACGTACATACAAAAATATACCGAGGACCTAAAATACATTTTTAGAATAAAATATTCTTCAAATAAAAATCTACCTTCATAGAAATAATTCTATTTTATTTTTATATCCACTTGCCGAAACTTTCAATTTCTGAAACCCCCTTTTTATTTCATTAAAAAAGTATAAAAACCAGAAAAATGCCATCTTGTTAAAACTAGCTCCAAAAGTACAGAAAGCAAATCTTTAAGTGATATAAGAGCTCGATATCAACAGTAATTAATATTGCAGCTCTATAGCAAACACAAAAAAAGCTCAAAGTGATTTAACAGCTGTATTGAAGAAACCTTCTTCCGTTATGAAAACATGGCGGCGAGAAAAAAAAATAATGCAATATTTTCTTTTATTCATTAAAAAAAGAAATATCTATCCCCGCGCTCTCACTCAAAAAAATTGTATTTTTAACCGCATAATAAATTTATTTCGACTTCGAAAAATTTTTTTTTTAGAATTTTAAATTTTTTTAGTTATTATTTATTTTTATTTGACAGCTTAAAATACAAAATTTCGAAGGCGCGTTGTAATTTAACAAAGTAAAAAAAAATTTATTTCGCACTTAAATTAAGCTAACATTTCACCGAAAAATATTAAATTCTTTTATTATTTATTTTGGTAGGAAATTATAATTGGCATATCTTACGATTTTTTTAAATTTTTATAAAATTTGGTAACCTAAAAAAAAAATAATAAAATTTTTTCGATAAACTTTTTTTCACGTGTATTTCAATCGATTTTCAAAATTCGCAAACTAAATTTTGATTTTTTTTAAGTTTTTATAAAATTTGGTACCTAATCTAAAAAAAGTTTTTTTTTCGAAAAAAATAATAAAATTTTTTCGAAAAACTTTTTTTCACGTGTATTTATCAATTTTCAAAATTTGCAAATTAAATTTTGATTTTTTTAAATTTTTTTTTAAATAAATGTTTTTTTCCGAAAAAAATAATAAAATTTTTTCACGTGTACTTCAATCGATTTTCAAAATTTGCAAACTAAATTTATATTTTTTTTTTATTTTTATAAAATTGACTTTACCCAAAAAATATTTTTCCGAATAATTTGAATCGAATAAGAAAATTTCTAAACCAAATTCCCATTTGTTTTACTTTTTGGAAGAATTTTTTTTATTTTCCTTCAAAAATTGTCTTTACGGGTACCTACTTATTTCGATTGGTTTCAAAATTTGCAAACTAAAGCTTCTCTATTTTTTCAATTTTTTATAAATTGTTTATACAAAAAAAATAAAATACTGCGTTTTCATAAAAGAATGAGGCATTTAATAAAAACACCCTGTAAATATATTTGCATATATCTACGTTGGCACCTATTAATTTGGAATATATTTTCTATACTTCAACTATGACGAAAAACTGAAAAATTATAAACACCCTATTTTCTGCGAGTGGCAAAAGTGGCGATTTTATACTTACAGTTATTTTTGTTCTACCAAATATAGGTCAATGCAAACACAGGAGAAACAAAATCCAAGTTCCTTTTGAACATCATTTATTTTCATTCTTTCTGTAACCTACCCCTTACAGAATAGCATGGTATAGCAATGTCATACAAGAATAATGCGCAAAATCGATAAATTCTTGTCCCACTTTAGCTTTCATAAATATCCTATACAGTGTTCTCATTCTTCTTTTCTTTCATAAACCTTATTTTTTATTCTTCTCTCTTCGATTATCTCCTCCTTCTCAACTCTCCAATCTCTCCACTCTGAATTTTCACAAGCTTCCAAATCGGCACACTCAATGGCGTAAGAGACGTTCCTCTTCATGAGACTACTATAGAGTTTATATACAATGGTATTGTATTGTTTCCCCTAAGGGTTACAACTGTCCTATCCCTCTCGCCTTACTCCTTCTCGCAACCTCTAGTGCCTTTATCCACCCTTTCCCCCTCCCTCCTTCGTCCATTATATCCCTCATCTTCTCCCCTATTGACATCCCTTCATCACCACCTGACCAGCATCTTTCTATCACATGTTCCCACGTCTCAGATTCACCTTTTCACACTCTGCACATTCTTTCTTCTTCATGCTTCCAGTACCATCTTTTTCTCACCTCATTCCCTATGGTATGAGGCACTATTTGACCAAATTATCAGCCATTTAAATATGGAACACGATTGTCTTTTTTGGATGCGTATAGAGCATATTTTTGTACAAAAGTAAAAAATGCATTTTTTTAAATTACTTTTATTTTATTTTGGTTATTGTTTTTTGTGTTAAAATTTATTTTTCATACACAAAACAAGTGTTCGAAAATTTCATTGTTCGTTCATGACTGATATCTTAAGATCCGACATTTCAGGATTTTGAAATTCTATAAAAAATAGTTTACATACCTACAAAAGACAAAAAAGAGGAAATATAAAATACGAATTTTATGTATTTAATAATTATAATATGAACATAAAAGAATTACCTTATTTCAAACAAGCAAAAATTAATTAACCTGTTTTACAAATTTTTGTTTTTTTGAAAATTTTTGTATGCAATAATTTAAACTTAATAGGACCATCTGCATGAACATTTTGATCGAAATCGGTTAACGAGAAAGTCGAAAATAAAAAGGTTTTATGACTGGTACCGTTATAAGTAGTTTTTGATTCAATCTTAACGAATTGTATGTGTGTATCAATTATGTACTGAAATCATATTTAATAAAAATATATAATGATTCATATCAGTGTTTAAAAAGAATTGTATGTATAGATCATTTCAAAACTGAACCATGTACGTATATAGGTTATTTAAAGCATTTAAGATATTTTATAATGGAATTTTTATAATGGAAATGCAGGCGAAATCCACTTAAAAAATTTCAAAATAAAAAAAATTAGGGAGGTACTATGTTATTCATATAATTTTGTTTAAAACCTCCTAAAAAACTCTAAAGTAAATTACGAAATACACATTTCCGAAAATAGGTTGAAAATGATGTTAAAAAATTGAACACATTGAACATTGAGTTATCGAACGGAAATAGAAAAAAAAAAAAACAAAAATCCATAATGCAATCCATATCAAAGTGAATTCTGAAATTTCATCAGCTGTGAAAAAAAATTTTGAAATAAAATAATTTGGATTCTAATGAAAGCTTAGTAGGTGTTTACCTATAAACAATTTTTTTATTCCGAACTCCATTATGCTGAATTTCAAAATTCTGTAAATTATAAAAGAAAATTTGTTTTGATAGTGAAAAAAAGTGCGCCCTTTTTTTCATTTTCAAAACAAGTTTTCTTTTATAATTTACAGAAGTTTGGATTTTCAGAATTTTGGAATACCTAAGGCCCAACCCAAGGCCCAACCCGTATTAGAATTAGAAAAGATTTTCAAAAAAATAAATAAATAATTCAAAATAAATAACTACCTACCCACATTATGCAATATCTACTAGCTACCTACAACCTGAAATATAGCAACCTTGCAAGACAATTCCCGCACAGAAATAATGAATCTATGCAACGTCGCTTTTATTTGATAATTGATTTTCCACAAAAATTCAAAATCAAAAATGTATACATATCATCAGCAAAAAATCTTTTCGCATAAAGGCTTAACTACATAAGCCAAAAAGTACTGAAGTACAAAAGTAAAAATATTTTTTTTACCGCTAGCGCCGTTGTTTTGTGAAAAAGAATACACAAATTTGTTTTTAAACCAAAATTTAAGCTTTCTGCATCATTTTTATAAGTTTTCCAGTCAGAAACACTATCCTAAAATGAGTTTGAAAATTTTCACTTTTTTACTTTTTCACTTTTTTGGCTTATGTAGTTGAGGCTTAACGATGAGAAATTTAAAAAAAAAACGAAGGCCGTTGTATAAATTCACACATACAATATACATACAAACGTTTTTTCTCTATTTTCTCGTCCCTATTCTCGTCGTTGCCATGACGATAAATATTAGCTGTGTTTTATTTTCCCCAAGATCCGAACCAGATTGGATTTGCTTACAAAAATACATGTATTACAAAAACAACACAAGATCCAACTTTGTTTTGAATTTGGATTTCCAAATCCATTTTGAACACACACCCTTAATTTGTAAATGTCGTCAGTAGTGTAAAGAAAAAAGACAAAGGGTGTATATGAATAAAAAAAACAAAGGAAAAAAAGAGTTGGGTATATAACGTATGTTACAGAGATCCTGGGTTGTTTTATTTTCCTGATCTGATCTGGATTGGATCTGGGGGAAAATAAAACGCAGCTATTATTTCAGTTATCTCCTTTACTCGCATTATTGTTGTCACAAACAAAATAATACAATCCTCTCGTTCTTACTATTTGTTATCGATTCCTTCTTCATACTCTCCACTATCAAATTAATGCAAATCAAAGGCGATTATAGCGCCGCGTAACGAGTACGCCGAACGTAAAAAAAATCGACTCCATGATAGTATGCCTGTTTGGTAACTTTTTTTTCCAACAAATTTCCCAAAAACTAGTTTTTTTTCTATGGGTTTTGACAGCAAATTGTGAAATTATTTGAAAATTTGTGCAAATTCGTAAGAAATTTCACGTTACCAAACAGACCAAGTACTATAGGTTATATATGCAAAGCTATATATATACCCCTGTCATGATAAAACACAGTAAGCTTTGTCCATACGACAAACAAATTTCATTTTATTTCCCTTATTTTGCTTTATGCCACGTCAAAAAAATCTGATTTAACCATCTCCCTTAAGTCTCATTATTGTTGTCAGAATAATATTAATATAATCCTCTTGTTCTTACTACTTATCTTCATTTCTTTGTGATTTATCTTCCTCCTGCCTTTTAATTTCGCCAATGTCAGATTGTGGCGATTGCAGCGCCGTTCGAGACCCGATGCAGAACTGTTGTTTTCTGTTTCATGAGAGTACTATAGAGTTTATATAGAAAGGTAAAATGACTGTGTAAACAGGCACTACAAACTCAACGAAGATAGTAATTTCTTAAAACCTTTCTGAATGCATTCATTTTATACGTGGCCGACTGATTTGACACGAAATAAATTTTGTTCGTTAAATAATTGTTTTCGTTCACCTATTCTGCCAACTAGCAAACGTGAGTTTATTCGTATCAAAGTTTTTATTTCAGTAAGATTAATTTCTCTCGTGAGGAAAATTTAGTAAAATACCATTATTGAACACTGTTTTCTGTTTATTTTTTTAAATGTAAGTATAACTAAGCTTTAATATGTAAATATTCATTACTGAAAACAAAAGTAGCCCTTTTCGAATTATGAGTTTAGTAAATTGCTCTATATCTACATTGATAAAATGAATCTTTTAATAAATTGTACTGAATGAAAAACATTATTTGCTGTTCAATAAAAGTATAAGAAAAGTTTAAATAAAATTTGTACTCAGCTCACATTTGAAAAATTCCACAATTTCCCTTAAACTTTGCCACGATGGCAAAGTGAAAGGCGTTTTGCAAAATGAATAAATAAAATCTTTATCTTTCTTCACAGTGACCCACCTATCTAAGAAAAATAATGGACAAAGTTGTTAAATTCTGTGAGCCTGGTCGTGTGTTCGCCAAGGATTCTATAAGATTGGTCAAACGTTGCACCAAACCGGACCGCAAGGAGTTCCAAAAAATCGCCATTGCGACCGCTATTGGATTCTGCATTATGGGATTCATTGGTTTCTTCGTAAAACTGATCCACATCCCAATCAACAACATTATTGTTGGATCATAAGTAAATAAGCGCAAATAATACACCTTTGTATGTAATAAGTTTTCATCATAGTTTTATAGATTTATGTTTTCTTTTTTCTTTAAAATTTATATTTTTTGTAAGAATAGCTAAATCGAAAAGTTGGCAGAGATATTTGTGTAGCATCTTTTTTGGGACGTGAGAAATTCGCTTTTGAGATACTCCACTCTGTCATACTGAAATCAAACAAACAAAATAATGTATTTAAAGATTTTTTTTGGAAAATATATAATGTTTTTTTCTAAAAGCCTAATTGTTTTTACTGTTCTGAGTGCAACTTGGGCCTGATTATGGAATTCGAAGTGAGTTTTTAATTTCTGTCTATCGATATCACTGACTACACATTTGTTCCTTATAATTAAATTATTGAATCAATCGAACCGAGTCGCTAATGTGAAGAAATTCCAATCACTCCAACAAAAAGTAAAATTAGGTACTTTGGTTTACACAAATTAATTAAAGTCAGGAAGAAATCAGATCGCAACAATTAAAATTGCCCGAAACAGAATTCTATATTTATGACTTATAATACAAATTGTAATTAAAATTCGATTTATTTTTAATAGCTCCTTAATGATTGATAGTTAGGTTTATATTATTTTTTCCATGCAAAACACGATTTGCACTTTTAGCCCTAATTTATTCCACCTATTAACTAAATATATGCAATACTAATCTTTTAAGAAAATTCTTTATCTTCACCCTCCTTTTAGCGATTTTATTAAGAATACCTCCATTAATTTGCTGTCAAATAATTAAACACCGATCTGAGTTAAAGAATGATAATATTTGAGCATATTATCTGGGGCCTATAACACAGAACAACAAGTCAACAACTACTTGTTTGAATATACGTGTTCAACAAGTTAAATTCAATTCTGTAACACAACAAAAATTGTAACAATTGTTAAAAAATATAATTTCCCTCGACTTGTGGAACAAGTAAATCTTACGTGTCCATTCGTATAGTAAGCGAAGTTGAATTTTGGTAAAGACTGCGCATGTACAAATTGTTATTTAATAATTTCTTTAAATATTGGGAGGAATAGAAAAATCAAAATGAAAATTAACGCCAATTTTGTATATACGTAGGTATATTCGTAAATACTCGATTCTCATTTTTCTTCACAATTTGGAACACAAAATTAAAAAGCTTTACAAATATGTATATAATTTCTGCAGTGCTATATTATCTTCAGAACACATTTCATACAAACAATTTGAAGCGAAAACTATGACAAAAATTAAGGGATGTATGAGGCGTTTTTTGTGTAGTACTATAAGCTTAGGTTTAAAAACGATTCCAAAAATGTAATCAAACTCAATTTCTTGACTTTATAATAGTTTTAATTTTAATCTTAATTTGATGTAGCGTTGAAATGTTCTCGAAAAAAATATGACCTTACTTTTATAACAAGGTTAGACATTTTCTTACAATATTATTAACATTCTTTAATAATTTATATTATATTATTTGTTATTATTTCGGAAAAATGTTTGTACTCTATTAAAAAGAACACCAAAAAGGTTCGAAGATAAAATGTCGTCAGCTGCTTTGACGAAGTTGCAAAAAAAAAAACTTTGCGTAAGTTAAGCCAACAGTACCTACTTATGACTCTTTGGGCAATAAATTATTTCAAAACAAGAATAATAAACAATTTTAATTCAACTTTTAATGAAAATTTAAAAAAAATGATCAAAATAAGCTTCTCTTTGAACTCAATTATCTCCGTTCGAAAAATTTAAAACTTTAAAAATGCATCAAATTAAAAGAAACATTTCGCAACTTGAAAAATATTCTGGAAACGAAATATGTAGCAACAAATTTGAACACATTATTATTTGGACTATTCCAATTTAACCCAACACAATTTTGAAGTAAAAGGTTGGCTCAAACAAGCAACATTTATTTTATATTTATATTTACAAACTAGTTTCGATTTTCATTTTGTATTTTAAAGTTGGAATTTAGTTGTATCAAACAAATTTGTCATCCATAATAAAATTGTGATTAAACATTTTCTATTGTCTTCCGTACCATGTGCATATATATATTTATAAACAATATATTATATAATGATATAAATAGGTAAACACTATATAAAATCTATCTTTTCCCAACTTGTTCACTCTAAACAAGTTTGAAATCGTCAGTTAGAATTTTTAAACTATTCAACAATTGAAAGAAGATTTAGTTAAATACTTGTTGTTTCCAGTTACAGAACCGTTTAATATATAAAATTTCCCACTTGTTGAAAGACCTAAAAACAATTGTTATAAATTGGGAAGACTTGTTGTTACGTGTTACACAAATTTTAAACACCTGTTGAATTTTTCTTGTTAAACAAGTAATTGTTGTATTGTGTTATAGGCCCCTGTAATCCCAAAAAAAAAATACATGAATGTTCCCAAATAATCAATTATAACCCCAAGAATTTTGAATTGACAATGTTTCAAATTCTCAAAAAGTCCAACAATGGTAAATATATTTATTTATTGCATTGCATTAGCTAATTGATTTAAGAATTTATTTTAGGTATTGTGGTACAATTTGCTCGAGCCCAGCCTACTGAAAAAATGTAGCTACCAAATCTAAAAAAAAATGTAAGACAAAAAATATATTATTCTCAATAAAATATGAACAGCTTTAGACAAATTACAGAAAAAGATTTATTCAACTAATACAAATTAATAAATTAAAAGTGATACTAAAGAAATTGCGATATCTCTTACGACCATAAAATTTAGCTCTTACCTGGAGAGGACAAGAATATAATCGCTTTCCAAAATTATGTATATCTAATTATACCGAAATTTTTACAATTTAAGGGGCATTCAATCCCCGTAAAAACTAGTTTCAACATTTCGATGGGGACTTTTTACAGTTTCTTAAGAACGCCATGAGTAGGCTATATACCAAAATCCAGCTTTCCCGCGATGTTTTCCGAGTCACTGCACTACAATAATGCAGCGAGATAATCATTAAGAAATATAGAAAAAACTGGCCGACCAAAAAAGAATGCCGATATAAAGAATAAAACCTACACCAAATCAAAGGGAAAACATTTAACTTTCATATTTTGAAAGTCGTCCGGGTCGCAGTTTGGACAGTTTCTCTGGCCGACCACAATTATATAAAAAAGTCAGATTATGCGTCATTATACATATTAAATACTTAATATTAATTTATAAGGATTTTACACTTAAATATTTTTGTTTCGTTATTGTCATATTCAATATATGGGGGCGCGGGCCATATTAAGAGAGTCCTCCTGGGGCAACAAGCTCTTTAGAAAATACTTTTCTTTTCTTTCCTAACAGAATTATTATACCTGACAACATGAAATTATAAATTCTAAACTATTAATCACTTTGTGGAATGCAAAAAAACAAAGCAGAGAGCTAGGGTTAAATTTAATTTATTATTTAGTTAGGTATAGGAGATTACATATTTAACAAATGGAATTGAAATTTTAGAACTCAAAATAAAAGCATGCAAGAAATTATAAAACATAAAAAAAAATTAATTTTGTTGTTTCATAGGCATAGGCAGAACATGTTTTTATTATTGTTTTCGTCGCCGCCACCGAAAATTCGCGTTGGTGTGGGGGATCCTTAATTCAGGTACTTTTTTTATAATGCTACAGCATAGCTTTGTTTAATGTTGTTGGTGTCTTCTTTTGTGTTCATTGTTCTTTTTATTTGTATTTGTATTCTTAAACTTTCTAAGGTAAGTCTGGTGTTTAATTTCTTCTCTCTGTCTAGTATTTTTAGTTTTTACCCTTTCGAACTTCACCGAGTGTCCAGTTTGTGCTATGTGCTGCGAAAGCCCTGTTGTCTCTTTGTATCTTCGTATGTTAGCTTCATGTTCAGCAAGTCTGATTCCTAAATTTCTATTCGTTTGACCTATATATACAAGATCGCACTTTTCTTCTTCTTTGTCATTGCATTCTATTTGATAAACCACGTTATGTTGTTTTTTGTATTTTTGATTTGGTGTTTGTAAAAATTGATTTAAGTGTGAAGTTTGATTTATGTGCGACTGATATGTTGGACCCTGTTTAGATTGGGAAGATTGAGTCCGGACTGGTGAGTGCCATCGTGTTTACATTTGAAACTTTGAGGTGCCTCAAAATACATTGAAACAATAACAATTTCAACATTTCACACATTGAAACAACAACAAAGTAGACTCATGAGTAGGCTTGCCATCCGTCAGGATTTCACCTGACGCGTCAGGCTTTTAATGTTCAATCAGGCTTTGGCCAGGTTTCGTCCCTTCTCAGGCTTTTTTATAATTATCACAGAAAATATAATAGATAGAAGAAAAACGTTTACTGAATGCTTGTAAATCACAGTGAACACTCAACACATTAATTTTTTTTTATTTAGTTGTCGATTTTCGAAATTCAATCGGGACCGGGCGAAATTAAGAAATCCCTGAAAATTTCATGCCTTTAGCACCAAAACTCGAAAAGTTATTCAGCTTTTAACATTTGAGAAAAATTTCGATTTTCAAAGATTTTCAAGCTAAATTTTAAAAAAAGCACTGGTAGCGACCGCTAAATGCTGTTCGATTTTGAATTTTTTGGTCTTAGTTTTTTGTTTTCAATCTAAGCTTCATAATTTCGCCCGGTCCCTTAATGCTTTCTTAAATTTTTTTTTATAAAAATGAAGTTTCAAAAAGAAAAAAATGTTTTTTTTATTTGTCAGGCTTTTTTTTTCAAAAATCAGGCTTTTCTTTCTTTACTGTCAGGCTTTGCTGATTTTAGAGCTGGTAACTCTACTCATGAGTCCAGTTTTTATGTATTCTTCGTGCCTCACGAGAGTCCTCACCCCACACTTCTCTTGCCTACGAACTGCCGTGATACCGGCCTCAATCTTCCCAATCTAAACAGCGTCTTCTTGTTGTTAATTATTCTATGTACATTTCTGTTGTCTGTTAGATTTGGAATGTATGGTATTGCAAAAAACTTTTTTTCCTCCTCTTTCTTGCTATCAGCTGTGTTTGTGGTTATTGGTTTTTTGTTGTTGTTTAGATTTTGTTTTTTTTCATATTTTCTGTTAAGAAGACACCGGCAACATTAAACAAAGCTGTTATGACCTTAATGATTACAATCCTGAATAGATGGCATCACTATTAAACAATGTATATATATGTCTTAACTCTTTACTTTATATAATACTTTCTCTTTCTTAAATTAATATTACATGTGTATATATATCTTTCTTTTTACGTTAGAATAAAATTGGATTTGACATTGTAAAAACGTGGTCGACATTGACTTACTATATATGGACTGCCAGGAGCCAACTTCACGATGGTTCCACTTATAACTAAACGCCGCTAGCGCTAACATAGGACAAGCGGAAAACACGGTGAAACATTTTGACACTTCAGTTTTCTGCTTGTTTTTTTTTATGCGTTTTTTTTCATTTTATTTTTGTTTGTTTTGTCATTTTAGAAAATTTTATTTACAAAAATAATTAAAAGATTATGAATAAATTAAATATATTAATTCCATCGCATAATTTTGAAGGTATATCTGTAAAAAAAGTTATAAAATTCTGTGAAACTCAGTGTTTTGGCTGTTCTCAAAGAGAGTGAAGACCTAGTGAAGAAGGTTCTGGTGACCAAAGAAATTTATCCCCAAGTGCGACTGGTTATAGATCGAAAGTGGACGAGGGTGATGGTGGATGCCAAAAGACAAAAGCTTCGGATGCTTCTGATCGAGAAGGCAGTCGCGAAAATTCATGGTTCAATGTCTGTTTGTGTTTTGTTTATTTATTTTATTCATTTAAAAGGTGCAAAATAAAGATGAATTTGTGTGAAAATGCGATGGCTTACCAATTATGTTGTTGAAGGTATTCAGTTTGGTTGATGAAACCTTTAAGCATTACAACTCAAAAAAAAACCGGAGTGGCTTTCAACCTTGCGGAGAAATTGACGCTATTCGCATCTGGGATGTGAAAACTGGACATGCCATTCACAAGTTGTCCTTCACCCGACCCAGAAAGAATGATTAAATCATTATTTGGTCACTTCAGGCTCTTCAAGGCATGGCCATAATAATTAAAACACTAATAGTAATTGATTTCAATTAAAGAATCCTTCATCAGCATCCAATATGTAGTCCTTCTCACGAGTTAATATTTGCATTAGACAAGTTATACCTTGGAAAGTTCTATTAGAATGGTATTCAACATCAATGCCGATTTCATTGAATTTCTTCAGATCTTGGAGCGTTGATATTAACTTATCGATTGTTTCCACATAAACAAGATCTGTATTTTCGAGTGGCAATGGAGTTATTAGAGTTTTCTTTTTTAGTTGTGTAGGTAATTAGGTTCAAACTTCATTAACTCAAATTCATACGGATGAAGATAGCTTTCAATGTTTCCATCTTCATCGTATTCTGGTAGAACCGGTAGAGGCTTAAGAGAATTAGGTTTGTCTTTGATCTGTGGTATAAAAGGTGTTTTGGCGCTTTTGTCCACTGTTATTTTAAACTTGATCTGTGGCCGAGCTATGTTCTTTGCGGTTATCAATCTAAAAGAATATTTATAGCAATTTGTATGTTTTGATTTCGATTAAAAAAAATTGAAAATTGATATTAGGCGTGTTTTTTTGCAAGCCCGGGGGGAATTGGTTGAAAAAACGACAGCGGGATTAGCGACGCCATGACAGTAAAAAACATGGAGTTTTCATACAAACTATCGATAACATGTATGAAATTCATGCCGGTAACACAGTTTTTCGGGTCGCTTAAGTTAAACCCCGAGAATTCTCCGGGATTAGTTGTTGTTGCATTTAACATGTTAATTGTTTAGCACCGACGTCGTTTTTTTCATAAAATTCCCCCCGGGCTTGCAAAAAAACACGGCTATTTTTTCTATAATTTAGTCGTGGAGATGAGGGCACTTTGGTGCCTTACAACTAACTAGTATAAGAATATACTTGAACTATGTACCTTCCGCCAGTCTATGAGTCGATAGTATGTCAAACTAGAGCCTAAATAGCTTGCAATATAATAAAAAGCATTCTCTAGAAATGGTAGCTACCACTACCACCCATAAAAGTTTTGTTTATTTGAGTTTTTATTTAGTGGAAGTTTTTATGGCACCTG
The DNA here is from genome assembly GCA_929447395.1 of Epistrophe grossulariae. Lineage (NCBI taxonomy): Eukaryota > Metazoa > Arthropoda > Insecta > Diptera > Syrphidae > Epistrophe > Epistrophe grossulariae. The sequence goes on along the minus strand of OV839568.1, from coordinate 73,446,481 downwards.
TCTAAAGTGATTTTTACTGTTGTAACGCATTGAAATATATCGAAACCGCATAGGACCAATAAACATAAACATTTGCTCCTCAAACATCGATGATTTGTATCGAAAAAATCATGTCGATTATGGAATCCGCAATACTGGATCCGCATTGATTCGCAATGCAGTGCTCTTTTCTCTTTACCCATTTGCCGTGAAAAGAAAGAACACTGTATTGAGAATAACTGCGGATTCAGTAATGCGTATTCCATAATCGACATGAATAAACAATTTTCAAGAAGGGTGGACTTGCATATTGTGGGTTGTTAAAAGAAAATAAGTTTTTTATAGGAAATAACAATAGATGTCGGTAGTTTCTATGGCAAAAAAACCTTGCTCAGACAAAGTAGCAACAGATGGCACTGAAAATAGTTACTTCACTTTGCCGCGTGTCCTACCATAGCGCTCATGTCACTAGGGAGAGGTGGAACCATTTTCATTTCGGAATTTATATGGAAATGAGGCTCGACTAGCAGTCCATATATAATAGGTCAATGGTGGTCGACTTTTCTTTAAATTTCCAATTCGATTTTATAATAAGTTACAACAAAAGCTATGCTGTAGCATTATAAAAAAAGTACCTGAATTAAGCTGTGATATAAGTGACATTCCTTGTTTAATTTGTTTAATTTGATTGTTTTTTCTGTTTTGATTCGTGGTTTTTTTGTTAATTTATTTCATTTTATGTCAGTGCCGTCGGGACAGTGCACTGATCTCTATAATACACTGGATAGTGAATAGCCTATAGTGTATAACAGTTTTTGTGAGGCAAGTTTTTTAAAGGGTACCGGCCACGACCTCATATCTCGCTCTATAGAAACGAAGAAAGTGATTGAAGATATTTGCCGAAATTGAGCATTTATTTGATATCAGTTGATGTCAACAAGCATTGCGGCTGTAAATATTGAAAAAAATATAAGAAAATGCAGGTCCAGTAGCGTCCATTCCGCTGGCGCCGCTGTTATACTGTTATATGAGGGTACCGGCCACGACTATATTTTTGCCTCAAAAATTTTGTATGAATACACTATCCAGTGTATATAGAGATCAGTGGGACAGTGCAACAAAATAGGAGTGGATTACAAAATTATCACGTTATATTAAAAAAGTAATGGACAAAATGTTTAACGCAGTACCTATATAAGAAAAAATAATTAATTGTGAACTTGTTATTAACAGATTGAATAAATAAAAAAAACCCCTGAAGAAGTAAGGAATACTTACGAAACGTTGGGTAGAAGAATGGAATAAAGTCTTTTATTTGCCTTCAGACTTAAATTGACTAAAACAGCCTATGAAACAACAAAATTAAAAATTTCAGAAAATAATTGGTCAAATACATATAATTAAAAAAAAAATTGTTCAGCACTCACGGAATCCCTAACATTTACTAGTCCGTATTATTCCAAATCCAATGGGCAGGAGTCAAAAACTAAATTTTATTTAGACCCCAATAAGCTTAAAAGGAGCTTCACCTTCCCAAATGTTGTTCAGTAGGTTATATAGAACACAGATGAAAAGAATTATTAGAACCTAAAATTATTCATAATATTGCTAAAAAAATAAAATAAAATCAAGAAGAGGTATCAGCTTGTCAGGGATAGCTCATCCCTGTTAGAAGATGAAAAGGTGGTGAGTATCGATTTTAAATTCTTGGACCTTGTCCAGGATTTGGTCTATGGTTGACTTTCCAGGCTTGTATATCTAAACTATAGTACTGTAGTAGCGGGACGGTACTAACGTCGGTAGAGTTGTGGAGAGTTGAGAAGATGAGAGAAATTCGTGATAGGAGAATAAGTATGAAGGCTAAAGGAAAAAAGAGAATAGAGAAGAACCTATACTTAATCGATGAGGGTTCAAGGGAGACAAGATGAAAGCTATTTTCTGCTTTTCTCTTTAGCATTTTCTATACAAAAGAGGATTTTTTGCTTGCGCATAGAGAAAAAACTGTAATAAAATATTGATCAAAAGGAGGTTAAATTTTTTTTTGCTGTGACGTGTATTTTTGAATACAACAAAAATGTGAAATATGTATGTATGAAACTTTTAACGGTTACCACTTGGAAAAATTATTTTGTTTGAAATAAATAATTGATTGATGAAATTTAAAGCGAAGGATTTTTTTCAACGTTCTTAGGTAATTATTTTTTTTTTAATTTTAGTTAAATATATTTCATTAGATATATAAAAGTAAATGCATACGTATATGTAGGTAGGTATACTACTATATTGTACATATTATTGTGTTTCTTTGTGAAATCAAGTTTTAAATACACATAATATAATTGTGTATACATACTTAATGGGTCATATTCATAGTCACTGTTTAAGTTGTTTCTAAAAAAATACTGGGTTTATCCTATCTAATTTACATTGGATAAACTCCAGGCTATGATGAACTGGGGTCTAAAAATGACTATGAATATGGGCCAATACAATTATTAATACTTTTAAATATTTTCAAAATCACTTTGACCAATTTTACTAAAATTTGTTGAAAAATTTAAGAAATATCAGTATTGTCGCTAAATAAGTTACTTTTATCAGAAAAATCATAATAAAATTGCTAAAAAGTAATTTTGAAAGCAAGAATTTTTATTACTCGAGATATAGGTAGGTATTAATAGGGCAAGTTTTGGATTCGTAACGGTACTCGAGATTTCACTCAAACTTGATATTACGATGACAGAGAACACGGAAGAAGTGGGTTCTAGCCTAAACTACTGGAGCGATATTCTTCAAACTTGCAACTTAAGATTTTTAAGTGACGAAATCTTTTTTTTTTTGCTCAAAAATAATACCACCTGCCATGCATCAATTATGAAAGAGGTTATTTATCTCGGAAACGGCTCTGACGATTTTGATAAAAAAAAGTTCTGTTTTATTTTAGGTCCGTTAGTAACAATTCTTGATGAATTTTTTTTTTTACTTTCTAGTTAACGACTTAACTGATTACGACCAAATATTTTTAAAAATTTTCAAATTTTTTGAATTTTTCTCAAATTTTTGAATTTTTCTCAAATTTTTTAATTTTTTCAAAGTTTTTGACTTTTTTAAAAATTTTCGAATTTGTAATATATAAAATTTGACATTTTCTCAAGAGTTTTCACTTTTTTCAAAATTGTTCATATTATTAAAATGTTTTGACTTTTTTTCCAAATTTTTGAATTTATTCAAAGTTTTTGATTTTTTTCAAAAATTTTGAATTTTCTCAAAATAATTTTTCAAAAATGTTGCCTTTTTTTCAATTTTTAAAAATGTTTGAATTTTTTTTCCCAATTTTAGAAATTAATAAAAGTTTTTGACTTTTTTCATATTTTTGAAATTTCTTAAAGTTTTTGACTTTTTTCAAAATTTTTAAATTTATAATAATAGTATCTTATTTTCTCAAGATTTTTAACTTTTTTCAAAATTGTTCATATTTTTATAATTTTTTGAATTTTTTTCCAAATTTTTGAATTTCTTATTTTTTTTTTGTGTAGGTAGGTATTTATTTTATTTTTCAAATTTGCAATTTTTTGTTTTTTTTTTTCAATTTTTTCAAAATTATGTTTTTTTTTCAAAAAAAAAACTAATTTTGTGTACCTAGGTATTTACTTTAATGATTTCAAATTTTGATTTTTTTTAATTTTTTTCAAAATTTTGTTTTTTTTTTTTAAATAATTTTTTGTATTTATTTAAAGATTTGAAATTTGCATTTTTATCTTGTTTTTCTATTTTTTTAAAAATTTGTTTTTTTTTTTTTTTTAATAATTTTGTGAATTATTTATTTTCTGTAAAATTTACAGATTTTTCAAATTTGCATTTTTATCTTCTTTTTCTATTTTGTCAATATTTTGTTTTTTTTTGGAAAAAATTATTCTTTTTTGAAAAATAATTGTACCTATTTATTTATTTTAGTGAGTTTTCAAATTGGCAATTTTTTGAAAATTTTCTACGTATAAGTAGGTATTATACATTTTTTTTGGAAAAAAGTACCTACGTTGGTATTATTTAATATTTATTTAATATTTATTTTTTGAACAACCGTATCTATAAAGAAATTTTAAAGCCATCTTAACTTTAAGATACCTCTAAATAGCTCTTAAGTGCGAAATCGGTATCTATAATCAATTTTCACATTTAAGCACCATGACTTAAAGGCCTCTTAACTTAAACGCCAATCAGGGCGTTTAGAGGTAACTTAAAGCCATTTAATATATATTTTGAGATCTCAAAAGAATTGTTTTTGTGTATTTATTAGAGAAATATGTATAATATACATAATATGTATTCTGTATATGTATGTAGGTAGGATTGTCAGTTTTGTGTTCTAATTAAGTATGAATAATAATTATAAAAAAGATATATTTATATCAAACGGCTGAAAAAAACCAAAGAAATTTGTGAAAATAAAAACACGTCATAAAACAAAATGGAGTCCGGTTTCATTTCTTTTGCTTTGGCCTACATACCATCCAGTTGCTTCTCTTTCCCTCTTATTTGCTAATGAGCTTGTTTTTTGTTTGAATTTTTTTCGAAGCTTTCAATAACAGCCTAAAAGTATGCAATTCTTAGAATACATGACACAATCGTTGTTTAGTTAAGTATCAATCGGAATACGATTATAGATAAGAATTTAAGTAACATCATTTAAAGGCAATTTAAATATTTAAGCAAACTTAACTAAATGGCCTCTTAGAGACGTTTTAAGAAAATCTAATAGATACGGCTGTAATTGTATGTAATGTATTTTTTTAATTTTGTACCATTTGTTTTCCAAAAAAGGAGGTATTTAATTTTTTTTTTAAATAAGTACCTACCTACCTACTTATTTTAATTAATTTTTTTTTAAATTACCTGTACCTACCATTGTGTATAAAAGCCTAAACTAAATTGGCAATATTGTATATACAAGCCATCAATACCAACCAATAAAATATACCTTCATCCCGATTTTTTTCTTGAAAAAACAGTTTTTAGCTGCATTTTTCAATTACTTTTTAAAATTAACATAACTACCTACCTACCCACCAACCTATGAAAATTCAACATTTCCAATAAATTATATTTTTTCAATGTTATGAAGGTAGGTAGGTAGGTACATATACCAATAAAAAATTACTGTAGGTAGGTAGGCAGGTTATCATAATAATTATTATTTTTGCTTTTCAAAAGTTAAAATTTTCTTCCTTTTTGAAAAACAAAAATTATACCTAATAATAAAAATTCATACCTATGTCAATATAGGTATTGAATAAAAAACCTATCTATATAAATACCTATAGTGCATTAAATATAGCAACGTTGTATTCCACTAAAATATAGTGAAATTTAACAACTTTGCTTTTCAAAAAAAACTGAAAATTTGAATATAATTCGAATTCCGCTGGGAAATATCAATATAGTATACATATATAAATACCTATCGCTAGCACACCATACGAAAAAACAAAAAAACAAATAAATTGCCATTTCCTTTTCATTTTTCTTGTCGTTGCCATGACATCATCAGCTGATTCCATTATCTCCCTCACTCCACTTATTTGTAACCCAATTTAAAATTATATAACTCGCTCTTTCTGGCTACTTGTGCTCCTTTACTATCTTACCCATATTCTCAAGTCTCCAAACTCAATTTTGCTGATGACTGCGCCACCAATAGAGGCGGAACGAAAGTTTTTTTTATGTTCCATGAGAGTACTATAGTTTATATATACAATGCTAGGTGTCGCCCTAAAACTTCCACATCATGATAGTACTATAGAATTTATCACTGATCTCTATATACACTGGATCACAGTACACATATTAAAGGTAATATATTGCGCATGTTGTCAAAGTTGGAAATGTCAAAAAATTTAAAATGGCTGTTCGAGTGACCACAGGACCTCAACGCGCATTATTAGAAACAACAACAAAATATTGAAATTAGACAAGGAAAGGGGCACTGAATCCACCATTTTACCACCATAATACCTCGATTTTGACAGATGCGCAGAACTGAACAAAAATGAAAACGCTAGTGATATTACCTTTAATATGTGTACTGTGCACTGGATAGTGAATAGCCTATAGTGTATAACAGTTTTTGTGAGGCAAGTTTTTTAAAGGGTACCGGCCACGACCCACTGATCTCTATAATAACTACACTGGATAGTGAATAGCCTATAGTGTATAACAGTTTTTGTGAGGCAAGTTTTTTAAAGGGTACCGGCCACGACCTCATATCTCGCTCTATACAAACGAAGAAAGAGATTGAAGATATTTGCCGAAATTGAGCATTTATTTGATATCAGTTGATGTCAACAAGCATTGCGGCTGTAAGGGCCAGTATCACAGTGAAGTAAGTGTCACTTAAGTGCCAAATATGGAAAACTAATTCCCAATTTCACAGTGTAAACTTATCGGAATAAGTGACACTTAAGTCTCCCATGTTGGCCACTTAAGTTCCACTTACTCAGGTAGTAAAACTGCCGCTTAAGTGCCAAAATGGGAAAATTAAGTGCCACTTATTTTGTTAAGTGTGCACTGTGAAACTGGCCCTAAATATTGAAAAAAATATAAGAAAATGCAGGTCCAGTAGCGTCCATTCCGCTGGCGCCGCTGTTATACTGTTATATAAGGGTACCTGCCACGACTATATTTTTGCCTCAAAAATTTTGTATGAATACACTATCCAGTATATATAGAGATCAGTGCCACGACCTCATATCTCGCTCTATACAAACGAAGAAAGAGATTGAAGATATTTGCCGAAATTGAGCATTTATTTGATATCAGTTGATGTCAACAAGCATTGCGGCTGTAAATATTGAAAAAAATATAAGAAAATGCAAGTCCAGTAGCGTCCATTCCACTAGCGCCGCTGTTATACTGTTATATGAGGGTACCGGCCACGACTATATTTTTGCCTCAAAAATTTTGTATGATTACACTATCCAGTGTATATAGAGATCAGTGGAATTTATATACAATGAATATAGGTACTCTGTGTCAGAGATTATGAATAAAGATAAAGATTGGGTATTCACGCAACGTCGGAAAATCACCGTAAACGTGTTAAACGTCTTAAAGTTTACGAAGTCGTAAACGAACTGTCAAAATTGTTGAACTTTAAGAAACTTTAATAGCTTTTACAGCGTATTCCAAATAAATAAAAGTTAACACAAATTAGTTTGGAAAAGTAATTTTAATATACACACGTAAAATTCTGTATAATGGTTTGCAAAAGAATGAAAAGATTTGTATCCGTTAGATATGAAAAATTTAAAGTGAAGGACAATAAGAAAGAGATGACTCGATATAAGCAGTGAAAGAGATAATAGCTGCGTTTTATTTTCCCCCAGATCCAATCCAGATCAGATCAGGAAAATAAAACAACCCAGGATCTCCGTGACATACGTTATATGCCCAACTCTTTTTTTCCTTTGTTTTTTTTTATTCGTATACACCCTTTGTCTTTTTTCTTTACACTACTGACGACATTTACAAATTAAGGGTGTGTGTTCAAAATGGATTTGGAAATCCAAATTCAAAACAAAGTTGGATCTTGTGTTGTTTTTGTAATACATGTATTTTTGTAAGCAAATCCAATCTGGTTCGGATCTTGGGGAAAATAAAACACAGCTAATATTACTTTTGAAATAGATCTGTTCAGTTGAAGTAGAACTTGTTTGTTATTCCAACACTCCTCTTCAAACTGGTTCTACTAATCCACATTTTATTCTTAAGTCCAAGACCCTATTTGATGTTAACGGTTTTGTAAGAAGATCAGCTAACATATCTTCGCTGCTGCAATACTCTGATGTTATGATGCCTTTACTGATGTAGTCTTTTATGAAGTTGTACTTGGTGTCAATGTGTTTGGATCGGTTGCTATGCTTCTCGCTGGTTAATAACTTAATACAACTTTGGTTATCTTCCCAGATGTGAACAGGTCCCGTTAACTCTTCGTTTATATCTGCAAGTAACTTCTTCAGCCAAACTGCTTCACAACTTGCTTCAGCTAGCGCTATGAATTCAGCTTCGGTCGATGACAATGCTACACAGGTTTGTTTACGACAGCACCAACTTACATCACCACCGAAAACTTTAAAAATGTAGCCGGAATTAGATTTTCGTTCTTCTCTGTCTTCTGCCCAGTTGGCGTCCGCATACCCAATAAGATGCTCTTCATTTTTGGTTTGACTTAGAATCAATCTCAGATAAGATGTCCCTTTTAAATATTTTGCAACACGCTTCAGCTCGTTCCAATCTTCAACTGTAGATTTTGACACTTTTGAAGATAATATGCTGATACTTGCTGCGATGTCTGGTCGGGAACTGATTGCGATGTAAAGTAAACATCCAATAAACTTTTGATACTTTTCGTTGTCAGATAAAAAATTCATTTCAGCATTTGACTTCCCATAGCTTGGGTCCATCGGCGTCTTTGAAACTTTCGCATCTTTCAGTCCCATTTCTTCAATAACTTTGTTTATGTATGTAGTTTGACTTATGGAAAAATGTCCATCATCGTCTCGACATACCTCAAGTCCTACGTAATTTTTTATCGTCCCGAGATTTTTCATTTTGAACTTCGATTTTAGCAGACTTTCGGTGTCATCGATAAGGTTTTGATCTTTACTGATAACTAACAAATCATCTACGTAGACAAGTACATAAAGTAAAAACTCACCTACTGATTTCTTGAAAAGACATTTATCAATCTTGCTTTGACAATATCCATTCCCCAAGAGAACATTGCTGATAGTTTGGTTCCACGCCCTTGCTGACTGCTTTAGCCCATATTATATTGTTTTATTTAATTTGCATACCTGGCGTTCTTTATTCTCTTCAACGAATCCCATCGGCTGCCGCATGTAGACTGTTTCTTCAAGGTCGCTGTTGAGAAACGCCGTCTTAGCATCTAAATGCAATACATGCATTTTTCTGTGACCCGCTACAGCTAATAACGTTCGCACGGTAGTTTGCCTTACGACGGGAGCGAATGTTTGATCGCAATCGAGCCCATGGCGCTGGAGAAACCCCTGCGCTACCAATCGTGCCTTGTATATCAGTTCTCCTCTTGAATCTTCTTTGGACTTGAAGACCCACTTACAACCGATTGCCTTCTTGTCAGCAGGCAGGTCTACCAGCTCCCAAGTACTGTTCTCGGATAAGGAGTCCATTTCATCCTTCATTGCGCGTTTCCACAATTCACCTCTGTCGCAAGAAATCGCATCCTCGAAACTGGTCGGATCAAATTCTTTAATAGTCTTCAGTACGTTTACCTCATTGATAAGTCTGTTTGGTGGTTTTCCTTTTGTTGTTCGGGCTGATGTTCTTTGCTGGTGCACTTCATTTTCACATTCATTCTGGGATGAGTCCAATGACTCATCGAAACCGTAAAATGTGCTTTCAGAATTCGAATCTGTGTCCAAATGTTCATCCTCCTTTTCTTTATTGCGTCTGCTTTTGATTACAACTTCTAAATAGTCATCATCGCTGTTACTTTGAGGAATCTCGTCTTTATTCTTCTTGTTGGTTTCTGGAACGCTCTGCCGTTTGGTTGGACTCGCCTCCACTTTGGTGGAATACTTCAAAAAATGAACATCTCTGCTGATAGTTATCTTTTTCGTACCGGTGTCTAGTAGTCTGTACGCTTTTGAATTCGCATCGTAACCAACAAAAATTAAACATTTCGACTTGTTGTCCCACTTTTTCCTCCTTTCTTTGGGAATATGTGCAAAACATCTTTCACCAAACGTACGAAAATGTTTAAAATCCGGTTTGGATCCATACCAGAGCTCGAAAGGTGTTGTTGCAGTTGCTTTTGTAGGTAATCTGTTTTGTGTGTATGTAGCCGTCAATATTGCTTCTGCCCAGAACTCCTTATTTAAATTTGAATCAATCAGCATACATCTGGACATTTCAACAAGGGACCTGTTGCGTCTTTCGGCAACGCCGTTCTGCTGTGGAGAGTACGCTGTTGTGAACTCGGATTTTACTCCTTGTTCCCTTAGATATTGCTGCACCACCACGGTCAGTCCTTTATACTTTTGGCTTACGCCCGAAATGAGTTTTTATTGCTTCAACGAATTCTCGTAATTTATCGAAGACCTCTGACTTTTGCCGCATCAAGAACGTTGTTGTGAATCTACTATAGTCGTCGATGAACGTGACTATGTACCGATTACCACTTGGACTGACCACCTCCATAGGACCGCAAACATCTGTGTGTACTAAGTCGAGTACGCTCTGCGAATCACTTTTGGATACTTTTGGAAATGGCAATCTGGCAGACTTTCCCTGGATACAAACTTCGCAGGTTTCTTTGAGACTACAATCTTTAATTGACAAACCTGAACCCAATTCATTCGACTTTATGGATTTAATTGCATCCTCATCTCTATGTCCAAGCTTTCGATGCCACTGGTGGATACAATCTTCTTTGTGAACCGCTGCAAGAACTCTTTTTGGCTGACGCAACACATACATAGAAGAAATCAAATCTCCTACTGCAATCTGGACATCACCCTTCCAAATCTGACACACCTTATCAGCAAACAAAACTCTGCAACCCTTCTCTACCAAGCAAGACACTGACAGCAAATTACCTTGTATTTTTGGAACATACAATACGTTCTCAATCGTTCCAGTAGCCTGAGAATTTTTATTATTTAGAAAATTTACTTCACAAGTGCCTTTTCCTTCAGAGATGATTTCACTTCCATCGCCAATGAAAACTTTTTCTTTGATGAGAGGATCGAAGCTAACGAAAAAATCTCTTACATTCGTTATATGGCATGTAGCCCCAGAATCTAAAATCCATCCCGAAAGGTTTCCTGATGATGTCAGAAGACTGAAGTGATCGAAGGATTTGGTGATATAATTTGCATGCTGTTTCTTACTCTTCCATTGCTTGTATTGAATGCAATTCTTTTTCAGGTGCCCCTTTTTGTGACAGAAAAAACATTCCGCTGATGTTGAGTTGGTTGTTTGTGGATTAAACTTCGTGATCTTCATTGCATTTTCATGTGGTGTGACACTGGGATTCTGACGTCGCCTGTACTCTTCCAGAAGCTTCGACTGGACAACGTCAAACGTCAACTCTTTTTCTTCGCTTGTTCGAGTTTCCAAAGCAGTGATGAGAGTGTCATAGCTTCTCGGAAGACTGCTTAAAAGCATTGCCACACTCCACTTCTCAGACAATCTTTCTTCGCCTATCGCTGCCAAACGTTCAAAAAGATCAACCATCTCTTGAATGTGCGCTTCAACATTCCCGCCTTCATCAACTCTTAGACTGCAAATTTTTCTCATTAACTGCACTTTGTTACTCAAGGTGTTCCTTTCGTGGTAGTTTTTGAGACTGTCCCACGCTTGCTTTGATGTTGTGGCTTTTCTGATATGCTGCAGCTGGCTATCCTCGACAGATAAAGCGATCGTTGCTCGTGCCTCGTCATCTTTTGCAGTCCATTCCGGAGTCACTGGTACTGGCTCTTGCTTGAGTCCCGACACGTAGCCCCACAACCCTTCCTTGATCAGCAACATTTCTATTTTGTATTTCCACATAAAATAGTTGTCTGTTCCAAGCTTTTTTATTGAAAAACGATTCTCCGCCATCGTGCATAAAATATTATTTTCAGAGTCAATTACCTTTTCTTTTATTTATTAGAAACTGGGCCCATAACCTGTTGAACTTTAAGAAACTTTAATAGCTTTTAAAGCGTATTCCAAATAAATAAAAGTTAACACAAATTAGTTTGGAAAAGTAATTTTAATATACACACGTAAAATTCTGTATAATGGTTTGCAAAAGAATGAAAAGATTTGTATCCGTTAGATATGAAAAATTTAAAGTGAAGGACAATAAGAAAGAGATGACTCGATATAAGCAATGAAAGAGATAATATTACTTTTGAAATAGATCTGTTCAGTTGAAGTAGAACTTGTTTGTTATTCCAACAAAAATTTGTCTGGGAAATCTTTTCAAACAAATCTTTGAGTCCACTTTCACACAAGGAAACAAGTTGCTGGAGATTTTTTGACGTTTTCTTTTAATTTCCAATTCCCACCAATCATAGACCGTTCATTCCTTTTACTTGGGTGCCCTTCTCTCCTATAAACTGAAAGTTGGTGGAAACTCAGTTTCCTCGTGTGAAAGGGGACTAACTTTAAGACACAAATTTGTGTGTTAAACGAAGATGGTAAACATCGTAAACATGTTAAACTCTTGTAAACTTGGGAGTTTGGTTTGAGAGCGCAACGTGGCCGGTCGTGCCTTGCACACCGTGCTTTTCCGGAGATTTTTCTCTAGTTATTTTTTTATTGGTTCCTGTCACTGATCTCTATAATACACTGGATAGTTTATTCCCTACAAAGTATAACAGTTTTTTTGACTCCAATTGAAGATGACATTTGGGAAGGCAGCTCCACTTTTTGACATCTTCCGAACACAAAAAAAAATCATTTTGACGTAAGAATTTCTTCTGTGAAAACAAAATAAAACTGATAGCTGAGTTTTTTAAGCTTCTTATTAGAATAAATTAAGCCATTTAAAATATAAAGTTTTATTATATTTTTAAGAAATGTAAAAAAGTGTATTGATGACATTAACTCCTGTTTATATAAAAAATAATAGTATGTTTCTTTTTTTCTTATTTTTAAGCAAATAAAAAGCACACAAATTGAAATACGATGGTTCTTAATTCATGGTAGCCGCTGTTTCTGTTGACGGTGCTGTTGCTGTTCTAATATCTTTCTCGCACACTTATCGGACCGCAGCCATCTTCGATGGTGCCTAGAGAAACGGAGCTTGCTTCTGGGATTTGTAACATCACTACGAGGATGAAACAGTGCATGTCTTTGTTTCTTTTTTGATGGCACTCTCGAAGATGTCAGTGGATTGCAGTGGACCGATAGCTATTGCACCTGGTATGCTAGACACACTACCAGTTGCTTTATTTTTGTGTGCATTATGAAAGGGAATTTGCATAATTCACAGGATGTGTTTCAGAAGCGGTCAGCCATTTGCTGATGGCAGGTTTGATAGACGTATTTAAGGCTACCTGAACAATAGCATGGTGTAAGAAGTGCTTTTTGTGAGTCGCTTTCGCAGTGGCATATTCGAAATATGTATATGTATTATGTGCACTGCTTCCTGAAGCTTGACTACTGCTGGAGCTTAATCTGACAACGTTGGTGTCCGGTGCCGGTACTCCTGTCCACATTTTTGATATCCGATGATTTCCCAATATTGAATTTTCTTCGATTTCTCTAAAAAAAATTTCACGAAAATACTTTTACATTTACCTATAAACTTTTTTTAAGGGTGATTCTTTTTCAACAAATTTCGATACTCGTTTTAAGAGAATCAGTTATTGCTGATTCCAAAAAAGTATCAACCATCACTGTACGGCTTACAGTTGGTCAGATACATTCCAAAAGGTTTTTGGTTTTTCTTCATGATGGCAAAAATTAAGAAAATTGAAAAAGCTTTTGGAGTGTATCTAGCCAATGGTAAATCGTACAGGGATGAATGATACCTTTTTGGAATCAGCATTTAATGCTGTTAAAAGAAACTTTAAAATCTTTTACCCAAGAGTTTTAATGACAAAAAGCCATCTTAAAATACGCATACAAGTTCCAATATGCGAGTCCCAAAAGTAAATTTTTTTTAAAGGTGATTCTTTTTTAACAAATTTTGATACTCGTTTTGAAAGCATCAATTGCTGATTCCAAAAAGGTATCATTTATTCCTGTACGGCTTACCGTTGGCCAGATACACTCCAAAACCTTTTTAAGTTTTCTTGATTTTTCCCATCATGAAGAAAAATCAAAAACGTTTTAGAGTGTATCTGTACAACGGTAAGTCGTACAGCGATGGTTGATATCTTTTTGGAATCAGCAATTGATGCTTTCAAAACGGGTATTAACATTTCTTGAAAGAGAACCACCATTAACAAAAATTAAATTAAAAAAAAACTTAAATAAAAATCGATTTTTCAAAAATATAAAAAAAAATTGTTTAATTTATTTCCTTTGAAATAGTAAAAAACTTAAGGTAAGCCAAAATTAGTAGTATTCAGTGCACCTATATTATGTTCATACCAACAGCACTTCCACATAATTATTGTATTATCCAAATACAATTCTATTTGGAATATAAGACTGTTGCTACGCACGGATGATAACCTTCATCTATCTTAATGATTGGTGTTTAAGAAGAGAGCTTAGGACATCCAAAGTTGACACATTAGTTGCATTTGTTGAGTTCCTAAATATAGAAAGTGCATTATAGGCATTAAAAAACAAAGATTTCATATAAGTTGCTCTTAAATGATTTAAGCTTAAAAAAGTGTCTTTTTTAAATAGTGGTTAAAAAGGAGATTAATTCAATTTTTCAGAAGTTACTTTTATAAGGAATTTTTTTTGAAATCTCTGTTCGATTTGAAAATGGGTTTTAGAAACACTTAGAGGACTTCAATTCAAACTCAAAAACGTTCTAATAATCTAAATGAAGCAAGTAGTTTGGAAATGACAACGTTGTTTATCTACCAATTTTAGGAAATTTCTATTACTTTTAAGAAATTTCTTGAAATTCGTAGATAAACCACGCTGTCGTTTCAAAACTATTAAGTTTATAAGGATGGTTGGAATGGTTCTAAGTTTCGTTTTAAGTTCCCTAAGTGTTTCTGAAAACCATTTTCGAATCGAAAAAAAGGTTTCAAAAAACTATTAAGTTTCAAAACTATTAAGTTTATAAGGATGGTTGGAATGGTTCTAAGTTTCGTTTTAAGTTCCCTAAGTGTTTCTGAAAACCATTTTCAAATCGAAAAAAAGATTTCAAAAAATTTCCATATAAAAGTTATTTCGGTATTTTCTTTAAAACTGAAAAATGCAGGAAATTACTTTTATATGGAAATTTTTGGAAATCCTTGTTCGACTCAAGTGAATTGAGTTTTAATGCGATGTTTGGCTAACAGTTGTAAACGTGTAAGGAAATCGGTTGCCTTTTCAAGTGGATCGTCTTGACGTTCGAGCTTTTCGGCGATCAATTCGGCAACTGCGGAGACTCGACCTCGTGACATTTCTTCAGAGAGTCACCCCATTTCCCAGACGCTGATAAAACAATGCACATTCTGTTTGGAACCACATGCATTGAATTTCCACATGTTTTTAGCGCACTTGGAGTTGATTTACCTTAAAAACACATTTATCATCAAAACCAAATACAAACGCCACCTTGTTTTGTACTCACCTATCTGCAGTGTCGAAGCTTTGTGTGTTCATCCAGCCAAATGTGCGTTTCCACTGGACTACCCGCATGTTTGTAAATTCGTCTTTTGGTGACAAACAACTCTATTTATGATCGATGGCTATGTTTATGAATTCCAGCGCATCACTTTATTTGAGGCTTCTAAAATGTTCACCTCATGCCGAGTGGATTTTCTTTCACCAAGTTTTCTTTTACAACTTAGTTTAGTGATGTAACTATCCAAAAAAAGTATAATGTCGTTGTATTTTGGACTTGGTTTTAATGGTTCTTCAGTAACGAGCTCAGTGGTAAACGATGTTGGGACTTGTAACTTCCCTGTAGATGGGTTTGGTTAAGATGCGTTGAAATGCGTTTGTGAACAAACATCACTGATTGTTTTCTGGAGTTGCGGATGCACATCCGTAGAATAAAAATTATGTTTCATTATATTATGGCCATTGCAATTATTACTGCCACCACCACCTGAACTCACAACACAAAAATACGGATGAATTAGCCGACGCGACGTACTCACAACTAACAAATGAGGCATTAATTCCTGCATGGCATCAGGAGAGGCTTCTCCAGCAACTGATTAGTTCCTGAGCCTCGTGCCAGGCCTATACCGTTCCCGTTTACCGTCAAAACGATCTCCTAGGCAGTTTCCTTGGAGGGGGATACCTGCTCGGTAATATGGACATTTCTATCTACAGCAACTTAGTTCCTGTTCATCGTCACCAAACTGGAACCTAACCCCGTTACTGCGCTTACCGTTACAACGGACTACAGCTAAAACAAATATTCTACTAGCAACAGATTCAGCGCAAGCTGGCAGATTCTCCAAGCGAGGCCATCACCCTGTTTACCCAGATGGGTAAATTGATGTCAAAAGAATGGACGATTAACAATCATCTTCAACTTTTCACAACAGATAACATCTTAAACAAAGGTGATGATCATAAACATAATATAAAAAATAATAATCTATTTGTAATGTGTTAAATCATTAATGTCTTAATGTAATTTGTGACCTTTTTTACATATCGTTTAACTTTGTTTTCATTTTTTTTAATGTAACTGTGAAAGAAGTGAATGTAAAAATAATCGAAACAGTTCTTTTCATTATAAAACTCTAGCTCTAAAAAAAAGAAAGAAAAAAAAACAACGCAAAACAGATTTCATTTCATATAGAATTCTATGGCATATTAGTTTGTAAGGTATTTGTAGGTATTGTATATATGTATATATTTTTTACCCGTTGCAACAGCCAACCACTGATCTATAGAGATGTATTATAGAGATCAGTGCAGCCAACACGTAACTGAAACATTGCTCCTGAGCAAGAGCAGAATGACTATACATTTTATATATTATAAGTGACAGCCACGAGGCTTCCCATAAATGTAACTAGATAGAGCAGGCAATACATTATAGCCGCACTTAACATAGCTTTGCTAAGTAAATATATATACTGAATTTTACTCTGTAAAATTTTCTTATAAGTCTCAATAAAATTCAATTCAATTCAATTCTTGTAAACTTGATGAAGAAATAGAGGAACGGGCACATCGAGGAAAAATTAGTTTTTTTTTCAAAATAGTGTGAGTTACACAAACACAAATGCATTCACTCATGCACTTATGTGTTGATCACAAAAATAAACTCAAGAATTAAAAGATCAGATAAATTTACTTGTTTGGCTTATTTTCGGCATTTTTAAATTGCGGATAACAAATTTTACGAGTGTTAAAATTAAATTAAATATTTTAAGCTGTTTGTTTAACGAATAACTGATTTGTTTACCACATCGTTTACCACCATTGACTTAGGCCGTGTCCGAATTGCGTTAAAATGTTGGTTAAAACTTGACGTTTGGTTAAATTTTGACACTAGCGTGGTGAATAAAGTGGGTTAAAAATTACTCAGCTCCAGAGCAGGTTAAAATTTGACACTAGTGGTTAAATTTTGACGTTTCTCAAGAAAGAGAGAAAATCGAATTTGAAATTATATTTAAAAGTGCAACAATGGACAATGGAAATAATCAATTTTATGAATTTTGAATTTTTTGTATGCATGTACACATACCTCGCGCAGTCGTTGCTGTGTAATGTGTATTGCAGTCCTCGTAATAATACGCTGATATTTTAAAAAATATAAAAGAATTAATATACTTCCTCAAATTGTTATTTGTCTTGCAAAATTAATGGCAATTGGTTGTTTTGTTTTATTTTGTTTTTTTTTTTGTACTTTGTTGACAGCAGTGAACTAGTGTTCGTAGACTGCATAATCAAGCAATACACAATAGGATTTTTTCCGTAATGTTTGGGGATATAATCGATTCAAAACCTTTAAAACACTGATCTCTATATACACTGGATAGTGAATAGCCTATAGTGTATAACAGTTTTTGTGAGGCAAGTTTTTTAAAGGGTACCGGCCACGACCTCATATCTCTCTCTCTATACAAACGAAGAAAGAGATTGAAGATATTTGCCGAAATTGAGCATTTATTTGATATCAGTTGATGTCAACAAGCATTGCGGCTGTAAATATTGAAAAAAATGGGCCAGTTTGTTCACAGCTGATCATCTATATTCAAGGATTATTGTAACTGGTAAATCATCGAATGTGCATGGAAATCAAATTTTTTTCAAGGAATCCATAATTTAAGTTGTTAATCATGGAAATCGCTAATCAGCAAATGTTGGTTGATTAGTTCCATTTAGTTAGAAGCTGTAAAAGTCATTGTTCAGATTTAACCCACTGTGAACAAACTGGCCCTAAGTCTATTGTCTGTCGATTGGCATTATTAACGGATCCTAGAATTCCACTATTTATTGCTTGCTTAACATCGTTTAAAGACATTAAGGGCGGTATTCACCAAGCGCTCATAAACGGCTCTTAAGCTTATGAGGCTCATAACTCAAATAATATTTGTGCTATTCACCAAACACTCATAAGTATTTTTCGTAGTTTGAAAATGAGAGCGGCTCTCTCTTAACCAGGCATAACCAAACTGTAAAATCAAACTTTTTTCGCACAAATGCATCACAATTAATATTTTTAGCACCAACAACAAGACGAATTAATATTTTTTCAAATTAATTGATAGGAGAGAAGATTTTCTAACAACGAAAAAAAAATAAATTTAATGAATATCAAAAAAAAATTAAATAAAAATACAAAATTGTGACATGTTGACAATTTGAAAGAAAAAAAAAATTAATTATTTTAAAAATTTTCGAACAAGTTTTCGGAGAGAGTGCTCATAACTTATGAGTGGTCGGGAGCACTCATAAGTTTTATGAGCGCTCATAAATATTCACTATTATTGCTTGGTGAATAGATTTAAGGCTCTCCCAAACCAACGCGAAACATTCGTCGACGACAGTTTTTTGTTGTTGTTTAGCGTTGTGTGTTTGTCATATTTTTTATTATTGTGAATGATTCGCTACGATTTCGCGTTGGTTTGGGAGAGCCTTAATGAAGCTTTTAAGTTATGAGCGTTCGGTGAATACCGCCCTAAATTAGCTAACTTTTATTAAAAACATTTTGCTGTGGATATAAAATGAAAATGTTTGTATTGAAAGAATCAGACTCCTTTCATTGGATTCGGTTATTGCCTCTTCATCGAATGGCACTTCATCTAATATATGTAGATGACGTCGTCTTGGGCTTCCGTGGTGTATTGTGATCAGCTAGGAAGTTGAGGTATGAATATGTCCATAGTTTTGGTACATGTACACTTTCTGGATCACACCCAGTTTTCATTGAATATTTAACCTTTAATTAAAAGCAAATAAACAATAAAAACAAAAACGGTGTCCTTTACTATTAAAGCTTACCTTTCTTTGCTCCTTTTTATATGACACACGTATAGGTGCGATTTTTTTCCGATTTGCTTGAAGATCCTTTGTTATGACCAACATCACAAGTTGGTTTAGGGCACTATTCCGCGTATCCTTGTCGTGATATTTTTCGTGCGTAACCTGCCATAAGCAAGGATTTCCTCCATAAATGTCGATAGATTCTAAAACAAAATCCCTACCGGCTATAGCCATTCCAATTTTATTTTATTTTTGAGCCGATGTACGACAGCGATAAATGATAACGGAAAATTGTAGTTTTTGTATTAGTTGCCATCAAAAATAGAAAGAGACAAAATAATACATTTAGCAAAAAACGTAATTCACAATTTAATGTGCGAGAGTGAGAAAGTTGTGCGTTGTCATTAAGTGGCGGTGTATTTGTGAAAACAAACAAAACTACTTGGCTCGCCGGTTCCACACACACGATAGAGCCAAGCCGCGGCTCGATGGCTCAGGCACGTGAATTTTCGACTTGCCGAAAATCCAGATGGACTTACCGAGCCACATCGAGCCATCTGAGTTTCCCCACACACGATGAATTTTGGGTCGGCGCGGGGCCATTTGGCCCGTTGGCTCGCTCGTGTATGGCCAGCTTAAGACGTTGCATGAATATAATTTCATTTTGTGTCGATGAATAGATGTGAATTACAACACTATTTAGGCAGTGCTGAATTCTTATTTAGCACTAGTGTGCGTTAAAACACGGGCTCTAGTGCAAAAATAGGTCCGTTCCCAAGATTTCTCGCACTAAAAGTTGGTCAAATGTCAAATTTGAGGAGTGGGGATGAAATGCTCTCAAAGAGAAAGAAAACTGAAAAAATGTCTGGAACGGTTTTAGCACTAAATTGGACTACTTTTTAAACGTCAAAAAATATATTCGACTATGGTTGCCGTAGATCAGTGATAAATCTTAAACAAAATTTTCAGGAATCACATCCCAAGAACGGAGAATAAACAAACAAGCTTACATCAAGTATATTAATATACAAACAAACAACAGCCGTATCTATAAAGAAATTTTAAAACCATCTTAACTTTAAGATACCTCTAAATAGCTCTTAAGTGCAAAATCGGTATCTATAATC
Organism: Epistrophe grossulariae; assembly: GCA_929447395.1. Lineage (NCBI taxonomy): Eukaryota > Metazoa > Arthropoda > Insecta > Diptera > Syrphidae > Epistrophe > Epistrophe grossulariae. The sequence goes on along the minus strand of OV839568.1, from coordinate 73,426,274 downwards.
AATTTTCACATTTAAGCACCATGACTTAAAGGCCTCTTAATTTAAACGCCAATCAGGGCGTTTAGAGGTAACTTAAAGCCATTTAATATATATTTTGAGATCTCAAAAGAATTGTTTTTGTGTATTTATTAGAGAAATATGTATAATATACATAATATGTATTCTGTATATGTATGTAGGTAGAATTTTCAGTTTTGTGTTTTAATTAAAGAAAGTATGAATAAAAATTATAAAAAAGATATATTTACATCAAACGGCTGAAAAAAACCAAAGAAATTTGTGAAAATAAAAACACGTCATAAAACAAAATGGAGTCCGGTTTCATTTCTTTTGCTTTGGCCTACATACCATCCAGTTGCTTCTCTTTCCCTCTTATTTGCTAATGAGCTTGTTTTTTGTTTGAATTTTTTTCGAAGCTTTCAATAACAGCCTAAAAGTATGCAATTCTTAGAATACATGACACAATCGTTGTTTAGTTAAGTATCAATCGGAATACGATTATAGATAAGAATTTAAGTAACATCATTTAAAGGCAATTTAAATATTTAAGCAAACTTAACTAAATGGCCCTAAGAGACGTTTTAAGAAAATCTATTAGATACGGCTGCAAATCTTTAATTATACATTAAATTATGAAGCTTTAGCGCGTTTTTCTTCAAGTAGCACTATTTAATATAAGTAATACTCAATATTGTCAATTTTAAATTTTCTTTTTAAGAAATAGTTTTGCTTATTGGCGTAAATTTTTTGTAATTAGTTGATTAGTTAAAAGATTAATAAAATGATAAAAAGTATGCTTATCTTTCAAAACTAAAATCAAAATAAGATTAACACTTGGGCAACCCTTGTCCGGCATTGATATTTGTACTCAACTGACAAATTACGTCATCTGACATACGGCAACCAGGCATTTGACATCCAGCCCAGAAATAGCCAGAAGAAATTCCTCGGACTAAAACTGGCAAGAAGGGGAAATGTTTTACTCTCTCGAGCGCGCTCTCTTTTGTAAGAATTAGCACAACTTTTGAAGTCTGGAACGACTTCGGACTAAAAATGACTAACAGCCCTATTCTGGCAAACCTCACTGATACCTCACAAGTCACAACAACCTCACAAGGTAAGGTGAACTCGATTTTGTGAGGTTTTCGTATTCTGGCAGCACCACTGATCTCTATATACACTGGATAGTGTATTCATACAAAATTTTTGAGGCAAAAATATAGTCGTGGCCGGTACCCTCATATAACAGTATAAGAGCGGCGCCAGCGGAATGGACGCTACTGGACCTGCATTTTCTTTTATTTTTTTTTAATATTTACAGCCACAATGCTTGTTGACATCAACTGATATCAAATAAATGCTCAATTTCAGCAAATATCTTCAATCTCTTTCTTAGTTTGTATAGAGCGGGATATGAGGTCGTGGCCGGTACCCTTTAAAAAACTTGCCTCACAAAAACTGTTATACACTATAGGCTATTCACTATCCAGTGTATTATAGAGATCAGTGGGCAGCACCCTCACAACTGTGAGCCTCACAAAAACTATCGAAATTGTGATCTTCTTCAGAGCAGGTCACAACTCACAAAATTGATATTTGAAATACAATTTTAAGACACTTTTGTTTTTTCTTGTCTGAAAAAACATTTTGTAACCAAATGAATAGGTTAACTGTTGAAAAAAATGTATCCTCTGTCGTGAATCGAACAAAATTTATTTCTCCATAAAAGAAAATTATTGTTCACAAAACAATTCTCGTCGAGTACGATCGACATAGAACAGCATTCAGCAAGTGGTGTACATATATGATATTTACATATGTATGTATGTGGCATCACAATCATCTTCGTTGTCGATGAGTTCAAGGGGTGCGTTCAACAAAAATTCAGACCTTAGCAATCACCTTGCTGTGGTAAGTTTTTTTGTGAGGTTTCTTGTGAGGGTTATCGCAGAATACGGAAAATGTTATCGAATCACAAAAACCTCACAAGGAATCAACCTCACAAGGGCTTGTGACTTGTGAGACCTCACAACGCCAGAATAGCCCTGTAAATCTGGCAGTCTGAAACTGTTTGAAACTGGGTGTGGAACACACTTAATATGAATTCACCACGATCCGCCATTTTGCTTAGCTTGTAGGCAAACCAGAATGACAGCCCGTGTTCCTAATCTTTATAATTCATAATCTCTGGCTAAAACCAACGTTTGCACCGACGTCCGACATTATTTTGAATTAATTTTAATTCCTTTAAAAACTAAACCTAAATTTAAAAGGAAAATTATTTTTCAGTTGTCACTTGGCATACATTTTTATAATTAATAATACAGTTTTAATAATTGTAGTTTAAGCATATAAGCGTGTGAAAAAAAATTATTATCCCAGAAGTAGACTGGAAAATTAAATATGGAGGATGAAATGATTCTCAAACAACCTTCGGACCGTCGTTTAGCTGGAGACACTAAAGATTTGCCACCTGGACCGCCTGGAGCGGAAAACGATGAAGAAGAATACATTGATACAAAAAAAGAAGGTAATTTATAGGCCTTTTTTCTTTTTTAATTTAGTAATTAATTTCAATACTTGAATAGAAAAAAGCGTCCTCAAGGAGTCGTCAAAGTCTCGACGACGTTCACCATCTGGAAGTCCACCGTCCTCTAAACGCAAATCACCGTCAAGAGGGCCGCCACGTTCGCCTCGTGGCCGGCGGACACCATCTCCTCGTCGTCGTTTTGGTCGTAACCGCAACGATTACAGTCCTGATCGTCGCAGATTTAATGACCGTGGGCGTATGCGCCGGTCTCCTCTACGGAATCGTTCTAGAGATCGAATGGATCACCGCCGAAATGGACGTGATCGATTCAGAGGAAGGCGCGACAGTCGCAGTCGTAGCCGCAGTAACAGCCCGATGTCAAGACGCCGATGGTCACCTAAAAAGAAGCCAAGTTCACCACCGATTCCTCCACCCGGAGCCCAATATAGTGTTGCGGGTCCTGGAATTTATCCGGATGCTTACGCAGCTTATAGTCAGTATGGGCCACCACAACAAGCCTATGGTCCCGGTGATTTCGTAGGTGCACCACCGCAGGCAGCTTTCGCAACAGGGTACCCACCGCCACCGACATGGGGTGTTCCACCAGAAAGTTATCAACAGCCGAACTGGGTACCGCAGCCAGAGCCTATGCCTCCAGCAATAATGCAACAACAGCCGCCTGGAGTGGTAGTGCAACAAACAGCTGCAGTTCAACCGCCTGGTACACAACCACCACCACCGACTTTAGGAGTAGCCGAGAAGAAAAATGAAGTTAATCCAACTCATGACGGTATGTCTTAATTGAAAATAGCTTAAAAAAAGAGTTGTAACTTGTAGTAGGTATTTTTCGGTTTTGATAGTATCAGTAGATGCGGAAAAAAACGATCAATAGTACTTAGGTTTTGCCAAGGAGATCATCCCATTACTTGCGTTTGCTTTGAGTTAACTCCTAAAACAAGTTTTTCGGTAAATTAAGATTTTGGCTATTTCAACAAATTTGTTGAATTAGATCTTAGAGTCTATATTATATGGAGTGCTTGTTTCTATACCTAATGCATTGTAACGCCTGATGCCGTGATAGGGACTCGGTTACCACTTTCAGTGAATATTTAAAGTTCAACTGTCTGTCATTATTTTTCATATATTTTACCTTGAAATTTGTTATTATTTTTTTTTATTGTTTTTAGAAATATTTGTGACGAAAGTTATGGCCTTCTTCCAACTGTCAAAGTGCAATTGAATATTACATCTTGATTAATGATCGGCTGCTGGCTGTCAAAAACTTGTAAGTGTTCACTGAAAATGTATTGAGAGCCCCTATGAAAGCTTCAATTTGGAATGGAAACGAGCACTCCGTGTAATTAATTTCCCCCTGATCCAATCCAGATTAGATTATCAAAATAAAACAACCCAGGATCTCGGTGAAAACTTGTTATATACCCAACTCCTTTTTCCCTTTGTTTTTTTTATTTGCATACACCCGTTGTCTTTTTTCTTTTTACTACTCATTTAAAAAACTAAGCATGTGTGTTCAAAATGGATTTGGATATCCAAATTCAAAACAAAGTTGGATCTTGTGTTGTTTATATATATTATATATACATGTATTTTCGTTAGCAAATTCAATCTGGTTCGGATCTGGGGAGAAAATAAAAAACAGCTAACACCCTCTTTTGAAAAAAAAATCGATTCTTTTTTTAAAGGAATTCGACAAGAGTTAAACCTATATTAACTTCCTTTCATTTTGTACAAATATTAGGTGTGTTCATCGAGGCTGTTCGGAACAGTTTAGAACAGAAAAGTACAAGATTTTGCTGTTCAATGAGAAATTTTCTGTTCTAAACTGTTTTGGATTGCTGTTCAATGAGTCAGTTTTAACATTAGAAAAGTTTAAGCGGAGGGATACCTACTAACAATCACGGTTGCCACTTGAAAATAAAGTTCGTGTCCAAAATTGAAAATATAAAGGACCAACTGTAGCTAAAAATGACCAAAATAATTTAAGTCCGAAATATGTATATGAATTCATCACATTAATTTCAACATATTCTTCATATTACACAGATGAAATATTAGTTTTTTGAATTATATTAATAATAAAAAATAAAAAACGTGTACAAACAAATTCACAAATTACCTAACAAACTTAATTAAATAAGATTAACATACATACATAAAAGTAACAAATCATAAATAACGAAACATAAATATATTAACTTCTCACAGCATTTTAAATGAGATCACATTATAAGCTTTAGTCTGCATAAAAATTAAAGTGGAGTTTCATTTTTCATTTCGTAAAAAAATGACCAAATAGAATACAAAATGACTATGTGACCAAGTTAAAAAATAATGACCAAATTTGGTCACAAATGACCAAAGTGGCAACCGTGCTAACAATATGAAAAAATCAACAGAATTTCACAAAAGTGTAACGCCGAGTAGAGAAAGAGGGCGAAACGTCAGGCGAATAGACAAAATTATTGCGTTCATGCTATGTTCTTACTGGTCTGAGGAAACAGAATACGAAGAGGATGATAAAACGGACACCAAAAAAAGGAGAAGTGTTCGTAGGCAGGGATGGCCACTACATTTTTCACATTTGCTACGTAGTTTATGTAGCTAAACGTAGTTAAATGTATTAACTACAAATTGTAGCAAACTTACTGCCATATTATTCACTGAGGGTGTCAGGTGTAAGTGATTTTTAGACCTAGCCATTAAAACCACATTTTTTAACCCCGACAATTTAAACTTCTGTTCATAATAATCACTCAAAAACACGCATTAAACCCGGTAGATTAAAAATGAGTTACAACCGCAGGTAAAACCGATTTGAAATCTACGTAATGTCAATAATTTGACACTTTGCAACCAGGTATTTACTTTTTTGTGTTTTTTTTTCCTATAAGGTGCCTATATTAATTTAATGCTTGCATTTTTTACTGAATTTGGATGTGAATAAAGGTAAATTTAATGTAATTTTTCGTTACAATATGATAATATTGTGGTTTGCATTGTTTTCCTACTCTTGAAATAAAAAAAATCAAGTTTCGTCTGTGGCATGCGGATGACCGAATGCAGGTGTCGCAGAATGGCATCACAGACTGATTGCAAAATATTGGCGACAGTAGGTTGTGAAATACCTATATAATCGGCTGCGGTTTGTTCCATGTTTCCGCATGCAAAAAGGCGTAAAACACCCAAAAGCTTATGTTCGGCTGTAAGTTCTCTTGACCTTATGATAAAAACATAATCAAAAAATCAATAGACATTGAACTATACATATTATACCGGCGTATATCACCGTCCAATTCCAGTTTAATCAATGAATGTAGTTTCCAAAATGCTTCTTTTTTCAGTCGAAAATACTTACGAAAATCCACATCTTCATAATTATCAACGCAAGCCCGTTTGTATATTCGGTACATTCGACGAGGGGGAAGTTGATTCACCATTTTGGTCCTGAAATTCATCTTCTGACGACGAAGACATCAACATTGCATCTAGTGGAGTTTACATTGAATCGGTTTAAACGCGACAAGGTTTAATAAAATGGGTTTATTTCTGAGTATAACGAGTGAATATTATGCGTTTGGTTTTAACTTTAAATTTAATTTCTATGTATATGAAAACGTAACAATTTGTAGAAAATAAGAAGTGTAGTTTATTAAATTAACTACGCGTAGTTAATGATGTAGCAAATGTAGTGCAGTTAATTCGGCCAACCCTGTTCGTAGGCTTTCCAGATTTGTATGTGAAGGAGAGCAAATTTAAAAAAGAATTTATTCAAAGTTTTAAAATTCATAAATGCCTTTTTCATTTCTAATGTACCTCAACTATGCTGGAATGGCAAATCGGGTAAATTTTTAACAGTTTGGGCACAATAGATCTTAAGGTCGTAGTGCAATGAATTTTATACATTTATAAATATATATATGTATACAAACATAGAACCCCAAAATTTCATTAATTCAACAGTTTGGAACACTTTAGAACAGGATTTTCTGCACTTGCTTTTTAGGTAAAACCTTAGAATAAGAAGATAAGGAAGAGGTGTGCATCACCTATTATGCAGTGTATGTGAGTGAAGCACCAAATAAAAACAAAAAGAACCCCATCTGTCATTTTGCCGAGCTATAGGAATTAAGAAAGTGTTTCGAGATTTAAAGACGTTAAAATAGTGGAAATACTAAATAAAAAAGTGAAATAAAAGTTAACACAGAGAATCCTTGCAATAAATTATTAAAAAAAAATATAAAACAATATACAGCACATATGGAGTTTTCATTTTTTTTCTTTTCACGGGCTGATTGTTTCATATTCCACATAAAGTAATGTGAAGTGATATTTTTTAGGCAAATACATTATCTTAGAATACTTTTGAATTAATATTTCGTAGCATTTTGCTATAAAAAAGGAAATTGTTTGAAAATAAAAATACACTTCAAACACTGAAATTATACTCTGTTCAATTTGAATGTTCAGTACAGGCCTTATGACAGAGCTTTTTCAAACACACTGGTACCTGCTGATGTTTGCATGGCACTCAACTTAAGAAATTGCCACTGAAGTAAAAAACGAGCCCCTGGGTTATATTGAAATTGTTTTTGTAATATTACCATAAACCCACGTACATCCCAGCACGACCTGTTTTTTCTCCTTTTTTGAGGACCGAGGAGACTGATCGTCAATTTATCTCTCGCATATTGGTTCGTAGAAAATAAAAACACATTTATGCAGAGTTACCATATTCATTCGTTAATGAAAATTATAATACCTTTTCTTTGGTTTTTGCTATGGAGCTTCCAGAATTGAAGCTTTCTTATAGCTTTTGGCCGAATATATTTTAAGTTTAAGGCAAAAGGTGTTGTCGCTGCGTGTTTTTCTGCTAAATTATTATTTTTTATTTCTTGAAAAAAAAAAAACGGTTAAAATGCAGCTATACAATATTACTTGGATATTTTTTTTAAAGGAAGGATTACTGTTTCAGCAAGTTTTTGATGGAGTTCGGTTCATTATTTAATTACAATTTCGATTTTCATGTGCCAAATAGTTTTTGTGTTCATGAAAATTAAAATAAAAAAAGAGGATTTCGTGAAAAAATAAACTTTTACATATTTAATTTTTAGTTGATATAATTTGTGTGCTGTTTCTGCGTTTATTTACATTTAAATGGGCTTTGAGTTCTTCGAAGGACATAAGTGCACAAAAGAAGCGGCCAATCGTTGACGCAACCAACAAATTTTACGATCTTGTAAAAGATAGGACGGAAGCTGTGAAGAAAACTGCGGATGTATTTTCTGTAGAAGAACGTACTGTCTAAAATTGTTTGATGGAAAATAAAATCAAAGGCCATAACTTACCACTCACCAAATTTTTAAAAAAATTCCCAACTGGTGTAGAAAAAGGTAGATTTAATTTAATTTTAATTTGGTTAAATTTTTTTAAATTTTGTTTGGCCTACATGTAATACATAAAATCTAAATGAACAGTTGGTAACCCTACCGACATTTATGAGAGAATTATGCCGATGTATAATGATCACTACGGCAACCCTGTGAGAGTTTTGAAATGGAAATAGCTTATTGAAATCCATAACAGTATGGGTGAAAGGCAAATATCCTATCTTCCCTGTACTGCATATTCAAATTGAACAGAGTATAGCTGAACCCGATCTGTAAAAATTGAAATTCTCGTCCAGGGTCGTATTAATTTTGTTTGTGATGGCAAGGCGCTCAAATCAATTGAGCGCCCTTAGTGCAGAATAATTTTTATTATTTTATGTGGAAATGAACAAAAATTACACTGCTAATTATAAGTATTTTTTACACCTCATTTAGTTTTATATTTTTTTTCAATGAAGTATTGCATATATTCACTTTTTTATATAAAAATTCCTTTAGGCGCCTCATCATTTAGCTGTCTAACTGCACGCCTTCCCTGTGTGAGTGCATTTGTGTTTATGTGACTCACACTATTTTGAAAAATGCTTCACTTTTTCCTCAATATGCCCGTTCCTCTATTTCTTCTTTTAAGGGTAGAACAAGTTAGAATAGATTTGTGAGAACTGTCAAATTCACCTGTTGTTGAAAAAAAAAAACATTTCGGTGTTAGATTTGGTGTTTTTTTTTTATATAATTGTAAGTAAAACTTATACCAAATAAAAAATATTAATAGAACCAATTTCATTATTATTTTTTGATTCAAAATAGCTTTTATCGGCCTTTAAGTCCTACAAAAATTGGCGTTTCGTCCCGGCGATCTCACTTGGACTCATCACTCACGTTCTAATTTGTTCTAACTTGTTCTGACGTTTCTCACGAATCTGTTCTGTTCTAAGTTTTTCCTCACTGAACAAATCTATTTTATTTAATATTTGACAAAAATGAAAACATTTTTCCTTTTTTGGAATACCGATTTAGGGTAGACAATTGGTATGGCACTTTCTATTGATTTCAACGTCCTTTGCCCTTCCTTAAAGGTTGTACGTTCGCTCGTATGCTTGCCACTCCAATCACCATATTCATCAGGGCGAGTAAGACTATCTTTCCTTTTTTACAAAGACCAATCCAAATTCAAATAAGAATCCGTGGATACCCACACTTCAAACAAATAACAATAACATGGTAAAAAATGCATAAGTGAAGTACGACGCTATGTGTCTTAAAACAAATTTGAAACATCATGTACTCCACAGGAGTATAGTGTTGTAGATTCAAGCTGTATCACAATTTGGAAAAGGCAAATATCCGTGATGATCTTGGTGTTGGTGAAATTTCCATGATGGTTCGACTGCATGGTGATATTCTCAACCTAAATTATATAACGCACAGAAGAGACCTTCCGCTGAGCTGTTGTATATGTAATTTGAGGGAGAGAGAAGACTTGGTGCATTTCTTAGGAAAGTGTCCTATTTTATAGGATACGAGAAGATGCATTTTTGGGAAAGAATTCCTAGCTGTTGAAGTAATACTCTAACGAAATGAGATGAATGTTTCAAAACTTGCAGTTCTGTAAAGTTTCCTTAATGTATCGTATAAGAATAATTCATGGACTTTTTGATGCAGGTTTGTTTGTTTTATAAAGGATAATATATAATCAAAGTTGTTATTTATTTACGTGACCTTTGTTTCTATAATTTTAGTTAAGCGGGCTGTATGTCAATAAAAGATGTTTATTCTTGCAAAGTTTCGAACGTCTTTACGTTCTTCATCAGGCCTTTTTATTATTCAAATATAAAAATTAACAAAAATACATTTTATATTAGTTCACCAGAAAATTTAAAAGTCAAACAAATAAACTTACAAAACTTAGGTATTTTACTATTTATAAATACCCCAGGTATCACAAAACCACATAAAATTTTTTTTTATCAAAACTGAAAAACAAAATTCGCAAATAACTTAAGTTGAATTTACATGTACAATTAGACTAAGAGCCCACAGCTATTTTTGGGTGTGAGAGATAGCAAAAATTAACTGATATTTTTAGATAGGTCTTTACTTTTCATATTCAAATATGAAAGTCTTGCATGTCGTAGTTGGGGCCTTTGTCGGTAAAGTGCATTATTTTAGTGCATCTGGTAGATAAGCGCACCCATGAAAAAAGTCTTGGATTACCATATTTTGTTATAAGAGGGGAAGCTTCTATCAGTGAGAAAATATTTCTAAATGCTATCACATTTTATTTAGAGACCGGTAAAATACTCATCTTTGGCTTTGTCTTGGATGCAGAAGACCCCACCCAAGATGTCTTGGACTCCCATTTTCATGTCTAGGGCGCTCAGATCTTTTATTAAATATAACGATTTAGTTGCTATACTTTTTATTTGGGCTTTAAAAAAAACGCATTTTTAATGCACCATTGCCGACAAAGGCCCCAATCACGAAATGCAAGACTTTCATATTTGCTTATGAAAAGTAAAGACCTATCTAAAAATACCAGTGAATTTTTGCTATCATTCACACCCAAAATTTGCTGTGGGCTCTCGGTCTAAATTATTTATAAATTTACTTCTTTCAAACAAAAATGAAAAGAGAATATTAAAAAAGAAAGAAGATGAAGAGCTGCGTCATCAACACCTTCATTCTAGCACACAATCAAATTTACTTTGATCAACCAAAATTATTTTCGCAATCAGATTTTCTGTTGACTGCATTGTCAGCGTTGATAATGTGCAGCATCTCAAGAAGGTATCTCTTTGCATGATTCTTCTCCGTCTGCCAAACTTTCACTATGTCGAAATCCGGTTTATGTTTCCCTTGTAAACAATGCAGTGCAAGCGCTGTTTTCTGCAAACTCCCGCTGTTGATGTCTGACTTGTGGCCAGACAGACGTTTTTTAAATTTTTGTTGCGATCATTACAATTATATAAAGACGAAAAGATTATTTAGTTTGTCACGCGTAAACTCAGAAACTATTTACCTGATTAACTTGAAAAAAATTTACAATATTCTTTATGTTTAAAAGATTGTAAATGGCAAGTTTTTGTTTATCTAATTCTGTTGTTCATTAAGAAAATTATTTTTTTAAATTGTTGGTCAAGTTTTTTTCTTGAGATTGACCCACATATTCACTTATAACTACGATACTAATTGATACTTTAAAAAAACAAATATTATTTCCTAAAGCCAATTTTTGTATGCAAATTTTAAGCCCTCAATCTCTTTTTAATTATGCATACAACCTGAGGAGAAATAAATATAAACAAATGTCTAAGTCATTAACTTTTTCTATTTTTTTAAATCCAGAAATTTAATTCAATCGCATTCACGAGGTCGCTGCTTTGGTTCATTTCATATCGTTTCCACCCTCTTGCATTTTCTCTACCTCCCTTACGTTTTTGTATTTATGTTGTGCATGTTTCTCTTTGTTTACTCTTTTCCCACTCATTTTTTTTCTCACATTCTTTTTTTTAGTTTTCTTTTATCGCAAAATGAATTGTGAAAGAAAAATGGAACATTTTGAGTATAACGTTGCAGGCAGGGATGGTCGAACTAACGCTTTTTGGAATAAATACATTTTTTACATTTGCTACGTAGTTTATGTAGAAAAACGAAGTTAAATAATATAATTAATGAAACAAATTGCAGCACTTTGAAGATTGAATTTTGAGTTGAAATGTTCTTATTTACCTAGATTTACTATGTATGTAGCAAACGTAACATTTTGCAGTAAATAAGACTTGTATTTTATTCAATAAATTACGCTTAGTTAATCATTTACAAAATGTAGTGTAGTTAATTCGGCCAACCCTGGTTGCAGATAGTCAGGCAAGAAGACAAACATCAACAAAGTTTTTTTTTGAAAACTGTTTTGGTATATATCTAAGCTTTTTCTTTATAATTTGGTAGAAATTGGAGTTAACCGTATTGATCACATGATATACATACATTTATAATAAAAAAATTTATTATTAATATATTTTGAAAACTTTGCGTAGCAACGCGAGCACGGGTCGACTAGTGTACCAATATACACCGATGTACAGGGTGGCGCACCAATTGTGCTACAATAAGAAATTCAAATAACTTTTTTTTTAATCGATGTATTTCATTTATTTTTTTTTTATTGGTTAGGAAATTAAATTTTATTTTAAATAGTTAGTTGTTTTTAAAGATTATAGACCGCAAATGACCTCCACGCTGTCCCACGCATATGCGGCACCTGGTCAAAAAATTATTCATTGCGGCCTGAAGAGTTGAAGTTGGGATCGCCTCAATTATTGTCGTTATGGACTGCTTTAATTCAGTTAAATTCCTGGGCTTCGTTTTATACACCTCTTGCTTGACATAACCCCATAAAAAGAAGTCTGGTGCAGTCAGGTCAGGTGACCTTGGGGGCCAGCGAAGAGTGGAGTTCCCAGAAATTAATTTGTTTGCGAATTTTTTGTTTAGCTCCGCCTTAACTGGTCTGGCTATATGTGCAGTTGCTCCATCTTGCTGAAACCAAACGCTGTTGAATTGTATACGTCTTCGGTGCAGTTCTGGGTAAAAAAACTCCTTCAACATCTTTAAATAACGGTCCCCATTGACAGTAACGGTTACACCGTTTTCTTCAAAGAAGTACGGCCCGACAATACACCTTGATGAAACTGCGCACCACACAGTGACTCGTTCTGGGTGCAGTTCCGTCTTATGGAGCATTTCTGGATTAGACTCATTCCATATACGGCAATTATGCCTGTTTACATTGCCGTTAAGATCAAAATGGGCCTCATCAGACATGAACAAACAATTGATCAATGTGTTGTCTTCTTCGGCCATTGATATCATTTTTTGGCAAAATTCCAGGCGAAAAGGCAAATCCTGAGGGTTTAACTTGCTAGTAATTTGGACTTTGTACGGAAACAAGTTTAAATCGTCATGAAGTATCCGTTGTAATGACCGTCTACTAATTCCAATTTGCCCCGATAAGTTTCGGGTCGAAACGTTCGGATTGGCCTGTATTGCAGATGCTACTGCTGCGATTGTATCCTGAACCCGAACATTGGCATCTCGATGGTACGGCCTTCGTGCGATGCTTCCAGATTCGGCAAACATGTTTACAAACCTCATAATGGTCCATCTACTCGGGGGATTACCGCCAAACTCCCGCCTAAATTCCCTTTGGACGGAAATGACGGACTGCAAAGCATGGTACCGTTGCACTATCCAAATTCTTTTCTCCGTATCCCAAGCATCCATTTTTATAAATCTAAATAGTAACCTACAAAATAAAAAAAAAATAAGCCGATTACTCACACAGAAAAAAAGTTATTACGTTTTATTTTTGTAGCACGATTCGTGCGCCACCCTGTACATGTACTCTCATTTCCACCAGCACCAAGACAATTTATTTGATAAACAACATTTGATCTTTCCATGTTGTCTATTGTTCCATTTGTATTGGTAAATACAAGAGTACAAAGAGGATTCACAGCTTTGAAAGCTATTTTCGTTTTTTCTTTATTTAAGTGCAGATGACAAACGGTTGGAAAGAAAGGGGATGAACAAATAACTTCTATAAGTTGCCGGTTGTTGCACAGTTGTTGAAGGTGTTTTCTCTTTACCATGATTCAATATCAACTTATTTACAAGGAGGAATTGGAAAGAGTTGGAACATAGGGTGTCTCGGATAATGTTATAATTTTCATTATGGAAAATAATATTACTCGTATTAAGTACCTACACGATTAATAAAATTTTGTCCTGTGTTATAAATAACTCCTTTCGGCTGTTTGGACATGAAGTTGATGAGTCTACCCGATGACGTGTATTTCTTATACCAATCGGAAATTATTTGGTTATGTTTTCTAATTACTTTGACGTCCAAATAGGGAAGTTCTCCTTGTTTTTCCACTTCCACCGTGAACTTCAGTTTATAATGAATTTAGTGCATTTAAAGTTTCATCAGCTTTAGAAGATTTTACCACCGCAAACAGATCATCTACGTATTTGGTAACAATTTTCGGTTTGACACTTAGCTTACATAAAACCTCATCCAATAGTGCCTATATCAGCCAGAACTGGTGATGCTGGGCTGCAACACCTTGTTTCTGCTAATAAATCGAACCGTTAAACTTCAAGTAATTGTTTTCTATGATGCAAAAACGGAGCATTTCAATAAACATTGACTTTTTGACAGTGGTATGTTCCTGTGTGAGACTCCCATTCCTCTCAACTATTGTCAACACTAAATTAATGGGTATGTTGGTAAACTATGAAACAACGTCAAATGAGACCAGAATATCATCTTCATCTAACACAGTGGAGATAGAGCTTTTTATAAAATCACCAGCGTTCTTTATAGTATAAGATGATCCCTCTGTGATTTTCTGAAGTAATTTTACTATAAATTTTGACAGTTCGCAAGGTAAATTTTGGGATTAACAAATTGGTAAATCATGGGACTATGTGCGGTATAGGTTGTCATGCTAGTCTTCTCAAACTCTGATACGATGTCTTTCTAAAAAAGTTTTTTTACGAAATCATTATTCTTCGTTTCGATGTAGTCGTGGGATCGCTTCTTAAAACGCGGTATACACTTCTATCTTAATTTTTAATTTTATTATGTATAAGCTTAATACAAGCTGGACTTAAAACTAAACATAATTTTCTTAAATCTAAACTTAAACATATAAAGGTAGAGATGTTCTAAGTGGGAGAGTTTAAAAAAGGACTAAAAGAAGGAGGATTTAAGGATATCTTGTTTTAAAGTAGATTTACTTATGTTGGGGTTGAAGGTATTTAAGGAATTGGCCTTACGTTGCATTCGAGTCAAAGGTTCGTTCAAACCATAATCAGTACGGTGGTAGGCAGTGAGGAAGAAAGGAACAGATTTTAATTGTCGGGGGTATGGGTTCAGAGAGATCTTTTGGAACAGATTAGGGAAATCAATGACCCCATTTAATAATTGGTGAACGAAAACAATGTCGGCAGTATCGCGACGTAAATTGAGGGATTGAAGGTTCAAAAGTTTAAGGCGGTCTTCATAAGAAGGAAGGTTATATGGATCATCTCAGCGGAAACCACGTAAAGCTAAGCGTAAAAATCTGCGCTGGACGGCTTCAATACGTTATACTTGTACATATTTATTTGATATTTATTGATTTAACAAACATTTACAAAGATTACAATGAGTATCTTAAATAACGTAAATGTGATCATTTAAATAGTAGTTACAGTGGTAAACTAAAAGATTTTAACAATTTTAACAATTTTAAATACTTAATTAAATATATCAATCAAATGATGTTATATTTCAAATTCAAGTTATAAGAACAAAACAAAGAAGATATATAAAAAAAAATTAAAGAAAAATGTGAAAAAATATAATTAATATAATTAAATATAACATTAACTTTAAATTAATTTTAGAGTTAAGAAGCCCTAATAGTTGCTAGCCAAGTAATTGAACAGAGACCCATCAAAACCATCAACAAAACAAAGTCTTCTAATGCCAAGAGGCAGTGAGTTCCATAAGCGAATGGCGTGAACAAAAAATTGTCGCTCTGTTGTTACACAATTAGCTCGCGGTGATATTATCGTAAGCGTACGAGATGAGTTACAAAAAGTTATTTTATTATATAAATATTCAGGTTGTCGTATAGTTATGATCTTATGAAGATATTTAACTGTACAGTAGTTCAGATGTTGATCCAGTGTTAAGCCCAAAATATAACTTTTATATGCCGATATATGATCATGTCGCCTTAAACCATACACATAACGCGTAACATTATTAAATGCTACATTAAGTTTTCTTCGGCATTGCAGTACATGGAGACTTCAGACCCATATGTTAAAATAGGTAGTATGAGTGATTTAGCTAACAATAATCTTGTCAACTGATGAGTCCAAGTGAGATCGCCGGGACGAAACGCCAAATTTTTGTAGGACTAAAGGCCGTTAAAAGCTATTTTGAATCAATAATTCAACAAGTCCAAATAAAATAGTGCTAAGTCTTCTACTTGGCTGATGTATTTCAGTAGATAGTATATAGAATTTGTATTATTAAAAAAACCTTCTTATATAAAAATTGCCACGGCCCCGGGCAAAAAACAAAAACTTCCAATTTAATGATTAGGAATTCTAGTCTTGTTGGATATAGTTCACACTAGATATTCGTCACGAAATCTATGTATGATGAACTGAACTTAACAAAAAATTGCGTATTGACAAAGACCCTCACTAGTCAACTGATGCACAGTACACATATTAAAGGTAATATCATTAGCGTTTTCATTTTTGTTCAGTTCTGCGCATCTGTCAAAATTGAGGTATTATGGTGGTAAAATGGTGGATTCAGTGCCCCTTTCCTTGTCTAATTTTAATATTTTGTTGTTGTTTCTAATGATGCGCGTTTAGTTCCTGTGGGCACTCGAACAGCCATTTTTAATTTTTTGACATTTCCAACTTTGACAACCTGCGCAATATATTACCTTTAATATGTGTACTGTGAACTGATGAGTCCAAGTGAGATCGCCGGGACGAAACGCCAAATTTTTGTAGGACTAAAGGCCGTTAAAAGCTATTTTGAATCAATAATTCAACAACTCCAAATAAAATAGTGCTAAGTCTTCTAGTTGGCTGATGTATTTCAGTAGATAGTATATAGAATTTGCATTATTAAAAAAACCTTCTTAAAGATCGTTCCTTTTGGACCACTGAAAGATGTTTTCAAAGTCATAATTAAACTTTAATATGGTGTCCTCAATAAGACCAGTCTTGCAACTTAAGTACATCTGCACGTCGTCAGCATACATATGAATATAAGAATACATTATATTATCTGGGAGGTCATTGATAAACATTGAAAAAAGAAGGGGGCCCAAAATTGATCCTTGTGGTACACCCATGAATGTATATTTATAACTCGACATATTGTTTCCTTCCATAATTGCTTGTTTTCTACCTTATAAATAAGAATAAATCAAAGAGACTGCAGAGGATGAGAAATTGAACTGGCTCAAGAGTTTCGATACAAGTATTGAATGATTTACCAAGTCAAAAGCTTTGAAAAAATCTCATAAAGCCAACAACGAGATGTGATCATTATCAATTGATAATCTTAAATCATCCGTTACTTTAAGCAAAGCAGTTGTACAACTATGTTGTTTTCGAAAACCTGACTGGTGCCAACAAAGTAAGCCATAAAATTGAAGATGGGTTGATATTTGGCTATGGAACATTTTCTCAAAGACTTTAGAGAGAAACGGTAATATCGCAATAGGACGGAACTCAAGGGGCGTTTGTGAAGTTCCTTTGGTTTTTGGAATAGGTATAATCTTCGCGGTTTTCCAAGACAGGGGAAAACATGATGACATAAAAATAGTATTAAATATATAGGTAAGTTCTGGAAGAATAGAGGGTAGGATAGTTTTAATAAATAAAGGATGTATTTCATCAAGACCGGATGATTTAGATTTAATACTAAGCACCGCTTTATAAACATCTGTCTGCTCCACCCGGTGGAATTCAAAACCATCCGCTAAAGGAATCGTGTTAGAAGGGTTAAGTGATGTTGTCGTAGGGCTTTGTACAAACTTGTTATTGAGATCGTTTAATTCCATACCAGAAAAATCAAAGTCATCTTGACTACCAATTCCATTACCTCGAATATTTTTCCATAGAGTTTTTGATGGTAAATTACTGTTAAGGTGCTTTCAATAATAATCACGCTTAGCTTTACGTATTTTTAGATTAACAACATTTCTTATTTTGCGAAACTCATTGTAAATATTAGGCAATCAAAACCTTTTCCATCTCTTAAATGCTAGATCGCGTCTTTTTATAAGCTCAATAATTTCCGGAGTAAACCAAATTATAAACGAATTTTTGATAAATATTATTTTAATGGGAACATGAGCATTAAACAAGTTAAGAATTGTATCATTGAATATCTGTTGCAAATCTGTTGAGACGGCACTTCATGAAGTGGTCGGCACAATTGAGAAATCAATTCACTTCAAAGAATTTACACTTGGAGCGTTCCTTGATATAGAAGGGGCCTTCAGTAATGTTGAAAACAATGCTATTCGGCGAGCCCTAGACTCTGTAAACGTCGATCCAATGTTATCAAAAGGGATTGACTCCATGCTCCAAACAAGACTTGTAAATGCAGAAATGGGTCACAGCAAGCTAAAGGTGAGAACATGTAGAGGTACTCCACAAGGAGGGGTATTATCTCCCCTGCTTTGGCTTCTTGTAGTTAACCAGATCCTAGTTGAACTCGATCTTAGTGGTGTAAAAGTTGTGGCCTATGCTGACGACATTGTAATAATGGCCTCAGGGAAATTTGCACCCATCTTGTGTGAACTTCTACAAACATCCCTTTCCATGCTCAATAACTGGGCCAAAAGCTACGGACTCGACGTCAACCCACTCAAGACAGAATTAGTTTTGTTTACAAGAAAACGTAATGTTCCTAATATTGAACCACCCACTATAAATGGGTCTCCGCTCCATGTCACTGGTACGGCTAAATATTTGGTTTTAACAATTGATGTAAACTAAACTGGAAAGAAAACATTAAAGAAAGAGAGAAGAAAGCTCTAGTAGCATTCTATACCTGTAGTCGAATCTTTGGTAAAAGATGGGGTCCTAGTCCCAGAACCATTAATTGGATGTACACAGCCATAATAAGGCCAATTTTGACATACGCATGTTTGGTTTGGTGAACAGCCCTAGACAAAGCAACCAATCTGAAAACCATGACCAGAATTCAAAGACTGGTCTGCATTGGAATAACCAGTGCCATCAGAACAACAACACCAACTGCAGCCCTAGAAACGTTTCTTGCACTTGCCCCATTAGACATTTTTACGAAAGATCTGGCTACAAATAGTGCCTTACGGCTAAAATAGGGTGTCCATAATTTAAATGAAAAAAAAGAGAACATTTCCAATATGGAAACATAACCAAAAAAAAACATCAACCAAAAACGATTAAAATAACGACTTGTTCACAAAATATTTTTTTAATTTATTAAGAGAATTAGTTTTAGGTATAGAAGACAGAAGAGTTTGAATTTAAAACAGTTTCGAAAACATTAATCAATTGGCGTGTTCAGAAAAATGAGATCTCAGAGATTTTTCTCACTCAAAAAGTGAGCAAGCGAATCCAAGATTTTTTTTCCTCAGAGTTTTGACAGCAAAGCTGAGAAATTTTGCTGAGGAATCCTGTTCAGGTAACTGAGATTGCTGAGATCTCCGAGATCTTATTTTCCTGACCATCCCTATTAATTCAAAAACAATAGTCACGCTGTTCTGATTTCCATTCCGAATCAAATCCGTTAACAGAATATAAAAAAAAATATAATGTGTAGAAATTCACACAAATGCACAGAGTTTCAAACTAAAGGAACGCACCTTTTTAGCTGAAACAACATTTTTGAAATTTTGCCAATTCCAAATCGGATATAAAAATTCCAAACGTCAAGAATTTTCAATCCGATCGAAAATCAAAGCACACTCAATCCGCAAGTATTGAAAGCGAGAATTATTTCAAAACACCTATGTTCTTATTTATAAACGTTGTCTAACATTAGACAACTGCCTAACTTTGGAAAATGTATTCAAAAACCTTGTTTATTGTTGTCGTATAGCTGCCTAACTTAGACACAAGAGTAGATTGTCCAAACCGAGAATAATGTGATATTTATTTTAATTAAATAAAGCATATTTCCACCAATTTGAAAATAGTTAGACAGTGTCTAAGTAGACACAAATCTAATAAGTACGACTGCTAGAGTTTGAAAACGATAGGATTTTATGACCGATGGGAATTCAGAACAGGGTGAATGTTATGATTCTTAATCTGAAGTTTCATATTTTTGAAAATTTCTTATTTGTGATGGGTATTTATTTTCATTTAAAAATATATTGTAAAACTTTTGAAAGTTTTAATCCTTCAAACTGTAAGCCACTATTAAAATTGACTTAACAGTTCCCAGTTCCCACTTCTAAACTGTTATTTTCTTCTAAAAAGTATGCTCCACGTTCAAATATTTCCGAGGAAAACAGAAAAAAAACAAAAATTTTTTAAAAACTTCATACATAATTATATAAGGTATGTTCCTTTGGCCTGCATCATCTACTGTTAAGTACTTCTGGCTCCGTAGTCAAATAAGTTTAAAGCACTTCAATAATGTAGATACGAATTGTATCCACGCAAAAAAGCAGCACTATCAGTAAAAAGAAATTACATATATAGTAAATTACTGTTGTTGGTGTTTCTCTAATCAAAAATAATATACAACTACAAACAACAAAAATTACATTTATATTGAGGTTATAGTAAATACCAAGAAGAAACTTTGCAGGGCTCAATGGAACAGACCTAAAAATAATAATAAATTCGGAAAGAAATTCAGAATTATTTGAAGAACAAAAAAAATTAACCCTTTTTTATCAGACACTGTTTTCCGAAAGTCTTCATTTTTCAGTTCCACATTCTCTAACATTTTTCAAAATCAAATATTCGCAACATCATCAAATCATTTAATGAAAATTGAAGTGTCCATTTTTCTATGTACTTAATATATTTTTTGTAACAATTAATACATTTTATTTCAAGCATTGTACTTCACTTTCAACCCGCTTTTATTTAAATTGTTAAGGATTGATTTAGGGCTGAGTGGAATACATTTCTTTTGAGAGAATCTAAAATTGTTGAAACTTCCAAGTTCCAATGGTGAATTGTTTTCAAAGTTGAGAATCACATAAAATTTGAAATACAATTAATTTTGAAGTTCATTTGTGGAAAACCTATTTTGTATTTCGAAAAAGAGACTAAAAAGAGGACGTGCAAAAAAAAGATAACAAAAAAAGAATTTTATGAAAAAAGAGAGTGTAAAAAAGATCGGAATGGAAAAAGAGAACATGTTCTCTATAAAAGAGATGTTCTGGAAACCCTAGGCTAAAACAATGTAATAGCTGGAATAGGGGACTTTTTGGTCACAGAGCTATTATAAATTTCATAGACACAGACATTCAATCTGACTATACGATACCACACATTGATTTTACCCCAGTGCAGTGGCCCTACCGGATATTCCCACAAGGGAATCCACCGGGTCATAAAAACAAATCACGTATCGGTCTTTACAGATGGCTCCAAGACACTTTATGGGGTAGGGTCAGGCATCTTTTCAGATAACCCACCCCTAAATATATCACTAAAACTACCAAATTACTGTAGTGTATTTCAAGCGGAAGTGCTTGCAGTGTGTGAGGCTGCAAAGAACCTCACTGCACACGAACTAATAAATAGTGATATTGATAGCCAAGCGGCAATAAAAGCTATCTCCTCGTTCATCACAAAGTCCAAACTAGTGGACAGATGTCGCAGTGAGCTGAAATTACTGAGCGAAACAAACACAGTTACCCTTCATTGGGTCCCTGGGCACCGTGATATTCGAGGGAATGAAAAGGCAGATGAGTTGGCCAAAATCGGGTCTTCTCTTGATCCGAGCCAAACAGAATTTTCGGTTCTTATACCGCTAGAAAATGAAAAGAATAGAATTCGTCAGGGCTTCTATGGCCGGATTTTTCAAGGAAAAAAACAGACTACTTGCTGAAGCAGTGTTGCATGGATAAGACGTGTGTTGAGACCAGTCCAGCTAAAGTCAGCTTAATTGTGTGAAAAGTCTTTTAATATTCTTATTTTGATGCTGAGTGCAAGAACTTTTGATAACAGTAGTATTCTTTCTTTTGTGCATGTGATTGAGAAGTACCTAAATCTATTCTATCTCAAATTTAATTAAATTAAATCATTTCTCGAAATCCCATTCTTTGTCACCATTAACCGTACCTAAAGAGCCTGCACAACTTTCTCTCTCTCACCTACATATATGTACATATGTCTGAAAACGTCATAGAAGAACGGCCTCTTCGCCCACCACAACATCATCTGCCAACGCTCCTCTAACTACCGATATTCTGGCGGAACATCTATTAAAACAGGCTGATTCTATACGCCAGGGATTCACCGAGGAAATTGCTAGCCTTCGTAATGATTTTCTTCTCTAAATTGAGACTATCTCTTCAAGTTGGAGTCAACGATTCGATGCATTAAGCACAAGTGTCACCAATATAATTAATTGCATCAATCAGCTTGAAGAGAGTTTCTTCAAAAATGTACAACTCTAACATTCTGAAACAACTACCTTAAAAAAACAATGCAACGATATGCAAACAAAAAGAAGTCTCTTGTGATGTCGTACTCTTTGGTATACCTTGCCATTCCAATGAGAACCTCACCAACTTATTTAACAGACTTTGTCATACAATTGATTGCAATCCACCTCTTCTCCCAAACATTTTCCGAACTAAAATAAAAACAAATAATGGAAACTCATCGTCATCGTCACCGTCACCCATCATCATAAAATTCAGCAACTCATCAGAGAGAAACAATGTTCTGATGTCGGCCGCCAACTACCGCAAACAGCATTCGACTCAACTACGTTTGCTTGATTTTGGCATTGAGTCTAGCTCTAACAACAGCTTCTACTTGAATGAGTGTCTGACGAGACAAACACGTTTTCTACTTAACAGTGCTTTAGGGTTCAGGTTCTTCGCTGTCCACACTAAGTGCGGTAATGTGTATTTGAAGAAGTCTTCAGATAGCAAAAGCTTTCTTATTGAAAGCTCCCAAGATCTGCTTGATGCTGTTGCTGCTACTGTCGCTGTGACTGCGACTCACTCATGATTAATGAATTGTACATCTTATATTATTGTAAGCTTATGTTATTATTATTTGTTTTTCTTTTTGATTTTTAAATTTTATATTCTGATATCAACATATTATTATTATTTTTGATTATTTTTTCTCTTTAATTTTGACATTCTCTGTTCTCTCTTTCTTATCTCTTTACTCATCTCTTTATTATTCTAAATTTTCTCTGTTTTGATTGTATTATCAATATGGATAGCCTGAATTCTTTTGCAAGTGAGCGGATCAGTGTGTATGAAAAATCAACGTACACTCTAGTAAATATTATCACCAAATCGAGTGGACTAAGCACTGAATTCATAATTATTGAAGTCAGTGATTCCTATACTAAATGTTTAATCTCATGTAATTATAACAAAAATCGTAACTGTTCCTCTGTTCCATTTTTGTCTGCTCTTAGTGAGTACTGTGCCATTTATGAGCATATAATAGTATGCGGTGATTTCAATGCTGATTTGCTCAAACAAGATACGAGCGCCTTTCAAATAAAGGATTTAGTGTCATCAGTAGGAATGAATATTGTAAACACCACTTGTGCAACTCGTTTTGCTCCCAATTCCTCTCCAAGTCTTCTGGATTTGGTAATTGTTTCTGATTCCTCTTTCGTGCAACTGTATGATCAGTTATCGTTAGATATCTTTGATCACGACCTTCTCTTTTGCACATAAAATATTAAATCATCGCAGTCTGCCAGTAATGAGTCGTTTACCTTCAAAGATTACAATGCTATTGACCTCTATAGTCTTCACCTAGCTACTGCCTCAGCCCCCTGGCTTGGTTGTCATTTTCATGCAAATGCCTTTCAAAATTTGTTGCTTCAACTTTTTAATGATTATGTCCCTACTAAGACAGTAAGAATCCAAAACAATTGTTGTCTTTGGTTTACCTCAGCCGTGATGATGGCAATCAAAAACAGAAATATTCTGCATAGAAGATGGAAACGCAGACCATCTGCGGCTAACTGGACAGCATTTCTAGCAGCTCGAAACCAAACAACATCTCTAATAAGTACTAAAAAACTAACTTTAACGTCTCCAAACTCAATACCTCTTTAACCCCTAAAAAATTGTGGAGCAACCTCAGAAAAATTGGTGTTGGCAAAAATATACGATCTCAATGCTCTCTTGATCCTGATTTATTGAACGATTTTTTCATTGGTGATTCAGTTTCCGTTGATGACTATGAGGTAAGCGCTTCAATGTACTCATGTACCTAGACTAGAAGATTTTGAAGTAGTTAATGAAGATGAAGTTGTGAAATGTGTGAAGGGTGTAGTAAAATACTACCTACTACTAATTTGTGTCTTCCAACTCTGTTAATGGCAAAACTTAAGAACAGACAGACAGACTGGTGTATAGACGAATAGTAACGCATTATAAGAACAGACCTCAAAGAGAAAACAATAATTATATAAGTGATAATACTAAAACGCATTTGAACTATATTAATTATAATAACTAATTGAATTATACTTACATATATATAATCCGTGAAAGTTACAATCCTTATAAAATATAATTTCTTTATAAATTGAAAAAAAAAAACAAATTGTAATTGTGATTTGTAATTGAGAAATAAAAAGAAAATTACATTAAACTTAAATATATTGTACATCAATTGATATGAACATGAATTATCACAAGGGCATCAAGTCTGACTCTATAGGAGAGGATGAGTACCTATTCGTTTCGTGAAACTTACATATATTGCCACTAATTATCACCCATATCACTCAAATTATTAATTGGTGCATTATCACTGCTACTTTCCCTCTTTCTTGGAAAATTGCCAGAGTTCTACCTGTTATCAAAAAACGTGACTCTACCTCTCCAGCGGATTTCAGACCAATCAGCATCCTGCCTTGCCTTTCTAAGGTTTTCGAGAAGCTAATGGAGAAGCAAATTCTAAATCACCTTTCAAGGAACAATTTGTTATATGATAAACAATCTGGCTTTAGAGCTAATCACAGCTGCACTACTGCTATTGTCAATCTTTTAGAGGATATAAGAGTTGATTATGATAAGGGTTACATCAATCTGCTTTGCCTACTCGATTTCTCTAAAGATTTCGATAAAGTAAATCACAACATTCTCAAGTGGAAATTGATAAACCTATTCGGCTTCAGTGATCGGGCATGCATACTAATAGCCGATTACCTGTCTGGCAGATTGCAAAGAGTTATTTCTTATGGAAAATGCTCAGCTCTTAGACCTATTCTGCAAGGAGTCCCGCAAGGATCGATCCTCGGTCCAATACTCTTTTGCATGTTCATTAATGATCTGCCCGCTTGTTGTTCACATGCTTCCATTCATTTATATGCTGATGATGTTCAGCTCCATCTAGCAAAGCCGTTTCATCAGCTTGATGAACTGTTCTTATCTGTCAATGAGGATCTTAAGCAAATAATTTCTTGGTCTATCACCAATGGCCTACTTCTGAATCCTTTCAAACCCCAAGTCATTCCAATACCTAAAAAAAAGTTCGATCTCAACACTACCTGATTTATGGCTAAGTGATAGTTAAATCAAAGCAGTTGATCATTGCATAAGCCTTGGGTTTGTTTTAGACCACCATCTATCAGGATATAAACATACTATTGTTGTCATTGGTCGTCTTAGAAAACTATGGCCTTCAGCTTACTTTACCCCTGTTGAAACTCGACGCAAGCTCATACAGTCTTTGGTTTTGCCCTTAGTATCATACGGTGAGATAGTGTATAGTGATATCGATTCACTATCCCAACGTAAATTACAAGTTGCGTTCAACAATGCTGTTCGTTACGTCTACGGGTTACGAAGACATGACCATGTCTCTGATTTTGTCAAGAATCTGCTGGGTTGTACCTTGCAGCTGCATATCAATAAAAAAACAGTTTTTTTTTACACAAACTAATTCATCTTAGGATTCCATCGTGTTTATTCAACAGGCTCTCATTCAATCGGTCCCCAAGAAGTATCAATATCATTCCTCATATCAGTAATTACCTGAACTCGTCACGTTTATTTTTCATCCGCTATGTTAAACTTTGGAACTCACTTCCGTCTTCAATAAAATCAATTAACTTCGATAAATTTAAACAAGCTATCTTTCTTCACTTCTTGTCCCTTCCAATTCAACCATAATCCTTTCCCCTCTGATGTCAAAAATAGTCAAAATATTATATTAAATTAAAATCAAATTAAAAATGTTATTTAAATCAAACTCTAACTAATTTATTGGAAATTATTGTGTAATATCTAAACATGTCATACCTAAGTACTATAAAAGATGTATCTTACTGTAAAAACCATTATTTGTTAAATAAATGAAAATGAATTGTCCCTCTTGGTTGGAATCCTAACGGGTCACAACTCCATGAGAACCCACATGAGCAGAATGGGCATTAGCCCATCTGACTTATGCAGAGGTTTTCAGGATGAAGAGGCGGAGGAGGGCTCATCACTTTCTTTGTGAATGCCCCAGCCTAGCAAGAACCAGGAAAACAGTCCTCGGAGAATACTTCTTCGAAGATCTGTGCGACATCTCGTTTTTGCCACTAAAGAATATTCTGAAATTCATTCAGATTTCAGGATGGTTCAGGGAGGCAACCCATTTCTAAGTTTCTACTTACTCCTTTCCCTACCTCTCCTTATTCCTACCTGACACACACCTTTTGGGGAGCACAATGGTTGCATTGAGATCCGAGTGAGATTATCACCCCTCTAACCTTACCTAACCTAACCTATCATTGAATATTTCAATTTGTTCATTAGATGACGGATTATTATATAAACTTTGCCAATTTACTCTATCCAGTGCCTACGTTCTGTAACTCTCGCATCGACAAAATTGGTCGAGAAACGTTGGAAAATGGAACAAAACCCATACGATTTGTTTCAATTTTCATCGTTTCTCGACTGATTTTATCGATGCGAGAGTTACAGAACGTAGGCACAGATCAGCTTGAAGTAATTCAGTGTTTATGGATCTAAAATCTCTATGTATGACTGACCGAGGAGCTACAGAGAACGCAATTTTAAAGGAAGCAAATATTAAGTCATGCTTGGAAAACATGGGAGCAAACGCCTGATTAAAGTAAACCGCACCAATTGTATCAGAAAAAAATAAATCTATCAAACTGCTACTAGTACTAGTGAAATGGGTTGGAACCGATGAGTTTATTAAGTTTACACTTTATACTAGAACGAACATATATTGCAGTACCAGAACCTATCTTATGACATATGTCCCCACGGAACAATCTAAAACCACTCATGTCGTAGATAACATTCTCAACGTTGGGCTTAAACCAAGTTTCTGAGACACACAACATCTAAATCCGAATCAACAAACAGCTTTCTAAACTCATCTATTTTACACAACAAACACTGAGCATTAATGTGACATACACGTAATCCATTACATTGTTTACAAACAATGATATCAGAACGATGGCCTGAGAGACGATTGCGGAGCTTTTGTCTGGAAGTGCCTACATACACAGATGGACAGTTCACCTCTCTACTACCCAAACAATTGATGCTGTAGACAACGTCAGATTTCTCCAATTTTTGTATTTTTGCCTTTGTATTTGTAAATAACAAAGACTTGAGTTTTAGCTGATCTAAACGCTATCCTCGTCATCTCTTTGTTTCGTATAGGCGCAGCTATCATGCGGGTGGAGAGAGATGGAATATATAGAGCACTTCGGTATCAACAACGGTGGGTCTCAGAAAACTGCACTTGCGCTCCATTGTATAGAGAATGACCACAAGCCTGATCTAGACAATGTGAAAATTTTGGAAGTGGAGAGACACCAAAACAAGAGAATGTTGCTGGAAATGCTACACATTAACAACACGGAGAGTGCAATAAATAGGAGATCTGATTGCGATAATCTGAGTAATATATAAAGTCAGCTGTTAATGAAAATAAAAAATAAAAAACAGTAGTAACAAAAATAAAACTACGGACAGCAGTAAAAAATTTAAAAAGTTTTCTCAGTAAAATGTAATTTATTTAATTATATGTTTTTAATGTTCTCATTGTTTCATATATAAAATTTATTATTTTTATAGTAGTTTCTTTTTATATAGTTTCTTAATGTTCTCATTGTTTCATATATAAAATTTATTATTTTTATAGTATTTTTTCAAACGTTTTGAACCAAAACTGTGTAAATGCTGTGAAATTAATTCAATATTATTTGCTGTTGTAAGTGTAATTGACATTTGTATAATTATTTTATACATGAATTTATGTTTGTTGTTTAATTTCATTTAATAATAAAGGCCTGATGAAGAGTGTATTCATGCTCGAAACGTTGCATATCATATAAAACTGTGTTTTATTGACCTGGAGCCTGCTACAAGATTTTCAATTTGTATACAACTGAAGAGGTCACAAATAAATTCATATAATGAATGTCATATAAAGGGATTCAGTGACATAGGGACAAGAAAATTCTTTTGACCCGCGTTTTACAAAGCCGAGAGTTGAGTTGGCTTAGCTAATAATGCTGTCGTAGTGGGAGCGAAAATTGAATAGAGTGTCACAAATCACTCCCAGGTCGCGAATGGAGGTAACTGTAAGAACAGGCACACCATTAATCGAGTACTGTCTTTGGGAAAAGGGGGGGGGCGCTTTCGAGTGAAAGCTCAAGAAAGTTTTTTTGACACCAAGTAAAAAATCTATTTAAGTATGTTTGCAACATACGTGTGTCGTCTGTGCTGAGAATTTGTTTTGAAATCCTCATATCGTCAGCGTAAATTTCCAAGTCAGATTGAGGTAAAATCAGCTCAACATCATTAATAGTCAAAACAAAGATAAATGGTCCCAAATGGCTTCCCTGAGGAACACCAGATAATGCATGAATAGATTTGGAGACACTCGATCTGAAAAGCACCCGGTACTGTGGTATGATTGAATCTAAGACGTGAACAAATGAGGAAAACCAAATTCTTGTAGTTCAAAGAGAATGATATCGCGGGAAATTTTGTCAAATGGCTTACTAAAATCTGTTGCAATGGCATCAACTTCTATACCTTTTTCTAAGGCAGACAACGTATTTGAAATGAATTCAGTCAGGTTAGTTGTTGTAGATCTAACTTTCAAGAACCCATGCTGCTGAGGGGAAAAAATTGATTTACAATGAACAAATAACGACTCGTAAACTATACTTTCAAAAAGTTTAGGTATACCAGAGAGTTTGGCAATGGGTCTGTACTTGGAGAAATCATTTTTGCAGCCTTTTTTGTGAACAGGGATAATGAAAGAATCTTTCCACATCTTAGGAAAAACACCATTTACGATTGAGAGGTGGAAGAGCACAGTAAGCGGCTGTGCTAATTTATCAATACATTTTTTAAGAACGATTGCTAGGAGACCATCCGGACCAGGGGAGAAATCATCTTTCAAGTGATTAATTTTACTCACGACTGAAGATAGAGAAATTTGATGTCAGTGAAGAAGGTATGAGGACAATTGTTCAAATAATTAAAATAGTTCAAATCCACATCGGTATTGTTAAAAGAAAATGCTTCGCTGAAAAAATCTGCAAAAAGATTGGATATAGTATTAGGGTCAGAAGACAAAGATTCTCGGAGTCTTAACGCGGAAGGATAACCATCAGATTTCTTTTTGAAATTAATAAACTGGTAGAAATTTTTGGGTCGGAAATAAGATCGGCCTCCATTTGGTGGATATAATTGGAGTATAGAGAGTCACATAAGGCCGAAAAGTTGTTGTAAGATGAGAGATAATTGGAAAGGTCAAAAGTTTGTTACGTAGGTTATGCAGTGAACGAAGTTCTTTGTTATACCACGGAGGAGCAGATGTGATAGTTGTCAAGTTTGGAGAGGAGGTGACTACTTTCTGTTACAACAGTGTTGTCTGCGTCAGACGTGAAAATCAAGTCAAGTTGTCTTCCTAGATTATTTTTGATATCACTTATCTGAACAAGAAAAGAAGCATGAAGTCGGTCGGTGAACAAAACTTCTTTTTCCGAAGTGGCATTTGTTGCAATGAAATAAATCTCATTCTCAGATTCTGACCATACTATATAAGGTAAATTAAAGTCACCTACAAGTATGACATCGTCTTCAGGGTTGATAGAATCAACAATGAAATCAATATTGAATTGTAAGTTGGGATGGGGGTATATAGCAGCATAAGATGTAAAGAAAACGTTTATTCAAGTAAATTTTTACACATTCAAGTTCAAGATTAGAAATACATATTTGTAATATTTATTAACGATGAGTCAAAATCTGAGTGAAGTGCTAATAGGTGTCCACTTCCTGAATTGCTAAGGTTAGAGTTCGAAGATTCGGAGACTAGAGTATCTTTTCGAAAAACGTTTTAGTCAGATGTAAAGAGTTCATTGCTTTCAATGTCTTGAGAGAGATTAGTTTCAGTAAGAGCAAAAATGTTATAAGGAATTTTTTAGGAATTGAGGTATACATCCGTGGTTTTGGTACGAAGTCCCCGAACATTTTGATAATAAATTGAAAAGCATTGCGGAGTATCATTCTTGTACGGAAAAAGTGGGGTGGGGTCAAGGATCGGCTGCGAAGAAGAGAGTTTGTTAACGACGAAAAAAATTGTTGTGGGTTGCTTGAGATCTTTTTAGATGTGATATTCGCCTAGAGTTAAGAAAATTGGCGTAAGCCAAGAAGTCATTAGAGACTTGGAGAGGAGATAAATTTAAACATTCATGGTATTGAAAAAAGATTTTTTTGAGGGCAAGGAAGTCGCAAGGCAGCCCGTCTTTGGAAATTAACAGCTCAAGGTTAGTTTTGGTTTTACCGTCAATACAGATATTTTCTGGTTTATCATGTAGGTAAGCCAGATATAACCGAACGCTGTCGTAGGTTTTGAGATCGCGATGACGTGCAACTATATAGCGGCCATCATCGCTTTCTGAAAATTGTTGAGTGAGCTTGACGACCGGGGGTAGTAAAGGATCGAGAAATGAAGGTTGTGTGAAAACAGATGTGCAAAAGGATGTGGCTAGTACAGATGACGGAAGACTGACTGAAGAGCAAGGATATGTAGGCGTGGAAATAGTACAAATAGATGAGGAGATATTGGAGTCAGGTCAAAAGAAACACGTTTACGGTTTTGAGATGTGGATGCGATATTGGTGGTGGTATTGGTAGTGGTGGAGTTGGAAGAAGAATATGACGATAAGGAAGGTGGAGCATTATTTGGAGCTGTAAATTGGGAAAGTTTAGGAGAGCAACAAGGAGGAGTTACACTTAAGGACTGTTAGTGAGAAAGGGATGAATGTTGTTAAAATTGGGATATCTACCAATTTTGAATTGCCAGTTTGGATCAGGTCTAAGTGGGCGGTTAACAGGTAATTTAGAATGAACAGGAACTTTATCTTTAAGGCGGTGAAACTCCAGGGGAGAAGATCCAGGGGAGAAAAACATCCAGTCATATGCCTGGGCAGGTAAACGATAAAGGTGGAGTAACGCTTCGAAGGAGAAATCTTCTTGATACGTGTTACACGGATTGTGTAGTTATAAAAGAACGAGCTAGACAGCCATCGTGCATCAATTAGGTAAGCCTTTGATTATATATTTCACGATATCGTTGGATAGTCCGGGATCGCAAGAAGAAAATGATGAGATAACGGGTTCAGTTGAGCTTACAGGTTTAGTAGGAATTTCGGTTTTTGTAGGGGTTGCGGAGTCGGAAACTTCAACTTGCAATTTCGAGTAGCTCATCATGCAGGGAAGAGTTATTGCAGAAATCACGAAGGTCATTATTTGTTTTGAGATCAACACGGGAGACGATCAAGTTATTATTTACGACTTTAAAGCTATCAACCAATTCGTTAACACAAACTCTGGTCGCCGCGAGTTCAATTGTGTTGTTCGAGATAAATTGAATCTAAATTGAATCGCGTCACCGATAACTGAAAGTTGGGTAAGAGCAATGGTTGGTTGAGATTTTTTAAATTGCGAGGAAATGTTCTTCGCAGAACTATTTATTTCTTCACGTAAAGAGTCTATTGGGTCATTTAAATTTAAGTTTTTTAATGCAGTCGAAATCTCTTTTAAGCTATTGCCTAACCCAGATTTAAAAGAAAGAAAATTGGCAAAGGAGTCATTAATAAGGGAATTTTTTTATTAAGTTCAATAAAGTTTGATTTCACAACGCGAGAAAGGTCTAAACTATAAGTATGTAAATTGTTAAAACATTTTGTGAGCTCATCAATTTTTGATAATTCACTGCATATGTAACGACACTTATTATAGTTTTCGTTTAGAGTCGATGTGAGTGAATCATTATTGCACTTAATGGCCAAGAGAATATGGGACAAGGTTATTTCTCTACATTCGTCACAATAAAACGCGTGGTGTATTCATTCATATAGATTAATGAACGTTTGCATACAGGTCGGGTGGAATGGCATACGACAGAGCCCACCACTCGTAACACGATCTGCATTCGCCTTTGACATTATTGGTAATTGATCTATGGCACACTGAGAGAGGAGATGGCAAAAAATGAAAGGGGGTCGGATATGGTGTGAAAAGAAAAATACGTCTTTACTCGACGACGGTTATTGTGGAATATCACCCATTAGTTCCCATTAGTTCTTTCATTCTGTTTGAGTACAACACTAGCTGGTCATAAGTGAAAATAAAATGTTGTTACTATTAGAAAAAAAATATTGGTAGGCTTTAATTTAGGCTATTTAATTCCGTTATTTTATCAATGTTAAGCTTTTCTCACTCTCGATTTTGCCTTTCGCGTGTAAACAGGTGTTCATAAAGTGTTATAGTGAAATAAAAGTGAGATAATTGTTTGGTAAGTATTTTTAAAATTCAGTGTATTTTATTAAAGAATTATTAGGACTCTGTCACCATGAACTAAATTAGTGATACATTTATTGATAGTGACAAGCTAACTTTTTTTTCATTTCTTGGTCCATAAAAAAAAAGTCAGATAGAGTGACATCGTAATGCTTTTTTAGTTTGCAGATTGGATTATTACCTTGCAATTAATGCTTAATTTAAGTGCCGCCACTCAGCGCAACATTTTTTTTACAGGTATCAATCCGCCCTTTTCAGGGCGACCTTTTCCCTTACGCCAAGAAATGTTTTCATTCATTCATAGTGAAAATCTTTTTAAGTCGTCAGTAACGGTTTGTGCAAGTGCTGTTTTGCAGTTTTAGTGTCAACAAAGTCAATAACCGTTCTTAAAGAAGCTGATCATAAAAAGTGCATCGAATACAGCAAAACTTTTGTATCACACCATTTTAAAAAGTATATAGATAAAACAAAGTCACCAGAAGGATTTTTAAAAGCTGAAGAGATTTGGCTTCAAAAAGAGTTCCAAATTCCATTTCCTGAAAGTCATGTGCCAACAACCTCTAGACAAGAAAGACCTGTAAAGGAATTCTAGGAGTACGGAAACAGAGCTAAAAAACGCAAAATTAAAAAACTAATGGAAAGATCAGCCGAAGAATTATCATTTGCTGTTAGTCCAAATTAAGAATAGAAGGAAAGCGTTCTCAAGCCGAAGTCGTCATAAGGCTTGTCGAGTGTTCTCCTAAAACGCTTAAAAAGCTTAAAAACCCCGAAAGTCAGAATACGATCAAACCATATACACCTGAAGAAGCCCTAACCCTAGCAACTTCAAAAAACGCAAAAGAAAGAAATGCTAATATTTACCCAGCATACGATACTATTTTAGAAGTAAAAAAGGAGTGTTTACCTAATGAGTACCTTTCTGACCATAACCGAAACCTTATGTGAAGTCAAGCTACAGCCGTTGCTGGACTTGACACTACAACGTTTGTCTGCCGCACACCTTAAAACTTTCGAAAACCAGTTAGAAGACGGTGATACTTTAGAATGTTCGTGGCAGTGGGGTTCTGATGGTAGTGGAGGGCACTCGCGTTATAAGCAAAACTTTTTAGTAAATCCTGAGGCAAGAGATACCAATATTGTGCTAACGTGCATAGTACCCTTAGAAATAAGAAAAGTTGGTTCTAGCACTCAAAATATCTGGATGTATTCAAGAACATCTTCTCCAAGATACTGCCGTCCATTACGTTTCGAATTCGCAAAGGAAAATATTGAAACAATAGCAAGAGAGATGGAAACCGAAATAAATTGTCTAGAAGCCACAAGAATATCATTTAACGACAAAACTGTTTCAGTTAATCATACTTTGTTCAAAACAATGATAGATGGCATAACATGCAATGCTGTTTTGGAGAACAGGGGCCTGTAACACAACGTGACAAGTACTTGTCGGATAAGTGAAAAGCGACAACTTGTCCAAAATTCTGTAACACAACTCGACAAGTGTATGAACGATCAAAACTTGTCATGATAAAAAATTTCAAGTGCGAAATCCTTTGGTTTTGTTCTTTCTGTAACAGAAAGTGACAAGTGTAAAGAATTTTTTTATATGAATAACACAACATGACTTGTCAGAAAATCTAAATTTACTTGTAAAATAAAGACTTGTCCGACAAGTACAATTTAATCCTGTAACAGAACTCAAACTTGTAAACTTGTAAAAACAAATAATTTTCCCCGACTTGTCCACAAGTTGGACAAGTTATAATTTAAATGTAAATCTGTAATTTTGTTCAATCTCACCATCACTGTCAATATCAAAATCAGAATCTATGAAGAACATTTTTATTTTAAATATGTATTTATTATGTAAATATTTATGTTTTATTCAGAATTTTCACACTTGATCGACTTCGACAATTCTTAATTCACTTGTCACAAACTAAGCAAATATTTACAAGTCTTTCTTGGCACTTGTCACGTTGTGTTACAGAAAGAAGGAAATTTATAAATTTCCCACTTGTCATTTCATTGCCAAACTTGTCCAAATAAATGCAGACTTGTCACTTTATGTTAATGAATTTTTACAAGTTTTTAGGTTTTGCTTATAGTAATGTGTGACAAGTTTTATAGATTGTGTTGTGTTACAGAATTAGCTTGACTTGTCGGACAAGTATAGTTGGACCAATTGTAAACTTGTCACGTTGTGTTACAGCCCCCAGGGCATCTCCTAAGGACATGAACAATCTTGAACTTTGTCTACAAAAACCTCCTGACACCTCTACAAACTCTGCATGCTCACATACGATTTATAGAAGCACTGTTACATATATCTTACAAAATCGGAAATGAAAGTTGGCAGGCTAGAGGAGCTGAAGAGAAACTAGCAGTTAAAAATAGAAAAGAATTTCTACAAAATAAACTAAGGTCGGAATTGGGAATCTTAGTAGATTTTCCAAAACAAGGTGGAGGAAATACGAATGATGGCAATACGGCCCGCAGATTTTTTAAAGATCCGGCAAAAACTGCTAAAATAATAGGATTTGACCCGAAACTGGCAGAACGTTTTTCAATTGTTTTAAAGACATTAACTTCAGGTCTTAAAATTGATAACAGTAAATTCCGTGCTTACTGTTTGGACACAGCAATATTATTTGTTTCCAAATATAATTGGTATAAAATGGCTTTAAGTGTCCACAAAATTTTGTTGCATGGTGCTGATGTCATTGCAAGTTTTCCAATCCCTATCGGACAGATTTTCGAAGATGTCTTAGAAGCTCGTCAAAAAGACTTCAACATTTTTCGAAGCGGGTTTTCAAGAAAGATGTCTCGAATTGCAACCAATACTGATGTGCTCCATAACATGTTAATATCTTCTGATCCAAAGATAAATGAATTTCGATATCTGCCAACCCAAAAGTACAAGATTCCCCCCCTGAAGTTATGGAAATGATTTTAAATTGGTTTTTAAAACAAATTGCCAATCAAACTAACTAAAAAAAATAATTCAGAATTAAGTCCAGCTAATGACCGTAAATCGACTTCTGTGCGCCGGCACAATATAAATGTCTTTATGTTGTCGTAGAAACTTCTTAGTATCTCCGTACACCTTGTGCACATATTTATCGAAACATGGTGTAGAAGGTGTTCTCATATAGTTCTGCAGACTGCAACACATTCGTGAAATTCGTACTCTTGTATTTACCAATACAAACGGAAGAATAGACAACATGGATAGATCAAATGTTGTTTATCAAATAAATTGTCTTGGTGGAAATGAGAGTACTTAGTTTTAAATATCAAATTATCTGTGCGTTGTAACTTTGAAACTTGAATTTTGAGTTAAAATGTTCAAATTTTCATTGAAATTTTATTATTTCTCTAGATTTACTTTGTATGTATATGAAAACGTAACAATTTGTAGAAAATAAGATGTGTAGTTTATTAAATTCACTACGCGTAGTTAATGATGTAGAAAATGTAGTATAGTTAATTCGGCCAACCCTGTTCGTAGGCGGCTTTCCAGATTTGTATGTGAAGAAGAGCAAATTTAAAAAAGAATTTATTCAAAGTTTTAAAATACATAAAATGCTTTTTTCATTTCTAATGTACCTCAACTATGCTGGAATGGCAAATCGGGTAAATTTTTTAATATTCTCTTTTCATTCTCTATAACGAACCTTCAAGGGAACAATTTTCGTTATAAAGAAGTTATATACAAAATTCGTAATGTAGAGAATGTAATTTTTTAACACTGCAAGAGGTATATTTAAAACAAATGGTAAAAAAACTCATTTTAAAGATATGTGTGTCTTTTTATTTTTTAATTAAAAACATATCAATTTTCGATTGCAATTGAGTTTTATTTATTGTTTTATTATAAAAATCTTCCTATTCTCTCAAACTCGACGTAAAAGTTCTACTACATATGCACACTTTTTATACATCCGCACATACATAATAATTTCAATTTAAGGTTCCCCCACACCAACACGAATTTTCGGTGGCGGTGACGAAAACAACAATAAAAACACGTGGTTGTAAATGAAAACAACACGGTGTTATTATTGTTTTCGTCGTCGCCACCGAAAATTCGCGTTGGTGTTTGGGAACCTTTAAGAAAAATTCTTCCCAAAACGGGGAGTTCCCTTTTAAAATTAGGAACAAAAATCGAAGTAGGCTTTGATTTAAAATTTGAAAATAATTGACATTTCGAAAATTCTTGCTTAAATGGGGAATTCCCTTTTAAAATAAGAAACAAAAATCGTAGTCGGCTTTTATTTCAAATTTGAAAATTGAGATTTCGTTATAAAGAAACAACTTTGCTTTCGGACCAAAAAAATAATTTCCTTATAAAGAGAATTTCGTTATAAAGAACCAAATTCATATGAGATATTTTTTAAGGGGAAGGGGAACAAAATGAAATACACTATAGAGAGAATTACGTTATAAAGAAGTTCGTTATAAAGAAGTTTGACTGTAATTGTACATGTAAATTCAAATTTACTTATTTGCGAATTTTATTTTTCAGTTTTGATAAAAAATGTTTTATATGGTTTTGTGATACCTGCGGTATTTATAAATAATAAAATACCTTAGTTTTGTAAGTTAATTTGTTTGTCTTTTCACTTTTCTGGTTAACTTACATATATAAAATACATTTTTATTTATTTTTATGTTCTTGAATAATAAAAAGGCCTGATGAAGAACGTAAACACGTTCGAAACGTTGCAAGAATAAACATCTTTTATTGACCTACAGCCCACTTAAAGTCTATTCAGATAATATACATATATTGTTGACTTGCTAGTTTAAAAAAAAAATTAATATATTTACAAAATTTTTAATCTGGCTCACGGAAAATGTTATGAAAAAATTATTTTCGAATACTATTGTGTGTGTAATATTTATATGGTACTGAATAAAATCTATTCTATTCTATGTTGTAGATTCCATAATCGGAATAACTATATGAAATATTTATCTCTTTCAACACATTAATTGCGTTAATTTATTGTTACATTTTAAACAATAAACAACTTTCAATAATTTGTTGGTTTGGTAACTTTTTCAGTAAAAACTATCGAAAGCATCTAAGAAAGAGAGAATTTTTAAAAATTAAGAAACTTTCATAAAAGTAAAAAAACACATAAGGCGTGTTTTTTTGTAAGTCCATGAGAATTTGTTGAAAAAAACGACTTGACTAACCAAAGTCATCACAGCAAACAAACCTATCACTGTTACAAAATGTCATCTCTACCCTTTCAGATTTATGGCGATCATACAAAATAAATACTTATTATCAGCCACTGCACATTAAAATAAAAAGAAAACTTATATAGAAAACTATTCTCTTTCTCTTTTAAATTAAATAAAAACATAGATCTTAATGTCAAGTCATTGATAGGAAAACAAAATAAATTCCATGACAATGATCACCAATTTTTTACGTTCAAATAGTGAAAATTAACTTATTAACTTTTTACTATTTTAATGATTTAAAATAAAATCCTCGAAAACACAGCTAAAAATTCTTCAAAGTCTCAAAAAACTTATAATTTGATTGTTAGGATGAGTTCAAGTTTTTTCAAACTGGGAGGGCGACTTTAGGGCTCAACGAATAAACCTTAGATGTCTTTTCACTTACTGTCCAAAACTGCACACGCAATTTCGCAATGGACTTATTAGACACCATTTCTAATGCAAAAATAAAAACAAAAATAAATGCGTTTAAAAATCTTCACTTAAATTTTTTTACAAATTGGCCTCAGTTTTGTAAATTTTTCCTTCAAAATATTTGTAGTTGAAATATTTTTAAACAATACCTCGTATGCGAAAAAGTTTCATAACATCTCTTTTAGTAAATAATTAATCTGTAAAGTGAGCATACATTATTTTTCGAAATTTTCGCTTATTTTTAAAGCTGGAAAAACGTGTTTTCATCTGTTAACCAATTTTTTTTTGAAGAATGACATCTTTTAAAGAAAAAAAAAATGTTGATGCTTTCTTATGGAGGGTAAAATTATCCTCCAATTTTGTAATACAAAAATATAATTTACCGTTTGAGACTTTATTGCAAAAGTGTTGTCCTCTATTTAAGTCTCAAGGTACAAAGCAAATGGCCTGTTTGATTTTAAAGATAACAATCTAAAATTCTTTATCCAAATGATACATTTAAAAAAAAAGGGGAGGAAGAAAATGCAAGTGCTAAAAACGGCTACATGTAACGCTTTTTAGTCCTAAAATTTTCGAAATGATTTCCGATCTTTAAACAGATATAAATTTATTCGAAAAAATCAGAATATATACAAATAGTAATTCTTTTCGAACAAAAAGGCAAGAAACGACTATCAATTAATATAAGCAAAAATGGTTCTTCATGGAAGCAAACAATTTTATTATGAAGATCATCTCAGGTGTTGGAATTTCCTTTTCTCGCAAGCCACCTTAAAATTTTCCAGCTCCCGAATTGATGGAAAAATTTTCAACAAATATGACGAATTAAAGGTTCAGAAAATCCTACGGACACAAACCATAATTCCCAAGTTTTTTTTTCAAAATGTTTGTTGTTCAAAAGAACGACGAAAGCTTTTGTCCTTTATTCGATATATAAGGTCTCAATTCATTTTTAATTATTTCCCATGCTATAGTTCCAAAGTTTCTCCAAAAACAAATCTAGATAGTAAAATCGTTATTTCCTAAGGTTAAAATATTCGCCACTTTAACGAATTGGATCGTGTAAGTCTTTCGAAAGCGTGGCATTTAAGTTCTTGTCTATTTGCACGACTTCCTCTTTGCCCTACATGAACAAATTAATATCACAGGTTTCGAGTAATTTCCAATTTCTGGGTTGGCCGATCAATTATCAAATGCTGTTTTAAAACGAACGCAGCAAATCGAATATATCGGAGTGACGTGGGACACAACCTTCAATACAATTTTTCTTTCATTAAAATAAAACAAAAGAATTAAATAGTAAAAAATATTTTTTTTATTTTATAAATAATACAAATTCTATATAAAGGGTGATTTTTTAGCTGGTTTGGTTTTGGCAACACTGGTTTTGACAGCTGACGTGTGTTTAGTACCTTGTGTCACTGTCAAACAGCTTCAGTTTGGTTTGCAATTTAACCATGGATCGTCTTACAAATGAACAACGCTTGCAAATTATTGAATTTTACTATCAAAATTCGTGCTCGGTTCGAAATGTGTGAAAATATGAAATTGTGTTCAGCGATGAGGCTCATTTTTGGTTGAATGGGTACGTAAATAAGCACAATTGCCGCATTTGGAGTGAAGATCAGCCAGAAGCATTGCAACAGCTACCAATGCATCCCGAAAAAGCCACTGTTTGGTGCGGTTTATGGGCCGGCGGCATTATTGGGCCATATTTCTTCAAAGATGATGCGAATCGCAGTGTTACTGTCAATGGTGAACGCTACCGAGCGATGATAACAAACTTTTTTTTGCCCGAAATGGAAGTTCTTGACTTGCATGATATGTGGTTTCAACAAGACGGTGCCACATGCCACACAGCACGCGAAACAATGGCGCAATTGCGAGGCGAGTTTGGTGAACAGTTAATTTCACGTTTCGGGCCGGTCAATTGGCCGCCTAGATCGTGCGATTTGACACCATTAGACTATTTTTTGTGAGGGTATGTCAAGGCTAATGTCTATAGGGACAAGCCCGCTTCGATTGACGCACTGGAAGCCAACATCCATGCATTCATTCGTGAGATACCGGCCGATATATGTGAAAGAGTATGCCAAAATTGGACTCAGCGGATGGGCTACCTGAGACGCAGCCGCGGTCAACATTTGCATGAAATTATCTTTAAACATTAAATTGCAAGGTTCAAACTATCGATTCAAATAAATATTTCATTCATTTTTTCGAATTTTTTGTGTTTTTTTTTAAAAAAAAGTTCTAAACCTCTTAAAAAATCACCCGTTACTACTGGAATACATCAGCCAAGTAGAAGACGTATCACTATTTTATTTGGACCTGTTGAATTATTGATTCAAAATAGCTTTTAACGGCCGTTAGTCCTACATAAAATAGGCGTTTCGTCCCGGCGATCTCACTTGGACTCATCAGTTGACTAGTGAGGGCCTTTGTCAATACGCAATTTTTTTGAATATTTAATAGATTTTCATAAAATATGTCTATTTTTACCAAAATAACCGGTAGGGAGGCGGATTTCAATCATATTGTTTTTAACTTTAAAAGTAACGCAAAGTTGTCACCATGACATTCCGACTTTCATTTGTAACTCATCAATCATACTTAACTACATCAAGTCGTGTAAGATGAAATTTTCTTTTCAAACTTTTTTCATGTGAGTTTTTCCTACACTTTTGACACTGGTTTATACTGTGTGAAATAGTGTGGAAGAACTTTAATACAGTTTTTGTTTTGAAAAGAAGAGAGCATTTTTCTGAATTTGCTTTCAGAATCAAAACCAGAAACGTTCACACAAAGCGATTCCTCGTTCCGGATTACCAATCAAACAAAAAGCCTACAAGAGGATTTAGGTATGCCCATATGGACTTATTTGTCGATGTATTTAAGTGTAAATCGACTGTGTCGATTTACCAAATTTTATTCGACCTTGAAATATAGGCACCTATTTTAACCAATTCGGTTGGCTGATTAACTGAGGTTCAACCAGGGTTCAAACTCTTAATTGGCAAAAGTTCAGTTTTGTTTACATTGCTCGAAAACTATCATATGTAGAATTGCAAAAATTACAATTTGTAAAAAAAAAATAATCGTTTTCGAAAAAAACAAAAGCAAGCATTGCTTATTTCGTCGCTACAATGCAAATTTAGTCTGAGTCACAAATACAATTTTTTTCCAGATGAACCTTAGTCTGTAAAATGCTGACTTTCGACATTATGATTATATTCTATTATTAAAATTCTGAAGGAACTACTGCACGTAGGAATATTTGGAATATGTGGAAAATGCGCGGAACACAACAAGTTTTCTTATGACATTAAAAAAAAACTCACTTTGAAATTTTGGACTTAGACTTGTTCTGCATTGTAGCGACGATTTGCTGATGAAGTTACATTTAAATCTTTTTAAACTGCCTATATTAAAGCTTTCTGACTTTCGTAATAACAGCCGTTGCACAGGAAGCTGAAAACCAACGTGATGAATTGAAGAAGCAGCGTACCAGTTATTTAAAAAAGACAGCTGCCCTTAAGAAGGAGCTTAAAGTACTCAAGGATCAGCGAAAGGATTTAATTGGAGGAACTGGATCCCACAGCCCAACTACGAAAGGTTTCCTGGATGAAAACGAACGATTGCAGGTAAGTTGATATATGGCATTTTTTTGTTGAATAAGCTTTTACAAAAAAGTTATATTGTTGAAGAATTTGTCGGATTTTGATGTATTGACCATATTTTAAAGGTACTTTAATGAATAAACAATTAATAATACGAGAAAGTTCTGGTTTTTAAAATTCTAAAATGGTGATCAATTTCTCAACAACTACAACAAATGGAAAGTGTGTATTCAAATAGGGATAGAGAGCATTTGAAATTGACTGTAATGAAGTAGAATATGTGTACCTGAAAATGTCAAAAATTAATCTTTAACTACGTTTTTATTAGGAAAAATGAGATAATTTCGTGAACATTTCCAAATTCTATTCAAAGTGATCTCATTCCTTATACAAATTAAGGTGCTTTCTATATGAAAGGACTTTTTTAAGTGGAATAACGTACATATCGCCGCTTGAAAAGCAAAGTCGAAAAACGTAGTTTTTAAGAAAATCGATTTGAATTTTTTGTCACTTAAAAAATTAATTTTCATTTATAAATTATAAATGAAAATCAAAAAGTCGTGGAGTGTTACTTTTTTGCTTCTTTCAAGTGGCATATTGAAATTATTCAAAAGAAGCCTTTTTTAAAAAAAAGTCTTGTTTATGTCATTTTGCATCCAAATAGCTAAAAGTTTAAGACAAAAATTTATTAACAAGTGTCGTTTTGTTTTGAATGAAACTGACAAAAGTGTCGTTCTGCATGAAAAAAATATTAAAAAAATATTCGAAAAAGCCTGAAAAAAGACCAAGGATCTTACCTTAAATGCAAAACGACCATCACACCCCCAAACTGTCAATTTAAGAGCTATAGTTATGGCAGTAAGATAGAAAAATAGTATTTTTACTTGCGATATATACTTAGGTACTATATGGCAAGTAATGGATTGTAAAAAAATCGAACTCGAGATTTTGATCGAAGTTGACATTACAATGATAGCGAAGTTGAATAAATGGGTCTCGCAATTCTGTCCGTCTGTCTGTCTGTCTGTCCTTTCAGCTGCAGCCGAAGACCAAAAATAACGGTACCTGCCGTACAAATTTTTTTTAACAAAAAATGAAAATCCTATTTTTCTCAAAAACGTGCCCACAATTTTTTTTTTTTAATTCAGTAACTTTTCTTACAAAAATGTTCCGAAAAATGGTTCAAAATGGTACCTCCCATAGAACAATTTTTTTGATTTTCGATTTTATCAAAAACTGTTCAACTGATATTGGTAAATTTTTATTTACAGAATGTGTGAAAAACTTTAAAAGTTTTGTATACTAAAATTTAAAAAAATTTTTTTTTGGATTTTCAAAAAAAGTTTTAATTTTTTTTTTTGAGAACTTAATGGTCACGTTCGGGAATCAATCCAAAGCTATCCGGATAATCCCTTGTAATCCCTTGTGACAAAACTGCTGATGCAACAACAACCCAACGTATCTGAAAATTTTTGGATGCGTGGATAGCCTATCTGATAGTTTACCGAACGCAAGGAATAATTCGAAAACGAATCCGTCAATTTTTATTAAACTTGGCACCCAGCAGTTTTTAAACATTATCTATTAAATGAAAATTATTCTTATAACCAAAAATAATGGTACCTCCCATACAAATGTTTAAAAACCGGTATTGAAAATCTCATTTTTCACAAAAACGGCTCCTACGATTTTGATTAAAATTTTTGTGTGAACTTATATTTGTGCGATCTACCATTTTAATGGAAAAAAATTTCTATCGTTTAAAAATGGTATCTCTCATAGAACCATTTTTTTTATTTTCGACTATCTCATTATCAGTTGAACTGATTTTAATGAATTTTTTTAACAATAGCTTCAAATAAGTTCTCATAATATTGCATACAAAAATTAAAAAAAAAAATGAACTTGATTTTTTAAAAAAATTTCAAAATTATTT
The DNA here is from genome assembly GCA_929447395.1 of Epistrophe grossulariae. Lineage (NCBI taxonomy): Eukaryota > Metazoa > Arthropoda > Insecta > Diptera > Syrphidae > Epistrophe > Epistrophe grossulariae. The sequence continues at coordinate 73,382,490 of OV839568.1, read as the reverse complement.
TTTGAAAGTTCCATATTTCGAAAATGGGTAGATGATAGTTTTTTAATTAATTTTTTAACTCCGCATTAATAAATTTTTTTTTATTAATTTTTTCAAAATTTTATATATATATTTTTTTTTTAAAACCGCTCCAACGATTTTCAATTTTTTTTCTCATAAATTGAGATTTCCTTAAAAAAATCGGATGATGTACATCGCATTGGTGTCAAAACAATTTCAGAGGTTGTTTAATCAATTTATGTTTAACTAAATATTTTTTTTACAATTATTTAGTCTAAACTGTAGGTTCCATCCATATTTGCAACACGGTGATATATTGTTCATAAATAAAAATTATATTTTTTATTTGTTTTGTTAAAAAAAAGAAAACTTTATTTATTCACTTTCTTAAATTTCTTAAATTAATACAAAAATATTTAAACTTGAACAGGAACTAGAACGAACGACGCGTTGCTGGAATCGTAAGAACCCTAGCATCATCATGCTGACGTCTTTTATACTTCTTTGTGTTTGATAAGATTTTGGCATAAGCAAAAATACAATCTCTATTGTTCTTTCATCATTCATGATATCTCAACGGAGACAAATAAAGTTGTTTGTATGTTATTCTTTCATGATATCTGAACTGTTTGTTTCTTTTGCTTATTGGGTCATATGTATAGAAGTTAAAGTTGGGACTTGCCTTCGTATGTTGTGTATGTTATTCTTTCATGATATCTGAACTGTTTGTTGTTTTTGCTTATTGAGTCATATGTATGTATGGAAGTTAAGGTTGGGACTTAACTTAAATGTACCTACTCGCATAATACTACCTTAAACTTAACTAAGTCTTAAGCAGGTGGTATAAAATATAGGCTATCGTAGCTAATTTATTTCTTTTATAAGATTAATAATATAGTTTTTTAAATATTGAAACTTTAAAAACACAATTTGATCGCACATAAGAGCAAGTTCGTGCGACCCAGTCGTGCACATTTTTTTTGAAATTCGTTCTGTAACTTAAGTCAAAACCTCAAAATTTTGATTTATGTCACTTTGCTTTTGATATGACGATATGTACTCATGTGTGTATGTTTGTCTTTCAAATTATAATTTCGTCTTATGTACAATAAGTAAATCGATCACCTGAAAAAATCTTTACTTAAAGTTGAAAAGGAGTTTAATATGATAACCATACTATAGGCATCAAATACTATTGAAATATTTGCATGAAATATCAGCCACTAAAGTGTGCTGCTACCAATTTTTAGGCTGCGGTTATAACTATATACATCTTAAAATTTTGTCTAAAAAATCGAAATCGAAGGTAAAATTCTTTAACATTATTTCTTTGTAATCAATTTTTTTTATAAATATTTGTAGCATTTTAGGACTTTAGCAACCATAAATTTATATTAAATATTTTTCACAGCCTATCCAATTAATTGTGGCCTATTAAGGCCAAAAAAAAAATAAAAATTAAAAAAAAAAGAAAAATATAATATTGCTAAACATGTTAACAAACCAATGCCCTTCAATGGCGAATGTGTTCCCAGGATACAAATTGTAAGATATGTCTCCGGCCGGGTGTGTTCGCATGAACACTTCCTAGAGAGGAAGAAGAGTTTTTGGGATGAGATGACAAGCGAGAAATGATGTTAGTTGCTGCAAACGCCCACATATTTGTTTAAGCTAGAGATACTTTTTGTACATTGCCAGTTAAAAAAGTATGCAAAGAGGTTTTAATTTAAATGTCTATACTGCTACTTATTTAATTGATAATCTTTATCGCTATTAGCAATCACAAATGTATTATAGCCTGTAGTATTGAAAAATATTATTGTAAATTGTAATATTCTGTAATAACCAACACACGGAAGAGAAGACTATCACTATGAGTTCTGGTTGCAATGATGATATTGGCCGAGAAGCAGTCACGCAGCCTTAAGGGGACACAAATGTTGTTGCGCAAGCAAATCACCTTTGTCCAAGCGATCAAAATAAATACAATTTAAATATAAAATAATTCAATTTATTACATTTACTAATTAAAATTTTCTATCCCATTCATTTAGAGTCAAATCCAGAAGAAATTAAGCACCATTGAAAATGTAATTGATATGTTGACTGGAATTATCGGAGAAGAAAACCTGTCCAAGGACGATGCAGTTGAATCGCCAAAGAAGCACTCTAAGAAAAAACGTTCTTCTTCTTCCTCTTCGTCGGATGATAGTTCATCTTCTAATTCGTCGTCGTCATCTTCATCGTCATCAAGCTCGGAATCAGAGGACAACAGTTCACCGGAACGTTTGAAAAGTAAGGCTATCGAGAGTATGAAGCATAAAAGAGATGGACAAGGAAAAGCTGCGTCTAAAGATAAGAAAAACAAGGAGGAAACTAAAAAGTGAGTAACAACATAGAAGGCTTCCTCTAAATTAAATTATTACCTACACTGTTTAAAGTAAGAATTGAAATGTTAGATTTAAATTACAAACGGCACAGAAATGATAATTCTATCTGTAACCTTAATGAAATTGAAGATGTCAAGCACTTTTTAGCAGTTTGTCCAATTCTATCAAACCTACGAAGACTTTATTTTTCAAATAACACCTATTACGGAGCTATTATGTAATCTGCTTAAAGATATCAAATGCTTAGAGCGCTTCAATAATGTTGAAAATAATGCTATTCGGCAAGCCCTAGACTCTGTAAACGTCGATCCAATGTTATCAAACTGGTTTGACTCCATGCTCCAAATAATGTAGAAATGGGTCACAGCAAGCTAAAGGTGAGAACATGTAGAAGTTATCCACAAGGTGGGGTATTATCTCCCCTGCTTTGGCTTCTTGTAGTTAACCAGATCCTAGTTGAACTCGATCTTAGTGGTGTAAAAGTTGTGGCCTATGCTGACGACATTGTAATTGTGGCCTCAGGGAAATTTCCACCCACCTGGTGTGAACTTCTACAAACATCCCTTTCAATGCTCAATAACTGGGCCAAAAGCTGCGGACTCAACGTCAACCCACTCAAGACAGAATTAGTTTTGTTTACAAGAAAACGTAATGTTCCTAATATTGAACCACCCACTATAAATGGGTCTCCGCTCCATGTCACTGGTACGGCTAAATATTTGGGTTTAACAATTTATCGTAAACTAAACTGGAAAGAAAACATTAAAGAAAGAGAGAAGAAAGCTCTAGTAGCATTCTATACCTGCAGTCGAATCTTTGGTAAAAGATGGGGTCCTAGTCCCAGAACCATTCATTGGATGTACACAGCCATAATAAGGCCAATTTTGACATACGCATGTTTGGTTTGGTGGCCAGCCCTAGACAAAGCAACCAATCTGAAAACCTTGACAAGAATTCAAAGACTGGCCTGCATTGGAATAACCAGTGCCATCAGAACAACACCAACTGCAGCCCTGGAAACGTTTCTTGCACTTGCCCCATTAGACATTTTTACGAAAGAACTGGCTACAAATAGTGCCTAACGGCTAAAACATAGTAATAGCTGGAATAGGGGACTTTTTGGTCACAGAGCTATTATAAATTTCATAGACACAGACATTCAATCTGACTATACGATACCACACATTGATTACACCTCAGTGCAGTGGCCCTAACGGATATTCCTACAAGGGAATCCACCGGGTCATAAAAACAAATCACGTATCGGTCTTTACAGATGGATCCAAGACACTTTATGGGGTAGGGTCAGGCATCTTTTCAGATAACCCACCCCTAAATATATCACTAAAACTACCAAATTACTGTAGTGTTTTTCAAGCGGAAGCGCTTGCAGTGTGTGAGGCTGCAAAGAACCTCACTGCACACGAACTAATAAACTAAATAGTGATATTGATAGCCAAGCGGCAATAAAAGCTATCTCCTCGTTCATCACAAAGTCTAAACTAGTGGACAGATGTCGCAGTGAGCTGAAATTACTGAGCGAAACAAACACAGTTACCCTTCATTGGGTCCCTGGGCACCGTGATATTCGAGGGAATGAAAAGGCAGATGAGTTGGCCAAAATCGGGTGTTCTCTTGATCTGAGCCAAACAGAATTTTCGGTTCTTATACCGTTAGAAAATGAAAAGAATAGAATTCGTCAGGGCTTTCTCAAATCCGCAAATTATAGATGCCCATCAATTGACACTTGGCGGGTCTCGAGGAATCTATGGTCGGATTTTTCAAGGAAAAAAACAGTCTTCTTACTAAAGCTAAGCAGGCCCCAATTGTCCCTCTTGGTTGGAATCCTAACGGGTCACAACTCAATGAGAACCCACATGAGCAGAATGGGCCTTAGCTCATCTGACTTATGCAGAGGTTGTCAGGATGAAGAGGCGGAGGAAGGCTCTTATCACTTTCTTTATGAAGGCCCCAGCCTAGCAAGAACCAGGAAAACAGACCTCGGAGCGTACTTCTTCGAATATCTGTGCGACATCTGGTTTTTGCCACTAAAGAATATTCTGAAATTCATTCAGATTTCAGGATGGTTCAGGGAAGCAACCCATTCCTAAGTTTCCACTTACTCCTTTCCCTACCTCTCCTTATTCCTACCTGACACACACCTTTTGGGGAGCACAATGGTTGCATTGAGATCGAAGTGAGATAACTGCGGATTGCCGCTTATCACCCCGTCTAACCTAACCAAACCTAGATCGCTTCAGATTCAGCGTTGGCCAGATTTGTTTTGTCGCCAAGCAAGTGGAGAAGTTGTTTAACAAAAGATTTGTGTTTTTTATAGCATCTTGCTGTAGCATAAGTTTACATTTAGCATAGGTATACCAATATTAGTCTTATCTGTTAAAATAGGTATTGTTGTTCCATTTTTAGCGAGTTCATCAGCTTTACAGTTTCCCTATGGCCCGGCACCCAACAAAGGTTAATGTTGAACTTATGAGCAATCTCAATGAGAGATGATCGACAGTTTGGGCTGTTTTAGAGTTTGTAGAAACAGAGTCCAGAGATTTGATAGCAGCTTGGTGTTGAGAAGAGGCCGATATCTGTTGTTGATAACACTTTTTCTTTAAGCCAAGATAAAGCATCTCTAATCGCATTGTTAAAAGCACCTTTTATTTCTAAGAAAGCCACCATTGTGAACTTTTGTGTTGGAGGGAATATTCGAAAGTGCGTACTAGCTTTGTATACAAAAACAACTTTGACTTCTCTCCATAGTAGTGGAATATGGGTTAGGTTTAAACAGTCTTTGGAAATAGAAATACATCTGAATTCTTTTGTAATTCAGTCAAGATCGTTAATGTTAAACGGAACATTTAAAAGTTCAGATTTGATTAAATTTTTCACTGTTTCTTTGTATTGGAGCCAGTCGGTTTTCCGAAGATTTCAAAAAGCTAAATGGCAGGAAGGTTCATGGTGAGTTTCTGAATTCCCTCTTTGAAAGGCAAATCTGTTTTTTTAGGTTGGAGTCTTTATTTTTATGCTAGGTTATAACTCAACATTTATTGCATGGATTTGTTTTTACATGTTTTGTCCGAAGCATTGCTACCATTCTTAATTAAAAAAAACAAGATTTTTAGCTAAATTGCTTGAAATTATTTAATTTAAGTTCATTATAAATAAATATACCACGGTACTGACATTTAGGTTTTAGAATAACCTCATGATCTCAAAGCTTCTGAGAAAAATAAAATTCGTCATAATTTTAACACTTATATGGCTTATATTCTAAAAATCACCCCAAAAAATTTCATAACGCGCTTGGATAGCAATACCAAGGTACCGACAGGTAATTTTGTGACACACGATTTTAGAATAAAAACACTTCACTCTTACAGTAAACTCAGTAAAATAAATTGAATTTTTTTAACAATAAATAAATAACTCTTTCAAACAGTATGCCATCAAACTAAAAACAAAATGGCGGTTCAGCGGGAATCTTTTGAATTCAAAAATAAAATGAAATCCAAGGACAACATTCAATTATTATTAATTAATTCGAGAGCTAATATTTTGACATGACAATCTCAAAATTTAATAAAACAACTATTGTACTCAAAATTTTCTGAGAACAACATTTTTATTCAATGGTGTATTTTAATAGAAAATAGTAGATTTAATTGGAAAAACAAGGATGGGACATGCCACGGTACGGAAATTTTGAGTATACTTTTTCAAGTCAAGGGGAAGGGGTAGAAAATGTTTAAACAATCTGTAATGTAAACTGTAGTACAAACTTATTTCCAAAATTAAAACCAGAAATTCAAAAGAAAATTTTATTAAGTTTCAAATAGAGCCCTGGACACAAGGAATCACAGTTGGCAGAGAATCACCCACTTAGAATAAAATAAAGAATAGAACCCACACCGTATGATGGGCGTTAGCGTCGGACCCAGCATTGAGGCTGATATTTTACCTTTCTGCACCAGAGATGCTACTTTTTAGTAGTATGCAAGAATTAGATTCACATTTATTTGGTGATGTATACAGTAAGTTGTGTGAATTTCACATCGTGCGGAACGTTCAAACCTAAGTTCCTGGAATTTTGTGTTTATTTCTTCATATATTCTTACAAATAAAAACATAAATAAAGTTTAAAACATCTTTAAAAATAGTGCTTATATAACTATAGAATTTATTATTATTAATATTAATTAACAAGCAATTAAAATTACAAGCTAATATAAAATTTAACAAGCCTAGCTGCAGAGACTATTGTTAATTATGGGCTGCGAAAACGGACAAAGTTCCAAAATATGTTTTAGATCAAGGCGGGTGTTGCAAGTGGGGCAGGTTGGGGGGTCGTTTTTGTTGAGGAGGTGTTGGTGTCAAGCAGTGGTAAGTTGAAGTCTAGCGAAGTTAGTTATTTTTTGTTTCAAACAGTTAGTAGGGTACATCGGCGTAGATTTTAAGGGGTTTATATTCTTGTAGTGATGGTGATATATGCTCAAATCGTGGCTATATTTTGCAAAACATATCGATCCGGTATGCTTGAGGAGATCGGTGTTGGTGAAGATGTTGAAGATGAATACAGGTGCGTTTCTTGTTGAGTTTGCAGCACTGTCGGCATATTCATTTCCGCATATTCCAACATGGTCAGGAGTCACATTTGTTTAATATTTTTCAATTTTATGAGTTCATTTCTTATTACTGATATGATTTCGGTGTTTTTGCTTGCGTTTTGAATTGCTTACTAAGAATTGATTACTGAGATGCTGTCGGAGCATATAATGCATTTTTTCAGAAAGATTGGCTGCAGCTTTAGTCGGTTCTGCTGTAAAGACCGAGGCAAAATCTGAGAGAATACCAATGCTTTTGGTTGACCCGTTTTCATCGGTCACCGCATAAGATGTAGTGTCCGGAGTTTTAGAGCCATCGGTGAAGATAAATCTCCATCCGTCAGATCTTAAGTCAGAGGCGATACATGAATATAGTTGGCGATATGTGCTGTTTGCTGTTTGCTGTTTGCTGTTTTTAATTTTTTGTATTTGGTTAGATCCAAAATAAGCGATTCAGATTCGAACCATGGTGGGTAGCGTGGGGCGTTGAGCCGTTCTCTTTTGGTTGGCAGATTGTTAAGCCTTGATTCTTTAAGAATTGTATGGATGGCAGATGGAATTCGTTTTGTTAATTTTAAAATTGCAAGCTAATATTTTTTTAGATTTGTTGTTTTTTTGATGTCGTTGTCGATGATAGAGCTCTTGGAGAATATAAGTTTTGCGAGCATTCTTAATGTTAGTGTGTCTCTTCGTTCTTCGATGCTGGGGAGTCCTGCTTCAGCTAGGATATTTTTTGTTGGAGTTGTTGGAAAGGTGTTTATGCTTTTTCTAGCTGCTGTGTTGTAGATGGGTTTTATGATGTTTAAAACATACTTTGGGCAGTGACCATATATACACAACCCATAATCAATTTTACTTATTTATTTATTTATTTTTTATCTTACTATATTAGTTCGTGCAGCTAGGGATTTCCTAAGTTCTAAACAATGTTCTTTCCAAGAATATTTACATTTCAATATTAATCCTAAAATACTTAAATTACTAACATTCTTTATCTCAGTGGTGTTTATGTTACGGCTGAGTTGTTGACAATTTTGTTTGTGACATGTATGAAGTAGTTTAAATTTTTCAACTGAAAGTTTTGCACCTGATTTTTTTGACCATTCAATTATATCTTCTTATGGGATTTGAAATAAAGATTTACTTAGGTCATTAATTTTGCATAAAATATGAATATCATCTTCATAACTGCAATGATCTAAATTCTAAAAGATGATATTTAATTAAAATTGCGTTTATATCATCGAAAGCAATAACAAACAGTATTACCCAGAGAGATGATCCCTGGGGAATAACGTTACGAAGTAGATAGCTGGAAGAGTAGACTTGTTGGTTTTTACCCAAAGTTTTCTGTTTGCTAAAAATGATTTTCTGTATCCGTATATTCTGCTTCCAACACCCCACTTTATGAGCTTATTTAATATAATATGAGGACCTATAGAAATATGTTCAAAAAGCATTTCAAATGGCAAAGTCGATGTGAAGCAAAGCATCAATGCAACCTCTTTGGGCTTTAAACGCAACTTGATTGAGGCTAATAAGATTATTCGTTTCAGAGAACCACAACAAACGCTTTGAGATTATTCATTATCCATCCATTATTTTGTATCCTTCAATTAAATTTTTTTTTTTTTGGGTTTTGGAATAGGAATGATTGTTGTAGATTTCCAGGATTGAGGGATTTCATGGTTGCTGTGGATTCTGTTGTAGAGGGTTATGATTCTGTGTTTGATTTCGATGGGTAGGTTTTTCAGCATTGGGTGTGAGATCCTTTCTCTGCTTAGAGTCTTTCCCTTTACTTTATTGAGACAGCTATCAAATTCAATTAAAAGTATTGGGTCTTCAGTTCTCAGGGCTGTTGTGTTGCGAGAACTATAAGGCGTTCGTTTTTTCTTCTAAGAATTTTTTAGAAAAGTTTATATATTTTGAAGCGTTTGACCAATTATGGGCGAAGAGATTTGCAATGCTTTCTGGATCTATGATAGTATTGTTGTTGCTGTCTTTATTATTTATGGAAAGTGGGGTAAAGTCACCCGTGAGAGCACGGATATTTTGCCATATTTTTGCAGTGGAGGTGTTTGGTTTGATTTTGGATGTCATTTCCACAAAACTGTTGGCTTTGCTTGTTTTTAGAAGCCCTCTAAATGTTGCATTTGTCTTTTTGTAGAGTATAAAGTTTTGAGTTGAAATGTTTTTTTGAAATTTTTTATTGCATTCATTTTTTCTTTGCGCAAGATTGACAATTCGAGGTTCCACCATGCTACTACCTGTTTGCGCTTCGTATTTGGGAGAGTCTGAGGTATGGAGAGGTTGGCGGCAGTTCTAATACCTTTCAGCAATATAGCAGCTTCCTTGTTGTTGTTGTGTGATATGTTTTTGTTAGACAATAGTTCAGAAGTTTTTTTTCTTAAAAAGTGGCCAGTTGGCTTGGTCAGTTTTAAATTTTTCGCTTTTTGTATTGTTGTTCTTCTTATATTAACAGTCGTAAGGATAGGGAAATGGTCGCTGTTATGTAAGTCGTCTAAGGTTTTCCAATTTGTTTTTCAAGAAGTTCTGAGGAGCAACAAGTTACGTCAACGTGTGTAAATGTGTTGTGTGTTGAAAGATGAGTGGGGGATCCATCGTTTAATATGCAACAATTACTGTCAGTGAAGAAATTTTCGATTAGTTCGCCCTTTTTGTTTGTTTTTGGGGATCCCCAAAGTGTGTTCCAGGCGTTGAAGTCGCCAACGAGGATAAATGGGGTTTTTATTTGACTAATAATGAACAGCTCGTTACTGGTGAATGGTTCTTTAGGAGGTAAGTATAGGTTTATTTATGTGAATTTAATTTTGTGTTGTATTTCGACGGCTAGTGTTTGCAAATTTGAATTTAAAGTTAAGTTCCCGAGCCGCAGAGTGAGTGATTAGGTTGGAATTTTTATTATTGCATTTCAGCATCATCGCTAACAATATTTATTTATTTATTTATTTATTTCATACAAAATAATCAATACTATTAATAAGTTTTTGAGTAACTGTTGATATAGGTGAATGAGTGAGAGAGGCATTTGAGTGGTTGTTGATATGTGTGTTATGAGTGGATTGTGTGCTAATGTTGGCAGTTGAATTTGAGGAGATTTCTGAATCATTTAGAATGCTCTGAGCGGGTTGTGCAGAAGTGTTAGAGTTGGATGATGGGTTTGGTATGGAATGAGTATAAGAGCTGTTGATGGAGTGGTTTTTTGATGCTGGGGTTTAATTATTTATGTTTGAGTAAAGCTAAGTACAGACGATTGTCAGATCTTACAATATTGTCAGAACTGTCAATGGTCTGACAATAGCTGACAATTGACATTGACGGGGTTCCAGCCCCGAAAACCATTTGGTATACTCACTGGTGCACTCTAGACATTACAAAAAAAAAACCTTGTCCTATACTAAATGCGAGGTCAATGTAACATTTCAATGGAATAATGATGAAGAGTGGGATAGCGAGCAGTTAGCACACATTGCGCGGGTACATGGGTCAGGCTTACAGCATCGATTGTATTTTTTTTTCTAAGAAAAGGGCTGTTCTTTGCGATTTTACAAATATTAATAAACTGCCGTCACCAAGTTTGTTTACACTATCGTAGTCTTGCTTACAGCATCGATTATTTTTTTAAAGAAAAGGGCTCAATGAAGTAATGGGTTTTTCACAGTTTGTTGAAGTCATAACAAAGAATCGGGGTTTTTGGCACTGGAGATGGATGGGAGTTCGGGGAATGCATTTAGAGATATGTTTGTTGTTGAATTTGGAAGTCTTTTTTTTGGTTGGAGGTCGAGGTCACAATCAGGACCCGTAACGCTCTCCGGGTTTTTTAGGCCTGCCGGCCATGGGCTTAGTGAAATAAGATCTATGTGTTGGTGTGAGGTATGTATGCGAGTGGAGAAATGGGAGATAGAGAAAATTATTAGTGATGTACGGTTTAAAGAAAGAAACCGGTTTACGCACTTGGCGGCACGACTAAATCACGACAGCTTGTGGAACTATGTTATCGGTTTGAGAGCTAGTCGGTTACTGTGAAGAATTTATTATATTATTGAAATTTATGAGAAATAGTGAATAAAACTAATAATTAATAAATATCAATTTGCATATAGTTGATCATTTTAATTGAGTGAAAATGGAAGACAATTATTGTAGTGGTAAAAATAGAATAAACCGAAGTTACGAATTTGTGTTATGTAGCGGGACGCGGGGGAAAAATTTCATATTAAATGTGTTGAATTGAGTAAATTTGATGTGAACTAACTAAAAAGTAATGCAAGAATCTTAGCTGCTCTAAATAAACAAATAATAGCACTCATTAAAAATAATATTGAAATAAAAAAAAAATGTAGATGAAATAAAAAACGTATTTAAATGCAACAACACCAACTCAATCAAAGCTTTCATATGCACAAGCTTTGAAAACAGTGAAGTAATTGTTGTGAGTGATCAAAACAACGAAAAAACAAGAGAAGATATTAAAAATATTATTAATCCAATGTGTATGAAACTAAAAATAGAAGAATTTAGAAATGTCCAAAATGGTGGTATCTTAATAAAGTGTGACAAGCATTCAGTTAAAACAATTGAATCCGAAATCAAAACAAAAATGTGTGAATATGATGCAAAGATAGAAGAACATCGTAATCCGCGCATTAATATAGTGGGTATGAGTGAGACAATGGGTGCGTTCAATCGATTACGTTTTACATCTGAATTTTCAGATTTCTGAATTTTTGGAGCTTCTGATTGGCCAGCTGTCATAAGAAGTTAGATGACTTTTAGTTACGTTTAGTTACGTTTCATCTGAATTTTCAGACAAGAAATTCTCATCTGAAAATTCAGATGAAAGTTGTTTGTGGTGGGGGAAGTGCCAAAAGCACACATAAAAGCTGAACTTTATAATTTTCGTCTTGTTGGTGGTTGATTTTTTTAGTTTTTGTCATGAAAATTTAATACTTATTTAAATGAACGAACCTTTTGTTTATTGTTTAGTGAATTTTTAAATCAACAATTTTTTGTATTGATGTTTGGAAAGTTTTTCTATGTTTTTGTAAGTCATACATATCAATAAAAGGACTTTTAATGAAGGTAATGAAACCTGTTGCTGATTTAGTTACATATATTTTCATCCTCACAACTACTCACTCTCAATGTTTAATTTACAAATGTAATTAAAGTTCTATTTTATTTTGCTTCAATGTAAATCCTTTAGGTAAATGCAGGAATTTGACACAATGACTTTCGACTGAAATTTCAGATTTTTTTTGCGTTCAACGACATAAATTCAGAAATCTGAATATTCAGATGTTAAGCTATTTTTATTGAACCCGCCCAATAAGTGAAGATCAATAATTAATAGACGCTATTAAATGTCAAAACCAAATTGATGATGAAAGTGACATAAAATGTGTAAAGATATATTTGTCGCACAAAACAAAAAAATATAATGCGATCGTTGAAGTGAATAGAGTTACCAACACCAATATTATGAACATGAGAAAATTAAATATTGGTTGGGACAGGTGTCGTGTTTATCAATATAATATAGAAGGTGCTAAAATGTGGATACAATTATATTTAAAAATATTCTAATATAAAAAAAAGATATGTAAGAAATGTGCAGGAAATCATGAAATAGAAGATATGTATATAAATGTGCTAACTGTGTTTCTCAAAGTGAACAAACTCACGAACAACTAGACATTAACCATACAGAATCTGACAATAATTGCCCAGTGTTTTTGAAAAAGCTTAAGGCTGCCGAAGTACGTAGTAGTTTCTAGCGAAACTATTAAGTGTTTTGTCTCTAACATTGAAGGACTTTTAAACAACTTTTCTAGTCTACAAATAATTAATTATTAATTAACTGTGATTTAGTAGTGTAAACGGAGACCCATATAACAAAAAACCACCATATTGCTGAAGTAGAACTAGAGGGTTATTATATATTCAACTGCGATAGTGAGTCTAGCCACATTGGAGGATAAGCGTTCTATGTCAAAAAAATATTTAAGTGTTCTTTTGTTAAACACCATTGCAATGAATTGTTGGTGTCTTATAATTAAAGTGCAATTTGAAAATACATCTGTGATATACCTGAGTGCAATATATCGATCTTATCTGTCGACAAAAAATACTTTCTGTGATAATTTAGAACAGTGGATAGATTTCCTTCAACAATATAACTGTGATTATTTAATAATGGGAGATTTTAACATCGATTTGCTAGATAGAAACAATACATACTCAAGACGTTTAAATCAAATTATGACTGAACAAAATTTATCTAAGCTAAACACAGAACCAACGAGAATAACACATACATCTCGTACACTAATTGATTATGTCCTATCTAATAATAGAAATATTTGCAGTTCTAAAGTTGAGCAAATAAGTGATCATGAAGCTCTCGAAGTTTTTATTCAATGCACGAAACAAAATGAACAAAACAATGAAACCATCTGCTACTGTAAAAATAATAAAGGACACTTAATAAATGAACTGAGATTAAAACATTTTTCTCTGATTTTGACTCTGAATACCCTCATAATATACATGTCTTAAGCGGAAAAGAACTAAAAAACGTAGTAAAAAGTATGGTAGTTACACGTATTGTCCCCTATCAAAATAGTTAATGGTTTAATAGTGAGATAAGAAATTCAAAAGTAGTCAAAATAAATTTGTAAAAAAAAACTTAAAAACTAATACTTCTATTGACTGGCAAGCATATCATCAGCACAGAAACTATTACAAAAGACAAATCCAACATGCTAAATCTGGCAAGCATATCAGCAAGCATATCATCAGCACAGAAACTATTACAAAAGACAAATCCAACATGCTAAATCTAAATTTATATCAAATAAAATACGTAATGCTAAAAACCAAAAGGATATGTGGAGACAATTAAAGAAATATGTACTAACAACAAATAAAGATGAAATAACTGAAGTGCAATTTGTTAACTGTGATAACGAAAATAATAGTGCAATAATAGCTGAGAAGCTTAAAAACTACTTTATTCAAAGTGTTAATGATCTATGCAATTCTGTGATATTTTCTGAATATATTAGTTTAGTTGATGAGCGCAATTTAGAATTTAAGTTTAGCTTGATAGACACCTAGGAAATAATCAATACTTTTTCTGTGATAAACTCTAAAAATGACTTTAATAATATGAATACTAAAATATTGAAAGATGCTATAGAAAATATTGGTCCTGTCCTTATTCGTACCATAAACAGCTCTTCTAGCTCTGGTATTTTTCCAAAAACCTAGAAAGAATCTCTGGTGCTTCCAAAAAAGAAAGTAGCAAGTTCAATTAAGTGTAGTGATTTTCGACTTTATGAAAAAATGATGGACAAAATTGCATCAAATCAACTTCAACAACATCTAAACAATAATAATATTTTAAGTAAATATCAGTAAGGTTTTCGTTTTAATCACTCGTGTGAAACTTGTTCAAATTTGTGTTCAGTGATTGGAAGAAGAAAATTGATGATAAAAATTGTGTTATTGCTGTTTATTAGACCTAAAAAAACACAGAACTTGTGGTTTAAAATTTTTTTGTGTAATAGAACCAAAAGAACTTCGGTTAGCAACAAAATGTCTTCCCCTTCTTCAGTTGTGCTCCTGGAGTTCCACAAGGATAAATCTTGGAAGTTCTTCCTTTTCTCCTTTATATAAATGAATATGGAAAAAGTAATACAGTATTCCAAACTTGTCCTTTTCGCAGATGATGCTTTACTTTATATATCAGGAATACTATAATAGACAAAATTCAAAAAGACCTTATTATATTTGGCTAAATATGAATAAGCGAATACTAAATACAAATAAAACAAAATTTATGACAGTAAATAAACCCCTCACTCAACAACAAATAAACATTCAAATTAAAAATACATACAGTGCTGCCAAAAACATTCCGGATTTTTTCCCATAGTAATGATTTTCTTAATAATTTGTAAAGAGTATGAGACAAGTTAATAATAACCTTAAAAAAATAAAATGCTACGATGACAAGAACAATAAAAAAAAATTATTTTATAAAGTTACTCAGTAACATGCCTGTGCAAAACTAACCGGATTTCAAGAAGATTGCGAGTCTCGATGTTAAAGTAACGGTTTTTTCGAGTCTTTTGCCTCAAGCCGTAGATTAAAACGTTTTTATAAGTTGAGAGCTATGTTAGTTGAAATTATATAGTGCATAAAATGGCTAAAACACGTTATAGCAACGCGATTCGATACGAAATAATAGAAAAATTTCCAAGCCAGTATAAAACAAAAAGTAATCGCCGAAATCTTAAAAATTCCAACGTCAACGGTTTGCGACATCATTAAAAAATTTAAAGGTGGAAAATCAGTAGAAGCAGATCATTTTGGTGGACGCCCTCGCAAAACAACAATTAAAACTGATATGCCCATAAAGAATTTCGTGCTTAAAGACCCTTTTGCGACTTCAAAGACAATTTGTGACGAACTTAATCTACCCATAGGGCCAAGTACGGTCAGGAAGCTTTTAAGAGATTTCGGTCTTTTTGCATTTCGACCAGCTAAAAAACCTCTTCTTACTGCTAAACATCGTAAAAAAAGGTAATCCGTAAAAGGTATTTGGGAAAGACTTAAAATTCCTAATCAAAACATTTAACCCAGGGTTGAATTTGCAAAAAATCATCTTAACCGGTCTTTAAGCAAATGGAGGAGTGTGCTTTTCAGTGATGAAAGCAAATTCAACTTATTTTACTCCGATAGTGCAAGGACAGTGAGGCGCTCAAAAGGTACGCGATTAAAGCCTGCAAATGTACTCCCTACAGTTAAGCACGGTGGAGCCTCGGTGATGGTTTGGGGCTGTTTTTCAGGAGCAGGCTGCGGTCCTATACACCAAATCACAGGAATTATGGACCGTTTCCAATATAGGGACATTTTGGAGTCAGTAATGCTTCCATACGCAGAGGAAGAAATGCCTTTTGCGTTGGGTTTTTCAGCAGGATAATGACCCCAAACATTCTTCAAAGCTGCTAAAAGAGTGGTTTGCAACTAAAAATATTCGTTGACCATCTCAATCACCCGATTTAAACCCAATAGAAAACTTGTGGGCCATTTTAAAAAAAAGCACTCGTCAACAACTTCTTTTTTTGCAGCTTTGAAAAATGAATGGGAGAATATTCCTGCTTCTGTTTTCGAGAATTTAATCCAGTCAATGCCTCGTCGATGCCGAGCTGTGATAAAAAAACAGGGGTTACTGGACAAAATATTAAATAAATAATAAAAGTTAATTGCAAAAAAATAAAATGGGGTTAGTTTGTCACATTAAAATTTTGAATTAACTTTAATTTTTTGAATTTTTTGAATTTTTTTTTGTTTTGATGGATAAAGTTCCGTGATTTTTGTTTCAAATAATAAAATTGTTCAATAAAAATGGGAAAAAATTGCAAACTTTTGGTTTTTATATCACAAACCAACAATCAATGCAGTTTACCAAAAAAATCCGAAATGTTTATCACACCACTTTATATAGAAAAAGTAACATCGGTCAAATACCTTGACATTACCCTTGATAATAAGCTATCCCTAAATGATCACATTGATTACATAATATGTAAAAAAGTGCCAAAAAAAACTTCGAGTACTTAGAAGAACTCGAAATAACATTTCAAAAAATAGTGCAATAAAAGTGTTCAATGTAACTGTTAAGCCCCATTTCGAATATTGTGCCAGTCTTTTGTTATTTATTTTATTTATATGCGCAAAAAAATAGACTTAAAAAATTGTAAAACAAAGCCATGCGAACAATATTAAAATGTAATAGTTACACCTCGATCGCATCGATGCTTGAGTCCTTGAATTGGCTAAATATTAATCAAGTCCTCGCTGGTCTCGTCGTATTTGGCTAGTTTTCCCTTAGCCCACTTAATCCTTCCTTCCTGCTTCGAGTTTCCTCCGACATTAGGCTTATCGCCATATGTCCTCAGAATCCTCTTAGCATTCCGGATATTTGTAGAGACTGCCCCGGACGTTGTGAGCTTTCGCCTACTCCCGTTGGGGTTCTTCGTTAGGAGTGAGCTCTTGTAAGTGGGAGAAGGGCCATTATTCACGATCCTCCTTTCACTGAAAGTAGGTAAATTTACCTTCTTAATGCTCTTACCATTAGCGGCGCGACTATGATTAGTCATAGTCTCGTCGCCAATGCCCAAGACAGCAGGCCGATCTTAAAGAAGACTCCGACTTACCACCATTTGAAAAATTCATAAAGGTTCCCAAGAGTATCGGAGAAGGGTTGGTCCGCCTGCACAGAGATCTAGTTAATCCGGAGGTCGCCAAATATACTGATACTCCGTAAGTGACTGAGCTATTCTTTTATTTGGGCCCTAAGCCAGGCTGATCATAGACACGGGTCGTATAACACCTTTGATCCAGCCCAAAAGGAGTAGGAGCGGTAATGAAAAGGTAGGGAGCGTCAGACAGCATCATCGCCGTTACGCGTGAAGGAAAAGTTAGAATCGTCAGACAGCTTCATCGTCGTACTGTCGAAGATTAGAAGGAGGTTGCACCAGACAGCTTTTTGACCGTACTGCCGAGGGAAAGGTTAACGTCGTACACGTGGAGGAAGGATGATGAAGGGAAAGGGACGGTGTGAAGCGCAATTTGGTTTCAGGACTCATCTGGAGAGATTATATCGAGAATCTTTGACCTTACTAAGAATCCAGACTTTAGAAAAACTATTTTTGTATGAATTGAGGAATAAGGACTGGTGGTATGCAAGATGGCAGACTATTGATAACGCATCGGGAGTCGGAAAGTAATATTTTATACAGCCGGTTTAATTTTAAACTTAACCGTAGAAACTATTTAACGGCTCTCTAAACTATGATGAAATATCCTCGATATTCAAACTCAAAGCAAGATACGAGCTACTTTCCTTAGATGGTAACCCTGTAAACTGAAATCGGAAAAAGATTGCTTATACATCATAAGCATATGCCCTATAATCTGAAGAAACTACCCAATAAATTAATACGATTGGAAAACCCTTAGCAATAAATTATTAAATCAGTTTATAAGTATAGGATGTTATTAATGTCAGTATACGTTTGAATCTTTAATATTTTCTTTTATTTGATAAAAATTAGATTTAATTAATAAAGTACATATTTATAAATTTTCTAACCAGGCTGACGTCTTAGTTGATGTATAGATGGTAACACTGTCTCGAGCCGCTTATCTTCTCTCTCTCTGTCTCTTTAGATACATTGAATTAAGATAGCTTTAAGTCAGTTGAATTGTAATATCCGAATGAAGAACATCAATAAAGAACAATGTTACTCCACCTAAGATTTGTTCTCTATTGCATCTTGCTTTAGCACAAGTTTACACGTAGCGATGGGTATACCAATATTTGTCCGATTTGACATATAGGTAGTAAAGTTCCACTTTTGGCAAGTCCGTCTGCCTTGCAATTGCCTGGAATGCCCCTATGACCCGGCACCCAGCAAAGGTGAATGTTGAACTGCTGTGCCATCTCCAAGAGAGATGATCGGCAATTAAGGGCATGAATTTGTAGAGACAGAATCCAGAGATTTAATGGCTGCATGGCTATCCGAGAAAATACGGATATCTGTGGTTGATATCACGTTTTCTTTGAGCCAAGACAGGACTTCTTTTATCGCCAAAATTGCCGCC
This sequence comes from Epistrophe grossulariae, assembly GCA_929447395.1. Taxonomy (NCBI): domain Eukaryota; kingdom Metazoa; phylum Arthropoda; class Insecta; order Diptera; family Syrphidae; genus Epistrophe; species Epistrophe grossulariae. The sequence goes on along the minus strand of OV839568.1, from coordinate 73,363,793 downwards.
TGGAACACGTTACAGTGATTGGGAAGACGGAAGAAGAGACTTAGTTTCAGCCTATCTGAGTATACACCTCCACCAGCCCCGTCCTCAGTTTTAGAACCGTCAGTATAGAAGTGGATCGATTAATCTTCCAGGAAAGTCAGGTCCTCCCAGAGGGATCTGGAAGGAATGGTAACCTGAAAGTTTTTATCTGTATCTGTAGTATATGTGATACTTGGGAGTGATCTGAATGAGTTCAGAATGATCGAGTGGCTAATATCATTGTTGGACCATTGTGAGGAGGCTTTAAGACGTATAGCTGTGCTTGCCGCAATTTGTTTGCAAAATACATCGAGAGGTGTGAGATGGAACAGAATATCCAATGCAGCGGCAAGGGTCGTACTGAGTACTCCACCCATGCATCGGCAAGTTGAAAGTTGGACCTTGCTTAGTTTGCCAACATTTGTTGTTTTATCTAGAGCGGTCCACCATACTGACACACCGTATGTTAGGATCGGTCTTACTACCGAGGTATATAGCCGGTGAGCAATGCGGGGTTGGAGACCCCATTTATTGCCGATGGCCTTTTTACATGAGAAGAGTACCGTGGCTTTTTTAACTCTTTCGTTTATATAAGGTTTCCAGCTTAACTTCTTGTCAAGAATAAGACTCAAATATTTTGCTTCATTCGAGAAAGTTAAAGGTACACCTTTGATGGTAGGAGGGTCTATATGGGGAATTTTGTATTTCCTAGAAAAGAGGACAAGATCAGTTTTGTGAGGGTTTACACCCAGTCCACAGCGATCTGCCCAGTTTGTTAGCTTATTTAGCGCGCTTTGTAAGAGTTCACTTAAGGTATTGGGATGTTTTCCTGATACGGCAATAGCAACGTCAGCCGCATAAGCAATCACACTGTACCTCTCTTCCGCAAGGCATATCAGAAGTTCATTAACGACCAAATTCCAGAGAAGGGGAGATAGGACACCGCCTTGCGGCGTACCTCTACTGACAAATCTTCTGGCAGAAAAGCCGCCCAGTTTTGAATTGGTAACTCTGCTGGTCAGCATTTGATTAATCAATTCACCAAGCGAACCATCTACTTTCAGAGATGACAGCGCAGATTCGATTGCAGATGTATCGACGTTGTTAAAGGTGCTTTCAATATCAAGGAATGCGACCATAGTGTACTCTTTATGGTGGAGGGAGTGTTCGATGGTTCGTACTAGTGTGTGCAGAGCCGTATCTACTGATTTCCCTTTGCAGTAAGCATGTTGAGCTGAAGACAAGAGTCTTGAGCCAATGCTTGTTCTTAAATGGATATCCATCAGTCAAAGTTTTAAGAAGGAATGATGATAAGCTAATAGGTCTGAGATCTTTCGGATTTACATGGGAACGTTTACCGGCTTTGGGGATAAAAACAACTCTTACTTCTCTCCATAACAAGGGAATGTGAGCCATCTTCAAACAACCGATGAAAAGTACCTCCTTAATTGGCACAATGATGTCAGAAGTCATCTGAAATTCGGCTGGTATTATACCGTCTGGCCCAGCTGACTTGTAAAGTGCAATGCTATTGATAGCCCATTTTAGCTTTTCCCTTGTAATCAGACCGGGTGGATAAGTTAATATATTTTTGGACCTAACGTGGTCGCTGTTATTAACAGTTTGGGAGCGACCTGGAAATGAGTGTCTAGTAGCAGGTTGAGGGATTCTTCGCCTGAGTGGGTCCATGTGCCGTCAACGTTTTTTAAGAAACTGGGCATCACTGGATTATTTTTTATTTTTACTTTTAAAAATATTACATATTATAGGACATTGTCCCTTATTAATATGCTTAGATATAAGAAAAAAGAATAAGAATGAACAAACAATAAGTGATGTTTAAAAATTTACTTAATGTTAAGGAATATCAATGAAATTAAAATCTAAATTATCATAAGAATTGACATAATCTCTTCACATACATACTTAAAATATACAGGGTGTCCCGAAATCACCGCCTCAGAAGAAAACCATGAGTTCCTGAGGTCATTTCGAGTCGAAAAACTTAAGAGGTAATTTTCTCGTTTTCGCTTCGTTCTCGACTTATAACGGTTTTTATGATTTTTATTCTTCTTTCTTTTGACGGCTCTAACTTTGCCAAACTACAACCGATTTTTGAAATTTTTTTTTGTATTTAAACAAGAACAGTTAGATATTTGTATCTACTATACAACTTTTTTCTGTGTGGATAACGGTTTTCCCGCAAATTATTTTCAAGCACATTTTTAAAGCATTTTTAGGTTGTTTTTTTGACTTCGATATAATTTTTTTTCACAAAAACACGTTATTAAGTATAGTTTTTTTTCATTATTCTGAAAGCCCAATATGTGTTCTTAAAAATACTTAACAGTTTATTTTATATGCATAAAATTATTAAAAAAAATTAAAAAAACAAAAAATAAAGGGAAAAAAAGAAGTGTGATATCTGATAAAAACGAATAAAAAACTACGCCGAGCGTTTAGTGTTGAATGATAGAAAGAGTAAAGTAAGAGTATAACCGTTAGAAGTTTTTTATTCGTTTTTATTCAAATATTCATATTTTTTTGATTTTCCTTTATTTTTTGTTTTTTATTTTTTTTTAATAATTTTATATCTATTTTCGTAAAGTATGTTAAGTATTTTTAAGAACACATATTGGGCTTTCATAATAATGAAACAAAAATTATACTTAATAACGGTTTTTTGTGAAAAAAATCATATCGAAGTCTGTAGATATAGATCGATGTTGAATTCCAATAAAAAAGATGTTGATGGTTTTATATAAATTTATTTAGTAAAGATGTTGATTCGAGTTCAGAAAAACAATCAATCAATAATAAATTATATTAGAACAAATTGATAAGAGTTGCTTAAAATTAATAACAAATAATTAAAGTATTTTTAGAGTAAAGTGATTTTGCTTTAACATTCCGCCCGCTTCGTTACTGTGAAAAAAGTAACGAAAAACTTAAATATTATTAATATAATTAAATAACGATAAACTAAATTGAAATTAAGTAAATTGTGTTATATTTGTAAAAGTAACAAACGCAAATTTAAGTCAACGATGAAATTGGCAATGGATATATTTTAACGATAGGTCTTTTAAGAATAGAATTCTTCATCTTTACTGTGACCACCCGAGTTAGTCCATCACGTCCAGGATGAATTTCTAGGATGCGTCCAAGAAGCCATTTAGCGGGAGGATATCGTTCATCTACTAATAAAACTAATGAGTCCTTTTGAATTGGTTCGGTTACTTGTTTCCATTTAGAAATAGATTGAAAGCGCTGTACATATTCTGAGGACCATCGGGTCCAAAAATTTTCCAACATACGTCTGATATGTTGCCATCGAGAGAGTCTTGAAGTAGGAATCATTTCAGATATGGATAGTTCTGGTAAAATATAGAGTGCTGATCCTATGAGAAAATGACCCGGTGTTAAAGCATCAATATCATCAGGGTCATCTGATAGTGGACACAATGGTCGCGAATTGAGAACAGCTTCGATTTGAATCAGCAGAGTCGAGAATTCTTCATAGGTAAGAATTGTTTCTCCGATAACACGTCTGAGATGGAATTTAACCGACTTCACTCCAGCTTCCCACTTTCCTCCAAAATGAGGAGCTGATGGGGGATTAAATCTCCATTGAGTTCCGTCATTTGCAAGTTGACACGACACTCTTTTAAGTTGTTGAGAAGTTGACGCGAATAGTTTTCTTAGTTCAGCGTCTGCTCCGATAAAATTTGTCCCACAGTCGCTGTAGAGATTTGCACAAATTCCACGCCGACCAGTAAAGCGCTTGAAAGCCGCTAGAAACCCATCAGTTGAATAATCCGTTGCAACTTCTAAATGAACCGCTGATGTTGCGAAGCAGACAAAAAGAACTATGAAGCCTTTATACGTTTTTCATGAACGTCCTTTCCAATTTTTAAGTGTGAATGGTCCAGCATAATCGACACCTGCATTCAAAAATGCTCTTGATGGATTAATTCTTGTGGATGGGAGTTGTCCCATAAGTTGTTTTGCTGTAACACCACGATGTCTGGCACAGAGTACGCAACGCTATATTTGCGGTCGAACAGGTGTTCTGCCACCAATAATCCAATAAGATCTGCGTAAATAAGCCAAAGTGACTTGCGTTCCCCCGTGGAGCGTTTTCTCATGAGCGTATCTGATGATGAGGGTTGTTAGAGATGAGTTTTTTGGTAATATAAGAGGATGCTTAGTTTCTGGATCTAAAAGTGAGTTTCGCAATCTCCCACCAACACGAAGCAAACCCGAAGAATCTAAAAAAGGCGTAAGCCTTATTAATGGATTCTTATTGGATATATATTGACCCCGCTTAAGTGTGGACATTTCTGATGAAAAATATGTTTCTTGAACTGATTTAACCAAATAGAGACGAGCTTCTTCGAATTCTTCTGTTTTCAAAGGTTCAATTTGGAGGTTAAAAGCCTTTTTTCGTATTATTTTTGCTAAACGTTTGCACGTCGCTATTACTCTTAGGAGAAAATTTAGTCTAGAGTATCGATCGATTATATCTAAATTCTTAGAACTTGCAGTATGATACTGAGTTTGATAGGTTGTGCACACTTGAACTTTTTCTTCTAAATCAATATTATGTTCTAGTCGAGATATAATTGACGGCCATGAAGTTGAATGTTGAGCAAGCCAATGTGGACCTTTCCACCAGAGTTTGTATTCATTTAGTTGACGAGGTGATATTCCTCGAGAGGCACAATCAGCAGGGTTTTCTTTTCCAGACACATGATGCCATATAGCTTTAGGAAGAGTGTCTTGTATGATGACAACACGGTTTTGTACGTATTCTTCCAACGTGACGGATGAGAATTAATCCACGTAAGAGCAACTGAGGAATCTGTCCACAAGTGTATTGGAGCGTCCATTAGATTAAGTGTTTTCCAAATGTGATCAGCTAATTTCGTAAGCATAACAGCAGCACCCAATTCGAGACGGGGAATAGTCATTTTTCTTGTCTTAGTCTTGTCAATTGGAGAAACTTTTGTCTTTGCCGAAATAAGAGTTATTTGAATATCTTCCATACTTTTAAGTACGCGAAGATAGAGAACAGCTGCCATTGCATCTTGAGAAGCATCTGAGAAACCATGTATTTCTACACCAAACGTATTCGAAAAGAGTCCAGCCAACGAGGTATGCTTATTAACGTAATATCTTCAAGTTGGTTGATAAAATTGTTCCATTGTAAAGTGAGTGCATCAGATAGTTCGTCATCCCAGCCAGTCTTCTCTAGCCAGAGAACTTGCATAAATATCTTGGCACGAATAATGACTGGCGCTATCCATCCAAGAGGATCAAATAACTGCGCTATCCGAGAGAGTACTTTCCTTTTTGTTGGAGGGTTATTGTCCTTTTTCCAAGGTATCGAAAAAACAAATCGATCTAAATTCGGCTGCCAAGCAATTCCCAATGTTTTGAAGAGTGGATTTCCATCGAGGTACTTACTAACCGAAGTTGCAAGTCGATCATTTGAGAGGTCTGAGAGAACTTTTAAATCATTAGATGTCCATTTGAGTAGATTGAATCCGCCCGCATTGCAAAGGCTATCGAGTTGATTTGCTAACTGTCTATTTGATACTGTCTATGGAGTATCTGCTCCGCCAAAACAGTCATCTACATATGTACCACGTTTTAGAATATTCGCTGCTAGTGGATATCGATGTCCTTCGTCAATTGCTAACTGTTTTATTACTCTATTAGCAAGAAATGGAGCAGAGCTTAGACCGTACGTCACTGTTGTTAATTGATATTTGTTAATGACATCTGATTTGAGAGTTGGTGACCACAAAATTCGTTGGAAATCCCAATCGTCTTCATGAACAAGTATTTGTCTAAACATCTTTTCCATATCTGATGAAAAGACGTATGCGAATTGACGCCACCATGTTATAATATCTGAGAGGTTATTTTGTAGCTTCTTTCCAGTATGGAGTAGATCATTAAGAGATTGGCCTTTACTTGATTGAGATGAACCATTGAACACCACTCTCAACTTTGTGGAAGTACTAGACTCCCTCAGCACTGCGTGATGTGGTAAATAATATGCACATAGAGGTTCAGGTGTGTCATCTGATACAAGACGCTTGTGTCCCAATGATAGATATTCTTGAAGAAAATCAGAGTAGAGAGATTGAAACCTTGAATCCAAAGTCATTTTTGATATCATTCTTGACAACATTCGAGAAGCAGTTGGTTGAGAATTGCCAAGATCCAGACGAGATTTTTTAAAAGGAAGACGTACGATATATCTTCCTGTTGTGTTCCTTGAGTGAGTAGAGATAAAATGATTTTCACACTCTTTTTCGTCTTGAGAGAGTAACTCTGAAGATAGTTGAATTTCTTCTTGATGCCAAAAACGTTGAATAGCTTCTAGAAAATCATTGTTAGTTGAGCACTGATAAATTTGAATTGGAGAATAATCTTTTGAAACTTGAGACAGATCTGCTACTGAACCAGAGATAATCCAACCAAGACCAGTGCGCCTAGCAAAAGGTGTTCCTGGAGGTCCCTTTAAAAGTTCTGGTTCAATGAGATTAGAGTATAGATCAATTCCGATAACTAGATCTATCTTTCCTGGACGAAGATATGATCGGTCTGCAAGTGTGATTCCGTGAAGATGAGGCCAACATCCTTGATCTGTTTCTAATGAAGGGAAATCTGCCGTAGGCTTTGGCAAGATATGAGCTGCTACTTCCCATTCGAGTGTGGATCTAAAATGAGGTTTAAGTTTAAGCTTAACAATACCTTTTGCTCTTCCAGATAATTGAGCCCCAACTCCATAAAGAGGTATACATTTTCGATAACGTTTAAGATGGAGTTGTTGTGTTGCAGATTCACTTATGATTGTAATTTGAGAGCCAGGATCGATAAGTGCACGAACTTGAAGTTCTATTCCTTCTGGAGAGATAATTCGAACGAGAGCAGTTGCCAGTAACGTCTGAACTCGTTTAATTGCAGATTTTGCGATAGAGCCGGTGGAGCCTCAACTCCAGAGATTTTTTGATTATAAGCAGTTAATTTGTTGAGATTCGATGTTGATTCAGTGGACTGTATGTGATATGATTTTGATATCGATTGATGAATTGATGTATGATACCGATTATCGCATATAAGGCATCTTTTTGTTGAACGACATGCTGATATTCGATGAGGACCAAGGCAGTTGAAACAAAGATCCTTTTCTTTGAGAAATTCGTGACGTTGCTCAGGCTTTAAATTGGTATATGCTGTGCAAGCAGATAGATAATGCGAGCTGTTACACATGTAACATTTCTGACTGAATGTAGAACGAGATTGAAAATTTGTTTTTGAATCCTGAACAGAGGCAACGTGCATTTTTGCAGAGAAGTTTTTTGTAGATTCTGTTCTCATTGATTTGTTGTTGGAACTAGCTGAATTCCTGGACTCCACAATCTCAAGAGCACGCACTCTCCCGCTAAGGAATGATTCTCGTTCACTCAATGAGGCGGGATTTGATGATGAACCACGATGAACTTCCCAAGCTTCATGTGATAATGGATCCAGACGACGAACGATGATGTAGACGATCATATAATCCCAGTATTGAGTAGGAGCACCAAGTAACTGCAATGCCCCGAGAGAGTCTTTAGAAACAGCTATGAGATTTTTGAGTTCACTTGCAGATTTTCTTTGTATTGGCTTAAGCTTGAAGATTTTGTCAAGATGAGTATCAATTAGCAAACGTTTATTTTCGTAGCTAGCTACAAGAGTATCCCAAGCGCGTAAGAAATTTTCACTAGAAACTGCTATATTTGCAATAAGAAGTGCTGCTTCGTCCTTGTTTTGAGGTAGTGAAATTTTTCAACGTTTGAAAGGTCTGGGTTGTTTCCAATCATTGACGTGAAAAGATCTTGGAAATTCCGCCAGATCCTCACAAATTATCACAAGAGAATCTTTTGTTGCTATCAAAGAGATTAAAACTATAATCACCCATGATATAAATGTTTATATATAGATCAGTCAAAATAGGTTCATAGGATTAGTTGAGAGGATTTTTCGTAGTCTTGATGCTTCAGAGGTTTCTTCTATTTTGGTACAGAAGGTCCTTCAAGAAGATCTTTTACATTTCCTCAATTCTTTCTTATAATTTTTTAGGGATTCCTTATACGAGTCCCAGTCTGAAGCTAATCTTGTGCTTTTTGCTCGATTGAATAGTTGCATCACACCCAATTATGAGGCTGACCTTCTGCCGTTCTGCTTCAACGATAATTCTCTCCAAGGTGCTATCAACTCCGTGCCTGGATAGACGGAGCAGGAGTGAGGCCGTAGCCTTAATGGCTGAAGGTTAATCTGGCCTAACTGCAGCATTATGGCTACAATCAGGCAGACCAACCTCCACCACGGTGTTGTTAGCACCTTCTGGTTCAGAGGACGAACATAAAAGCTCATCTTAACTCAGAAGAGCGGAGTTAGGGTCTTCAGTCTCCATGTCGGTCAGGCTGTCGACGTTGATGGAAGACTGAGCAGTGATCGAGGATGACCTGGATACATCGTCTTCCATGGAAGGAAGGGTGATCAATGCCTCAGTGTGGAGGCACACATTCCGCGTTTTCCTCATCTTTTTTGTAGATCCTCAAGGTGATCGTTTCGAAGCCAAACCTAATCACACCTTTGGTCAGAGCTATGGGGGCAAGGGACTCCTTATTAACCACGAAAATCGCGCTTCGATAAAGACCCCTTGCCTTCTCAAGCTTTGCGACTTTCCAGTTATGAGTCGGCAGGGACGGATTGCTTAATTTGACTATCTGGATAATCTCATTAACGCAAGAGGATTCAGCCGGTATCCATGTGCGAGCTCTTGGCCTGCTAGGGATATCCTCCTTAGCAACAACCTCAAGCTTCGCACCTGGCCAGACATCTCCCAACCTGCTGACAGCAAGCTTATACAGATCGCACGATCTCTGATCATCACAAACGATGAGCTTGACGTGGCCTTGATGCCAGCCGCCATCGCTTGTGAATGGAGGTGGTCCCGGGTTATCCCTCATTACACTTAAGAAGCCAGCCGAGAGCTTCAGTTTTACCACCTGCCATTGATCAGATGAGATCGTGCCATCAATATCGCTCCTATCGATAACCGCAATCACGATCTTGTCCTTAAAGACATCGCAATAGGACAATGGGGGATTGTGGGGAGTGCTGGTGTTGTGCACTCGGGGCCGTTTGGGTTTCGGAGTGATACCCTCCAGTGACCTATTACGCTTTGACGTGGAATCGCCGCCGGTCTGCGCATTCGCGATAATGCCCATCGCCCACTTTATCCTGGCAGAATGCTGAGAGTCTTCCCCGGCCTCCAGTGTAACACCAGAGTCCTTCAGAATTCTCTCAGCATCCCGCTTGTCCTTGTATCGGTTCTTCGAGGGCCTTAACCTCCTCGAGAACTTTCGGGACGTGCTAGGCAGGGAGCCCACCCCAGAGGTGGAAGGACCATGGTTCACAACCCTACCAACACCGAGATGGGCAGCCTGCCTAGACGTGTTAGGTGACTGAATAGTGGTGGAAGCACAACCCTACCACCATTTGATATAAGTATTTCTACCTTTGTACTTCCCTCACTGCGTTCTGTAGCAACTGGGGGGGGGGGGCATGAGCAGCCACCACCTCCCCACTGGTACACAACGCAGGAGAAACGGCAAACAGCGTTGACACCGTGCTACCGCCCGGTTTGGAAGATAAACCGGTGTCTGTTGTTTTAGTCGGTTTTGTCTGTGTAGTCTGCTTTGTTTGTTTGTTATTGTTCATTTTAGTCCCACGAGTAGCGAAGAAATAAAGGTCCGTCTGTACAGAGATTCGCATATACAGATAAGGCTAGTTAATCCAGAGGTCGCCAGGTATCCGGATACTCTGTTAACGACTGAGCTATTTTTAAAATTGGGCCCCCAGCCTGGCTGATCATCGGCACGGGTCGTATAACACCACTGATCCTGCCCAATCGGAGTTGGGAGAGGAACGTTGGGATAGGAACGTCAGACAGCTTCATCGCTGTATTGTCGAGAGAGGAAGTAAGGAATGTAGGACAGCGTCATCGCCGTACCGTACATAGGGAGGAAAGAACGATAGACAGCGTCATCGCCGTTCTGTCGAGAGGGGAATGTTACCACACAGAGTGAGGGAATGTTGAACAGCGTCATCGCCGTGCCAACAAGGAGGGGTATGGGGGAGAAGTGGTATCGACGGACAGCTGCATCGCCGTGCCGCCGAGGGATAGGAAATAAAGGAAGAGTAGGGTGAGGGGATAGAGGAGCCCATAAATTTTATAAGAATTTTAGCAAAAAACTGGTTTTAGTGGATTTTGGTGCAACTGGCCATAAAAGTAATTAAGTTGTTTGAAAGTGATTTTATAGTAAAAGTCATTAAATAACAGTATAATAAATAGACAAACCTGTTAAAACAAAATAAATAAATAGACGAAATAAAAAATACTTAAAATGAGTGAAATACATTTTCAAAAGCCGGGTCCATTGCCAATGGATGGTAATATGAAAGAAAACTGGAGAAAGTTTAGTGCTATGTGGGACGTGTACATGGTGGCATCAAAAACAAGGAGTGAAAGTCAAGTTCTGTTAACACTAGTTCTAATTTCAGATTTGATAGAAAGAGAGGGGACAAGCAGAGACAAATGACTTACCAAAGCAGTAAAAATACGAACACATTATGTTTTAAATGTAATCGATCTCACTTATTTGGGAAATGCCCAGCCGAAGGAAAGACATGTATGTCATGCGGAAAATTAAATCACTTTGCAAATGCTTGCAAAAGTAGTAATAACTTTGGAAACCGAAGATTCGTTAATGAAGTTCGTGATAATAAATAGTCCATTGAAATGTTACAAAATTTTGCCCGAACCTTGCATTTAGTATAGGACAACGTTTTTTTTTTTTAGTGTGTAATCACTCATCAGTGTGAGTATACGAAACCTTTTTGGGGGCTGGAACCCCACCCCATTTGGCCGCTATCTTGAAAAAAGGGGGGTAGAGACGCCCCTTTTCTCAATATCTTGAGAAATAAAGATCTGACAAAAAAAATTTGTAGACCATTTTTGTAGAGAATTTAAATATCTACAGTTGTGGTTTAGGGACTTTTTACCCTTAAATTGAAAATAAAAAAGATATTTTTTTATTTTTATTTATTTTTATTTATAAATACATTTATTTGTAGAAAAAGTTAAGATACAATTCAAATTAATATATAGAAAATTAATACATACTAGAAATAAAGTAGTGGCATTATATATTTTAAGAATAAAAACAGTACTTAATGCCACTTTGAGTTTTAAAGAATTCAATAATATATAATTAGGGTGGGGTGACCCAAATATAAGAAAAATAAGTAGGTTCATTTCAATAATGAAAAGAAAAAGTAAATTTTACAATTCAGATATTTAATTCATTTGTTTTTGTAAAGAAAATAAAGAACAGAGAACAAACCGTCTATGAAACACCAGAATTTTTTTTTTTTTTTATTTTTTTTATTTTTTTTTTTTTTTATTATTATAAGACAGGGCATAACATTTTTTCTATTTCATCAAAGTGAAAATTAAACAGCCAGTCCTTAACCAGTTTATCAAAATGATTTGGAAATATAAGTGATCTTATTATAATAGGAAGTTTGTTAAATAAACGAGGAGACGCGACAGAATAGAAATTACGGAAGGCAGTAGTGCGGAAGTTAGGAACAGGTACGATATATTGCATGTTACCACGTGCCTAAAATTCTAAAATTTAGATTACCGGAGCGCCTAAAAAAAGTTTTAAGAACTTTAAAACAGTATAAATGTCGAACTGGAAGAATTTTCAACCCTGAGAATAATGGAAAACTATGATGTAGTCGATGTTTTCTGCTCATAATTCTAATGACATATTTTTGTAGTGTCAAAATTGGCTTGATTTTGTTAAAAAACATTCCATCCCAACATGCCACACCATACTGTAATTTAGATTGAAAAATACCAAAATAAATTTTTTTAAGCAGATTAGGTGAGCATACTTTTTGGAGGTAGAAAAAATGCCTTAGGGTGGAACGAAAATACTTCGTTAAATTTTTAGATTGATTGCTAAATGACATCTTAGAATCGATTAAGAGGCCCAAATATTGAAAAACATCAACTTTCTCAATTTTGAAACATTTATCACTGCAATTGAAGTTGTTAGAGTAGGTTATCAATTTTGAAGAATGTATGCAATGACAACTTAACAATTTGAATCTTTGACATTCAGGCTCATGAAAAAAAATACCTGGTTCTATGGAGCTCTGTTGAGAAAGACTAAAGAACATAATTTTGGTTTTAGCACTTATGACCAGTTTATGTTCCGCGAACCATGACCTCAGTATATGTAGATCCCAGTTAATATCACTGACTAGATCAAGAGGACTTTCAGCACCAAATGCACATCCAACGTCATCTGCAAAAGCGGTAACATTAGATTTGAGTTTTAATCTACACAAAGATTTAATATATATAAGGAACAAAATTGGTCCTAGAACTGAACCTTGTGGAACCCCTATATTAGTAAATTTAAATTCACTCCTGACATTGCTAATTTTAACTCTTAGTGGTCTATTTTTGAGGTACGATCTAAACCAGTCACTCATAAAACTTCTTAGACCTACATTTTCAAGTTTAGTAACCATTATATCATGGTTCACCATATCAAACGCTTTAGTGATATCGACGTAGAGCCCAGCTGTGAACTTTTTGTTATCTAAGCTTTTAAAGATATCGGAGCAAAATTTCAGAAGAGCATCTTCCGTCGATTTTTCTTTCTGAAAACCAAATTGTAGGGGACTTAAAAAAATTTTTTTCTTTAAAAATTCAATAAGTCTCTTTTTAATACTTTTTTCAAAAATTTTGCTTATTGAAGAAAGAATAGAAATAGGTCTATAGTTGCTTACATCTTTTTCTGATCCTTTTTTAAAAATTGGAACAATATCAGCACATTTTAATGCTTCAGGAAATATCCCTGAGAAAATACTTCTATTAAATATAAATGCTAAGAAATCTACTATGAAGCAAGCGATATTTTTTAGCACCTTAGTTGAAATTCCATCAGGTCCACAAGAATTAGAATTTTTAAGACTGCCAATACATTTAAGGAGCTCATGACCAGTTATTGGTTCAAAGAAAAAAGAAGTTTGGGTCAAAGGATCACTACAAATTATACTAGAACTACAAGATGTGCAGGTAGAAGAAAAAGAAGACTGTAAGGAGTTTGTGGCATTGACAAAATAATCAACAAATGCATTAGCAATAACGTTTTTATCAGATACAATATTTTCATCAATTTTGATGATAATATCTTTTTTTTTAGATGTAGATTTGTTCAAGATACTGTTTACCAATTTCCATTCATTTTTAATATCACCCTTAGCCAGATCAAATTGGTTGCCATAATAACGGTCTCTGCATAGCGGAACTTCTTTTCTAAGTTTGGAACACATCGTTACGTATCTTCTTCTTAAATTATGGTTAAGTGGATGTTTTACACATTTGGTTCTTAATTTATTTTTCACATTAATTTTTTTCAAAATATAGTTGTTTAGCCATGGTTTTAATTTTATTTGTTTACCTCTTTTTTGAACACTATAACTACATTGACTAACGTAACCTTTTAAAATTTCAATAAAAATATCATAGGCTTTCGAGATATTATCCTCTAAGTAAACTAAGTGCCAATATTCATGATAAAGTTTAGTTTTTAATAAGGAAAAGTCAATTTCAGTTATTTCAACTCTTGTAACATGACTTGAGGGTTCAAGTTTACTTGGGCAATTCACAAAAATACCTGTCATGGCGTGGTCAGTGATACCTAGATCAAAAACACATTTTTCAACTGTGCTTAGTGAGCAATTGGAAAAACGACCATAAATATGATCTAAACATTTCCCAGATGCAGGTCTAGTTACTTCATTGATAATTGAAGCCAAGCCATGAGATGCAAGAACCGACAAATATGTAGAAACGATTTCTGAATCTTCTAAAATGTCGATGTTTATATCTCCTAAAATAATTAAGTTCTTTGAATTTTCGCTATCCAAAAGACTAAAAAATTCTTCCATAAACACTGACGCACTAAACTTATGTAATCTATAAAAGCAAAGGATAACAATGTCCTCTCGATCTGTTTTAAAAGATAGCTTTAAAACATCGGCGCTCAAAAAATTTATCTCCGTTGCAACACATTCATATCCATCCCCAACAAAACATCCCACACCGCCAGCACAGTAATCATCATTAGTTTTAGCAAAAAATTTGAACCCAGGCAAAACATAATCACTTATCTCAAACTTATAAATCCATATCTCAGAAACAAATATAAAGTCAGGGACACACGCAAAGGAATCCAAATGGGAAACAAGGCAAGCAAAATTCTCTCTTAAACTTCTGATATTCTGGTGAATCAAAGAAAGTCTTTTAGAACAGTAGTTTTTAGAAATAAAAATTTGTTCACAATTATTATATGTGTTTAAAAGATTGAAGGTAGGAACATCATCATTGATAAATTCAAAATTCAAATTCATAACAAATATAAAAGAGAGAGAAAAGTAGAAAAAATATTTATAAAATTTTATTCAGGTCTTCAAAAGACCTTATTTGGATGGGATCACTACCTTCAATCTTTCTCATTAGAATTCTATTGTTCCATACGTATTTATATAATTTGTCCTTCTTAATTGACTTCGCCTGCATCAACAATGCATGAGTATATTTGGTTAATGCATCATTAATGTAGATAGACCGCCTCTGTCCACTGCCGCTGCTGCTGTCTGAAGACCAAGCATTAATTTTTTGTTGTGTTTTAGATTTCCTTATCATAATGCGTTGTTTAAGAGATTTATCAGCTAGCTCTAAGAAGATAACAGGTTTGCTCTCTTGATTTTTACCGCTCAACCCTCTACCTCTCCTTTCTTTAACATAACATTTGCTTATATCGCAATCATTCACCTCAATATCCATAGCTTCTCGGAAGATCTTTAGTGCGATGGTCTTTGAGTTGTTGTCATTGACATCGCATAAGCCCGTGATTTCAATGCAGTTAGCCAATTGACTTTGTTGTTGCCAATGTAACCTGTTTTCTAGAAGATGAACTCTAGATTTAAGCAATTCATTCTCTTTAGTTAGAGCTGATAGAGAAACTAGAAATTCTTTATTAATCGCTTCCAAGTTTGTAATTTTTTTATAGATCATTTGTAGTGTGATTTCACCTACATTTTCCACACCTGTTACATATACTTTATCGGAGAAAGTCTTCTCATGAACTGGCACCAAATCATTGTTTAGATCCAGAATATCGTCACTCGAAGAGCCTTGGATCACATTGACATTTGACACCATAGCACTGCCTGGCACATGATCGGGCTGATGAATAGGAGTGCGTTTTTTTGCAGAGCACTTTTTACATCGAAATGATTTACTTGTGGTTTTCATAAGGTCAAAATCATTTTTTAAAAGACCGACACATGCACCATGAAATGACCAATTACAATCACTACACGAAATTCGCAGTGCATCGTTCTTTAATATTTTTTTTGAACACTCTGTGCAATTCATATTAGAAAATTATACTTTACTTAATGAGATGCGCACCCCACGACACTCAGAAGAGAACTGAAGAGAGATATAGCCAATAATCGACGAACATTTTCAAAAAAAATTACTTTAAAGGGTTATAACTTTTTTTCTGGCAGTTTTATTGAAAACATTCAGGATGTTTTTTGTAGATCATTTTATTGCGGAAAATTTGGTGTGTCTAGTTTTTAAATTTCATCATTCTACAATAGGTGTACACCAAGAAGTAACAATTTTTGTATTGTTTTTGTTTTTTTTATACATGGTGATCGGTATAAGGTGCACCAAAAAGCTAGAGCAAGTAGGTTAAGTTAAGACAAGAAAAAAATCGTATAGGAGGGGGGTCTATTCCCTCCCGTTTAGACGGGAGAAGCAATTTTCTAAAAACTAGACTAAAAACAGAAAAAAAATTATTTAAAAACAACGGTTAAACTTACAATGTCATGCTATACGTTTTTAAAAAGCTAGAAATCTCTTCTTTAATTTTCATTTTAAATTAAGTAGTGTTAGTGAATAGTTTTTGAAAAAATAATTTTTTTTTCAAAATTTCGAGTTTGAAAATTAATTTTTCAAAAACTATTTACTATACTTTACTTAATTTAAAATGAAGGTTTAACTGTTGTTTTTAAATATTTTTTTTCTGTTTTTAGTCAGTTTTTTAGAAAATTGCCCCTCCCGCATAAACGGGGGGAAATAGACCCCCACCTTCCATACGATTTTTTTCTTGTCTTAACTCAACCTACTTGCTCTAGCTTTTTGGTCCACCTTATACCGATCACCGTGTATAAAAAATAACAAAAACAATAAAAAAAATTGTTACTTCTTGGTGTGCACCCATTATAGAATGATGGAATATAAAAACTGGGTATACCAAATTTTTTGCAATAAAATGATCTACAAAAAACATCCTGAATGTTTTTTCAATAAAACTGCTAGAAAAAAAGTTATAACCCTTTAAAGTAATTTTTTGAAAATGTTCGTCGATTATTGGCTATATTATATCTTTTTTATTTTCAATTTAACGGTTAAAAGTCTCTTAACCAAAATTGAATTAAATTCTCTACAAAAATGTTCTACAATTTTTTATGTCAGACCTTTATTTCTCAAGATATTGAGAAAATGGGCTTCTTACCCCTTTTTGAAGATAGCGGCCAAATGGGGGGGGTTCCAGCCCCGAAAATGATTTCGTATACTCACACTGATGCACTCTGCACATTAAAAAAAAAAACGTTGTTCTATACTAAATGCAAGGTCAAGGTAACATTTCAATGGACTACAATGAAATCGAGGATTTCGGTGCTAATTCTGACGATGGTTCGGTGATGTATGTAATTACTGTGAGTGTTCTTCAGGTGTGTTCTTTCAGGTTCAGAAAAAAGTTGGTTTGAAAAATTAAAAATAATGAATCTTAGTATTGACTTTAAGTTGGATGGTGGAGCTGAGGTTAATGTCATTTCGCAGAGTTTGGTAGAAAGATAAGGTAAAATGAGTTCAATCAGGCCTGTCTCAACAAAGAACTAGAAGTTGATTGATGTTGGTTTTCACTTTTCGGTCTCCAAGTTGCGTCAATTTTATATGTAAATAAAAGAAATAAAACTTTAATTTTATGAATAAATAAATTTATTAACTTTATCACAATTTTTTTTTTGTAAATTAATTTTACAACGCGTTTCGGAAGCAAAGATGACAACAATATTGAATAAACAACAACAAGTGGCAAAAAACAAAAGTTAAAATAAAATCAAAATTGAAACCTGATGATGGAACAGTGATTCCGAAACGCGTTGTAAAATTAATTTACAAAACAAAGTTGTGATAAAGTTAATAAATTTATTTATTCATAAAATTAAAGTTTTATTTCTTTTATTTACATATAAAACTAGAAGCTTATGGTGGCTCTAAAATTCATTCATTGGGTGCAATTATATTGCGTACAGAACATAAAAACCAAGTTGTTGATGTTGAATACCTTGTAGTTGCTGGTTCCACCTCACCGATTTTAGGATTGAAATCGTGCATAGAATTTAATTTAATATGTAGGATAGATGGACTGGAAAAAGGGGAAAATTAAGATTTTTTCATAAAATATAAAGATATTTTTCAAGGTACAGGTAGATTTCCAGAATAAGTGTGATTTGATTTTAAAACCAAACTCTATACCAGTTAATAGACCACCGCGACGTATACCTTTAGGGCCAGTTGTACAAATGTTTAAACCGTGGTTCAGCAATTTTTAACCATCGATTTCGGCGGATTAATTGAGTTTCAACAGTGGTTTACTGTTCAAGTGTGTTATAATAACCAATTGCATACTTGAACCAGCGTTGAACTTTAGTTAATCCGCCGAAATCGGTGAATTAAAATCTTGAACCAAGGCTGAACCACTATTGTACAACTGGCCCTTAGGGTTGTATGATAGAGTTGAACGAAATTTGAATGAGATGGAAAAAGATAGAAGAAGCTATCGTGGAAAAAGCCAACGGCTCCTTGAGACTGTTTAGATCCGGGTTAACTAAACAAGCAATTAAAGGATGAACATTTTTTAAAACCGACCAAAGAATATTTTCGGTATGCTATGAATGGGATGAAATACTTCTCTGTTTTTGATTTGAAAGAGGGGTTTTGGCAGGTGGGTCTTACAGAAACCTCCAAAAAACTTATATGGACTTGCCCCCCTTTTGATGCAAGGTCTTCAATTTAACACGTATGAAATTTTAGGTTCATTAAAAACTTTCGGCTTATAAACAGACTTTTCAGTACGTTTTACCCCTTTTGGAATCCGATCTACCTCCTGTTTTGTAGAGCAGCCTCTGCGATTTTTTTAGAAGGCAATTAGCAGCACGGTGTTGGTAAAGACTTCAGCGCCTGTATAGCACATCCGACCTTCAGTAAAATTCTTGAGCAGAGTTTGGATAGCTCGGAAAAACAGTTGTGTTCAAATGAATGATGAGTTTCGAACAAACATTCCCCCGACGTTGATCAGAGTAGGACTTATCTATTGTGCTGTTGAAAACTGGTTTATTTGTTGTTGTTGACTAGAGCTTTGTTGATTATTTATTCGTCTTCTTCTAGTTGTAATATTTTTAATTGCTGTGTCATATAGTGGG